>JAJPUD010002310.1:37557-64058 GCA_023553655.1 Myrmecobius fasciatus | reverse complement strand
ATGAAATATGGACCACAACGTAACATTTTCATGATCTCTATTGACATTTGTTTGCATTGTGTTGCCTTTCTCGGATTCTTTTTTTTTTTTTTTTCTTGTAGATAGGATTTTTCTTGCATAACTTCTCAAGCATTTCAACATTATTAGCATGTAGTGGACTTCCTGCCATCTAGGGGAGGGGAGGGGACTGGGGGTAAAATTTGTAATGGAAAGCTTTGTAAAGATCAATGTTGGGGAACTACCATACATATGTTATACAAATAAAAAGCTTTAATTAAAAAAAAACTAAAAGAAAAATACAAATGGAAAAAAAATATGAGAGAATTCTCTATATATTTTAGAAATGAGGTCTTTATCAGAACCCTTAAATGTAAAGATGATTTCCCAATTTATTGCTTCCCTCCTAATCTTGTCTGCATTAGTTTTGTTTGTACAAAAACTTTTTAACTTAATATAGTCAAAATTATCTATCTGGTGTTCAATTAAGAGTTCAAGTTCTTGTGAATGGATCCAACCATTCTGGAGAGCAATTTGGAACTATGCTCAAAGTTATCAAACTGTGCACACCCTTTGACCCAGCAGTGTTTCTATTGGGCTTATATCTCAAAGAGATCTCAAAGGAAGGAAAGGGCCCCACATGTGCAAGAATGTTTGTGGCAGCCCTTTTTGTAGTAGCTAGAAACTGGAAACTGAATGGATGCCCATCAATTGGAGAATAGCTAAACAAATTATGGTATATGAATATTATGGGATATTATTATTCTGTAAGAAACAACCAGCAGGATGATTTCAGAGAGGCCTGGAGGGACTTGCATGAACTGATGCTGAGTGAAATGAGCAGAACCAGGAGATCATTATACACGGCAACAACAATACTATATGATGATCAATTCTGATGGACATGGCTCCCTTCAACAACAAAATGTTTCAAACCTGTTCCAATTGTTCAGTGAAGAGAGCCATATACACCCAGAGAGAGGGATGTGAAATGTGGACCACAACATAACATTTCCATGCTCTCTATTGATGTTTGCTTGCATTGTGTTGCCTTTCTCTGATATTTTTTCTTATAGATATGATTTTTCTTGCAGAACAATGATAAATTGATTAATGATTGTGTGATGATTAATGATAGAAAGGGCAACTTCCTTAGTGGAACTCACAATTACCCAAGAGAAAGAATAAATACTCCATGATATTAGGGCATGCCCTTAGTTGGCTAAATCCTAAAAGGGATTTAACACTCTAAAAGAGAAGTGGAGTTTAAGAAGAGTGATACCATAAGGCATAGTTGGATTAAGAGAGGTCATCAGACCACCATTTGAGACTTCATCATTATTAGTATTCTCATTTTTAGTTATTATGAGTACCTATTATTAGCATCTAGATACTATTATTAGTATCCTCATTTTTATTTCTCATGAGTGTCTATTGTTAGCATCTAGATATTATTAGTATCCTCATTTTTAGTTCTGATGAGTGTCTATTGTTAGCATCTAGATACTATTATTAGTATCCTCATTTTTAGTTCTCATGAGTGTCTTTTGTTAGTATCCTCATTTTTAATTATTATAAGTGTCTGTTATAGCATTTAGATACTATTATTAATATCCTCATTTCCAAGATCTTCACACAGCTTCTAGATAGAGAGCTGGGATTCAAAGCTATGTTTTGATTCCAAATCCATTGTGCTCTCATAGTCTGTAAAATAATTTGTAAAATTTTGTCAAAATCTGGAAAATGTGGTTAACAATCAGGAAGGTGAATAATAAATCACATTTCTATGGCATTTTGTAATCCTGTGTGTACATTATGTATTATTGTAATAACTTCTTAAGTGAGCTTAAGGAGCTCCCTGCTTCCACTCCCTCTTTTCAGCAGTCCATCCTTCATGAGCTTACAGAATGACCTTCCCTGTTTTCAAGTCAATGATGTTACTTGGGGGCTCAAAAATTTGAAGCTCACTTTTACTTATAGGAATGCCATGGCTCAGGGGTGGGGAACATCCAGCCCTTGGGCCACATAAGCAGGGGAAATGATTTGGTCTGGCCCTGAAAGCTAGGTGCAACAACTCCCACTGGTTGAGTTTTTAAGTTGATAATTTATAACGTTATAACTATCCCTTGGCAAGAAAAGGGTTCCCCACCCTAAGTTGTACGTTTGATATGATTCTACCTTTCTTTCTTAACCTTACATCATTCTCCTTCATACACTCTATTTCCACTAAATTGGTCTGTAAGTAGTTTTCCTAAACTCAGCCCATTCTCTGCCACCTTGTTGCCATGGGGCCCCAAGCTGGAAGCTCATTCTCTCCTTATTTCCACCTTTTTTTTTACAAGTCTTCTCTTCCATCAGGGCTAACCTTGGGCCCCACATTCTTAATGAAACCTTCCCTAAGCCACTCCACTAAACATGTGGTCTCCCTTGCTTAATGTTCCTAGAGCCCCCTGTCTAGATGTTTTCTTGACCCCTCCCCGCACCCTAGCCCTGTGCCTAGTGGATGATAAGTATTTTGAGAACAAGGACTGTATAATTTTTAAAAATCTTGGTGTCCTCAGCACCCCACACAATGCCTTAAACATAATAGGTTTTTAATAAATGTTTGTCAAACTGAATAAAATCCTTATTTGACAGATGAACAAACTAAGATTTAGAGAAATTATGTGACTTGCCCATGACCACTCATTTAGTGTCAGAGATACAGTTCATATCTAAGTCTCATAAACTCCAAGTCCAGTGCTCTTTTTCTTTCATCATATTGTCTCTCACCCAGTTCCAGGGAAAAAAAATAATGTATACAAAGCACTAGGTAACTATAAGTTAATGTTATTATCATTATTGATATCAATAATAATCTTCCCTGATTATTGAGAGTTTTGGATGTCAAGCCCTCAGCCAGGAAGAAAAGTTCTGGATTCTCTTCATCTAATCTCAGCTCTTTTTGCTCCCCAGGTATGTGTTTGCAAGCCTTTGTGGAAGCATTGTTCTTCTTGGCCCAGAGAAGGTTCAAGCAGCCATCACTACAAGAACAAGTGTCCTCTTTGGTCGACCTGTGTGAATATCACTTGTCCCTACTGGATGAGAAACGCCTTCTCTACAGTAAAAGCACCTCTGTCAGGCCTCCAGTCAGCAGTTCTTCCCAAGACAGGCTCCCTCTCACCCAGACGCCAAATGGATCTTTCCTTCCCCGAAATAACACTGCCAATAAATTTGCCCACTACAGACATCCTCATTCTTGAGGGAATGGCGCTTAGGTTTGGAAGAAGAAACTCATAGAGAATGTCAGGGCTGGTGAGGGCTCCCCACCCCATGAGCATGTGGCTGCTGGTGAAATGTGGAATGCCAAGTTTGTCTATTGCTAGATGCTCTCACCTATTTATTTCCCATTTCCCCAAGTTCCACACTTCTAAAAGTGAATGCTCTGCGTGCAACTGTCTGTGACCCCAGCCCTTCTTTTTCAGTTCATCTATGGATGGGCTGTGTACCTTCTATGACAAAGTCCATCCTTCTTACTTTATGGAATACCACATATCAAGACAGTGGGAATGAATTCATATTGTCAAGACCACTGATTCCTGGGGATGATAGCCATGGAGGAGACAGTCTAAGGAAAAGAAATCTCAGGATTTCTGTGGCCTCTTCAAGAACCAAGAGCCATTTTGTGTCACTCTCCAGTCAATGGGTAGAAAATGATTTGGGAGAATCAAGTAGGAGTATGCAAATCTGCAGTCCCTAATATATATGCATGTATCTCAATGAGTTAACCTAGTGTTTTGGATTAGTTGGCCCCATTTCTGCAATTTTCTATTTTTACATTTCAGAACCATAGATTTGGGCTGGTGCTACTCAGTGCTATACTCTGAGAAGTCTGGTTTTTGTACCCTTAGATTCCTAAAACACTGAAATCACCATCACCTATGGACCTTTGAGATGGTATGTATAATGAATACTTGTCAGAGAGACAAGCTATTTTACCTCTAAGATTTGGGACAAGAGAAAGAAAGGAGGTAACACCTTCTCCTTACTCCTCAGGAAATTCTTAATTCTTATTTTAAAAAGAAGCTAATTTTGCAGGATGGAATCTTAGAATTTAAAGGGATCTTGGAATACAAAATGCTAGAATATAGGATATAGAATTTTAGACATGAAAAAATCTTCAAATACTGAATTAAAGAAAAAATATTAGAGCTAGAAGAAAAGCATATGAAAGCATAGAATGCAGGAATGTAAAATATTGGAGCTAGAAGAAATCTTGTAACATCAAATTCTAGTGCTAAGAGAAACCTTACAAGCTACATGGTTTAATCCCCTGATTTTACAGATAGGAAAACTAAGACCGGAGCTGGGGAGTGGCAGAACAAGCATTAGAACTCAGGTCTCTGCACTCCCAGACTTGTGTGTATCCTCTAACAACATATTGCCTCTCCATTTACAGGTCTTTCTATTCAGGGATGGCTGTGCTGCAAATCTGAGCAACTCAGCATTCTAATACTTCTTTTGACTAATAGTTTGCCCAGGAGACCCTGTTATAATTAATATTCCTTATATAGTGCAAGGATAAGAAACAGAGCTTAGAGAAACTTTTACTTTATGTAGCAAATGGATTTCATAGTAAAAGACTTGCTCAAAGCATTTAAGCACAGCTTGCTATCTTCTTTGGACCAGAACCGAGTCTGTGTACAGAGCTAGAGCTTCTCATCTTTTCTGAAATTTTGTTTTCAGAAAGCATGACAATGCCAGTATCTAACAATTTTTAGCTTTAAAAAAGCACTTTTTAAAAATAAGTTTATTAAGCACCAAATAGAAGTTGAGAGTCACAGAATAGAATAGTCACAGAATAGCCAGAAGGGCTCCTAGAACCCAGCATGTAGAATGTTAGGAAATAAAGCATTTGCTGTTTGAACCAGAAGGGACTTGGAAATCACCTTTTTCAAGGTGATTTCTCTCTGCAGAAGAAGAAAGGGAAAGACTTAGCAAAGGTCCCCTGATGGCAGGACTGGGAACAAAGTCTTCAGCATTCCACACTATGGTCAAAACCCTGTTCTGGCTGTTGTAGGACATAGAAAGATGGATGAAAGTCTGGCCCTTTGGACAAGGAATTTATAATTGAATGATCAGTCAGTCAACATGAAGCTTTTAAGCAACTACTATGACATTATGTTAGGAAGGGAGTTAATATACTTCAGACAATTATGATGCAAACTATAATGTACTGAGTGCATAGGAGCAGAGGGGTAGAGCTCATGCTAGGTTTGGGGAAATCACAATTTGAGAACATATGTATGGTTTCATGTGGCACATGAACTAGTCCTGGGAAGGATTTCAACTGGCAGATGAGGCAGGAAGAAGCCTTCTAGGTGTGCTGGGCATTGTGAATAATTGGGCAGAGCTCAGAATAAGGTATCTTTAGGGGATATTTTCAATTATCCCATTTTGGCTAAAACATAGAATATACAAGAGAGAAATTGTAGGTTATCTAGAAAAATTGGAAGGATATTATGGTGTATTGCAGTGTTATTTTCCATATGTCAGTAGAGTTTGGAGGGAAGAAGCTTCATGTTGCCTAATTTTGAATAATATTGTAAATATCAGTTCTCACAGCCAGGAATATTCTTTTAGGCCATTGCAGCTCATCACCAGACAATTTGCTTTGTATATCACATTCTATTTTTTTTTCCCCAAGGTGAATTTTCTCCCTCAAAATGCTGTTCATTTTGCAGGTGTGACTGTGAGGAAGTTTCCTCTGAAGGACACTAGGTCTTTGTGGTGATTATTAGGGAAATGAGGTACCTACCTTACAAAGCTATCTTTATTCCAGTACCTGACAATGGTAGCGTAGGGTCCCTTTATTTGGTTCTGCCCTAACCTCAAGGATTTAGAGGCTACCATAAGGTCCTCTCCTGGTCTTTTCTGTTCCTCACATTAAACACCTCTGAAGCTGTCACATGATCAAAAATCAACCTATTAACAGGTTCACTTCTTTCAGAAAGGGAGAATTGTAATAGAGGCCAAAGGCACCCCAGAGGCAGGCAGGCAGATTCTAGGTGGTTTGCTCAGCCAGCCTTCAGTGGTAAGGAGGCAGAGAGAGAGGTGTTTGAGAAATGTGGGGCAAGGGAGCAGAGCACCCCAGCAGGACCATGGAAGTGGAGGGGCTTAAGTATCTTCTGCCCAAGAGCCTTCATTTTAGAGATGATAAAACTGCGTGAGTCCCTCTAGAGGCTTGCTCTAAATGTTACAGACAATAAACAGCAGAACACGATTTACTGCTGGGTCATCCAGTTGTGGCTTGAATACATGCCCTAGGATGGGGAGCTCATTACTTCCCAAAGTAGCTGCATTACCTTGTTGAATTCCTCTGACAGTAAGTCCCTCCTTGTGTCCATGTATTGTGAGCTTATAATGCTCTGTAACAAGGACCTGTCTGATGGTAGAGCTTCATGCTCAGCTCTAGGTTGGTAGGAGAATGAGTGGCATTTTAAGCAGTGGAGCTTTCCTGGCCCCCTCAACTCATATTATGTAGGGAACTTCCCACTCGATTTCCAAAAAAAGGATGGCTTGGAGTGGGGACCAATGTTTTACCCACTCTGGGATTGGAGAGATCTGGCCTCCGACTAGAAGTCATCTTTCTTGCCCCGTCCCCACCCCTCCACTCCCTCCCAGTTACTCACAAAATAACACCAAGCAGATGGTTGCTATCTAAGGCTCGGGTCATTGGTAGGCTGGCAGAGGGTTCCTTGTTGCTCTAACATTTTCATTAGGGAAGCAGTTAGTTTGCATTTCTAGTCTGCTTGCCAAGACATCCTCTTTGTGTTGATAAAATGGAAAGGAAGGAGAGAATGTGTCTAGAGGGTCTCCATCTTTCTTTGGTCCCCTGTCACTAGCTGGCTGAACTGTTAGCATAGGATCGCTGGTAATGATATGACAGCCAATTAAAACGGTCATCAGTGGGCTTGATGGCAATGGACAGCTCAGCTGCACAGAGACATTGGTGGAAGGAAGACTGTTTTAGAAAAATGGCTGAAGTGGTAAGGGAGAAATAACCCTAGCTAAGGTTACAAATGGTGTGGTCCTCCTACATTTTATGTGTCCCACCACTATTCCTGGAGTTCCATTCCAAGAAGCATCCCAGTATATCTGAAAAAGTCTCAAACTAAAAATCAAGTTCCAGCTTCATCACTGCAGCTTAAAACTGTCTCATAGTTGTGTGGGAAATGCTCTGACAAGCCTAGCATGTTATACAGAGGCAGTGTGGCTTAGGAGAGAGAAAATCAGCCTCAGAGTTAAGATGATAGCAGTTTGAGACCCTCTGATGCATACTTAGTGTGTGATCTTGACCTTAAATCACTTACCCTCTTCTAAGACTTAATTGTAAAAGAAATACTGTTCTAAGAACTTGAGGACACTGAATGGATAGAACAATGCACTAAGAGTCAGGAAGACATGAGTTCAAACCTTGCTTCAGATACTTAACCAACTAAGGGACCCATTACTTAAAAATATCCGCCTCAGTTTTCTCATCTGTAAAATGAGGATAAGTAATAACACCTACCTCCCAGGATAATGGTGAGGATAAGATGAGATAATATTTTTAAAATACTTTGCAAATCTTAAAGAACTATATAAATACTAGCCATATTATTATCAGCATTGCTAAAGGAAGTTTCCTTTTTGGGAGTTCCTAATACCAGTGAAAAAGACCTGGTTGAAATCCTCAAACCCTCCCCATCCCCCAAACAGCCCAAGTCATATACATGTGTGCTAGAATTACTATTATTGCAAAAATCCTCCAACCCTCATAACTTTTTAAAATGAATTTTTCCATTTCCCAGTCTCCTAATATTAAATGGAACTATTTAATTCTTCTTTAAATCTGAAAAAGTTGATTTCCTGAACATCTCAGTGCCTCACCACAGTTATTTCTACCAGATAATTATAGCCTAAACTATGGAAAAATGTGTCTCCTCTGTTTCAACTATGCTGATTTCATCAAGCAAACTTGTATTCACAAACTGTAAAATACACAAAATAAGATGCTTAAAATTAACAAAGGAAAGCAATTATATTGAAATGAAGTTACCAAAAAATTTAAACTAATGCTTGTACCCCCTGAAATCTATCCATAAATGCTAAGGGAACCCCAAAGAACTCCTGACCCAATCCATCCCCTTCCTTGTACAGATGCAGAGACTGAAGTCCAGAAAGATGAAGGGACCATTCAAGATTATACTTATAGCTAGTAGAAGAGATTATATTCAAACCACAATACTATGACACCAAAACTAGGGCTCTTTGCAATATTTATACTCATGGACTCTCTGCTCATGTCTAGAAATAGCAGGAGGAGCCCCAGGCTATGTGAGGATCTTGACAGAATGGTTCATGATAACACATACTTTTGTAGCATGTTAAGAGTGTGATTCCTCACAATACTGGAAGGTTGGTAGATAAATGTCAATATTATCCTCATTTTAAAACTGAAGAAGTTCATCTCAGATACAGCTGGGGATTTGCTTGTCACATAGCTAGGAAGTGGTTATTTTTTTAAGGCCAGTTTTTGATTCAAAGCCCAGAACTCATTCCAATATCTCACATGTCCACCTAGTTATGAATCAAGAGGCAGCATGTTATAATGGACAGAGTATTGCCCTTGAAGACCCAACTCAAAACCCTGCCTTAGACACAATAGTGGTTATGTGATCCTGGCCACGTCACTTAAAATCTCAGGCCTAAAGTAACTCTTTAAGATTGCAAAAAACTCTCTAAGTTGCAAAAAAAAGTGCCAACCAACAAATGCCAACAAAATCATTTATCCTGGCCTCTTTAGCATTTATTTAAATGATATCTCCTTAGTCACTGACATTTTATTTTTCTACATTGGTTGAACATGAACAGTATATTATATCATTTTCATATATGTATAGACTTAGTCTTTCCTTCATTTTTTTTTTCCAACCCAGCCTATAGAGGAAAGGCCATACTGGTATAGTAGGAAAAGCATTAGACTTGGGAGTCAGAAGACTGGGCTATATTTTTAAGTTCTGCCGCCAATTTGAAATGATCATGTCACTTTCTGTTTCCAAATCTATAAAATGAAAATGATATTCATGTTACATACCCAAGGGATTGTGAGGCTACTACTTTATAAATTATAGAGCCTTGTGTAAATATAAGCTATTATTCGCCTTTTCAAGCCTTTTTTTTTTTTTTTTTTTACCAGATTATGTGATTTGTTGCTGTTGCATATTAGGCAATCATCAGCTGGGTGGTGGAGTGGATAGTGTATGGGTTCTGGAGTCAGGAATACTTAACTTCCTGAGTTCAAATCTGACCTCATACACTTCCTAGCTCTATGACACTAGACAAGTTACTTAACCCTATTAGTCTCAATTCTTCATCTGTAAAAATGAGCTCAAACAGAAAATAGTAAACCTCTCTCCTTTCATCTTTCTGGATTTCAGTTTCTGCATCTATACAAGGAAAGAAATGGATTGGATCAGGGGATCTTTCGGGTCCCCTTCTTTGCAAAGAAAACCCAAATGGGGTCGCAGAGAATTGGACATAATTGAAAAGAGGGAATAAATCTCAATGCAAATTCCACTGTGTTGGGCATACATCCCTGAGTTATATAACTATCCCTATGTTTTGATCTTCTATTGTGTTTCCAATTTTGAGCTAATTTCTGTTTCTTCACCAGAATTTTTTTCATTTCACAAGACTTCGGAAATTTGACATGAACTGTCAGTAATACAAAAAATTGGGTTCCCTGACCACCCCATTTTAAATTGTAGAGTGAACTTAAGATCAATCAATATTGACTTGAAATGGAATTCTTTAACAGAATAGTGGAAAGACTGGAAATTAGAAAATCTCCATGCTTTGCTCTGTCAGTAACTAGGAGCAGAACTACAGGTCTATGCCTGGATTTGCCATTAATCATTCTAAACTTCAAGTTCTTCATCTATCAAATAAGTGGGCTGGACTAGATCTCTTAAGATCCCCTTTAATACTATGTTCTGATGTCCCTTCTCATGTCAGCTATCAATGTTCTCGATGCAGAGATTGTATGTCCTAATGTCCCTTTTAAATCCAAAATTCCAAGCAACCTTTTGAGATCATAAGTGGTGAGACAGATAGCAACTCTTATTCTCATTCCAGACCACCCATTTTATTGACAGTATCTTCTCTTAGATCTGCCATACACAAAAACATTGTCTGAACTGAGGAGTTAACAGGCTTATTTATGTTTATTCCTCCATATCCCTCCCCTTCTTAGTCTTACCTCTAGTTTTCTAAAAACTCATTGCTATACAAAGATAAAACCCCAATCTTGGATTTTGACATCTGTCAAAACAGAGGAGGCTGAAAGGATCATTCCTTCCCCCCCCCATTGTAAAGTATTTGGAGACATTCATAAATTGAAAAATGGTGACTTCTCCTTCTTTGACATCTGGCATTTGTCTCATGATTGGCAGAGTGTTGCTTCAAAATAGCTTCCAGTTTCTTTCACCAAGTGATTGATGTCCTATACAGATACAATCTTATATAAGAATTGGACTTGAAATATTATGAATTTGAGTGTCATTTCTTAGATTCTAGCAGTAGTAGAATCCTCTCCTTAAGGATCCATTTTTTCCTCATAAGATAAAAAAATACAACTCTTTTCTAGGTGAGATAAATTAACTGCAATGTGTAATAACCTGAAGCCTGGCCTTTCCTTATATTTCTGCCAATCTCATGGTTGGTTTGATGGATGTAATAGAGATTTCTCATATGTTGTATGAATTTCTTACTCACAAAGTTGGCCCAATTTTCTTTCTGTTCCAAAAGACAAAGAATCTTTGTCGAATAGTCAACATATCCAATTACCTCCATCCCTGGTAGCCTGAAGTCCATATTTTTCTATAACTAGAAAATTGGGCTGCATAATACCTTCTTTAAAAACATGCAGAGAACAGTCTTTTTCTCTGGTTTTCTAAAGCCCCTGGGCATACAAAGATTTTAAGACTAGCAAAATTGCTGAATTTTTTTCTCCCTAATTCATGGGTATTTGCTCTAAAAACTATTTTTAGAGATCAGATTAAAATGAATTTTTCCCAGCTTCAATGGCAGGACAAATACCAAATGTCCATAGAAAAAGTGGTGTAGTAGATAGACCACTGAAGTGAACCGTCCCATTTGAAGACTAACTTCAGCACTTACTAGTGGCAAGTCAATTAGGAAGACTTGAGTTTTATAGTTTATGGTCCTATAGTGATAGACCTTAGAGACCAACTCATTCAATGTTGTGCTTTTTCTGAAAGAGGAAACTGAGATTGAGAGGGTTTAAATAACTTTCCCAAAGTCATTTAAATCCAGGAATTCCAGACCCAGTACACACACTATACTCTCTTTTGGCACATTTCCTTCTTGGATATCAGTTTTCTGCCTGTTGGATTAGATGATATTTAAGTTCCTAGAAGCTCTGAAATTCTAAGATTATATCATTCTAAAATTTATTTTGAATGTAAGAATTTAATATCACATTACAATTTAGAACACTATGAATGAAGAATGAGCTCTTTTAAGTATCAGCTAGCACCAGGCATGCTAATTCCTGGTTAATTTCTCTGTATAGATTCTAAGAAGAAAAGGAATTGGGAAAGTGAAAAAAGAGGCTTAGAACAGCTCTTTTCATATCTTAAAAGAAAAGGAAAAGTGCCGAGAGGAGGACAGGGAATCTGAGAATGTTGACTTGGAAGGGATCTTACATTGTCATTCAGTATAGAAATCTCCTCTTCAAAATCTTTTAAATTGTGAACTCCCTGGTGTGGCATTCAGTATCCCCAAATCCAGTGCCTTGAGCAGGTACTTAGTAAATGTTGGTTAAATCATTGACTGTCCCTGATGGCCACCTATCCTCTGTTTAAATACTAATAGTTAACAGGGAGATCTCTATCTTATATAATACTACATTGCACTATTGGACAGTTCAATTCAATAGAAAGGTCTTCTTTATGTTGAACTGAAATCTGTTTCTTAAACAGGTAAGGAGGAGGTAAAATTCCTCCCCAAAATATACTTGAGAGATTCTTTGGATGTGGCCCCTCCAAACTTTCCCAAGTGATGAACATTATGATCACATATCACACATTCCTTTCTCCAGTTCCTCATTCTTTCTGATCGACAGTTCTGTGTTCCAATTCATGTATAATAAGGTCGTGCAAAGCCCTGGAACTGAGAAGAAAAACAAATACTTTGAAGCATGCTTAGAAGGAATATACTTAAAAACCCACAAAACTTAGTTGACAATAATTTGTATTACTCTTTGAGGTCTACTGTTGTGTCCATTTTATAGATGAAGAAGCTGAAATTGAAATAACTCTCCCTTAATCGTATCACTAGAGATATGAGATTACATTACAAATGCCACTTCTTCCATGAAGCCATCCTTGATTCCTCAGCCCCTCCTTCATCAGTTCTCTTAGCATTTTGTTCTTCATGTCTTCTTCCTACCCTTGCTTTTTACTAGACTGTAAACTCCATGAGGGTAGGGACCTTTTCTTATTTATCAGAAATCAATTGCTCGAGAAGCATTCAATACCTATCATGGTAAGTGCCTTACCAGGCACTACAGTAGATGCAAGGGCTAGATGAACAAAGTGAAGCAATTCCTGTCCTCAAGAAGCTTAGATTATTTTGGGGAAACAATATATGCAGATATAGATATATTAAAATGGAAGCACAACAGGTTCAAGATAAGTTGAAAGGAGAAAACACTAGCAGCTAGAGACATCCAGAAAGGCTTCATGTACTACAAGGTGGGTCTGCAGCTGACCCTTGAAAGCAGCTAAGGATCTGTAACTCGACAGACAAATATGGTCTAGTGAAGTGTGCTGAGCTTGGAACTGGAGACTTGAGTCTACATTCCTTCTCCAATATGTATCAACCATGTGATCTTGAATTAGAAACATCGTCTATCTGAGCCTTGGTTCCTCATCTGTAACCTACAGATAATAATCCTTGTTTTACTTCCCTTACAGAATTGTGGGTGCTTGGTAAGCCTTCAAGTGATATCAAAATGTGATTTTTTTTTTTTTAGGGAGGAGACTGCATATTTATCCATATAGGTAATCTGGGTAAGGAAATTCTTCTAAGACAAATGGCATCTTTTGTGTAACATAGTCATAGAAAGTTACCTGAGGCCTTGAGAGAGTGTGATTTGCTCAAGATAATAGATGATAAATTAATGAATGAATGCCTGGCTAAAGACTCACACTTTCTAGATACAGTATAATAATGGTATCTGACAGGTCCCGGAATGATGTGTTGTTTTTTGTTTTTTTTTTAACATTCAATCTTATTTGGATCGACCTTAATAAAAATAGTGCATTTCTATAGCATTTAATTCATACTACTATGAAGTATGTAATGCCATTATTATGGCTCCATTTTACAAATTAAGAAAATGAGATTCAGAAAGATTACATGACAAGGATATGGCTAGTAAAGATTAGAAACGGGATTCAAACCCAGGACTCCTGATGCCCAAATCCAGTTCTCTGTTCACTATCCTTTACCTACTTGCTTTTCATATTCCAGAGGGAAAAGATCTTTCTTAAGCTTGGCCCTTTTTCATTCCTCTGCTACTCAGATGCTCTCTTTTGGTATATTCTGCCTGATTTTATCATTTTTAGCATAAGTGAGAACCACAGCCAAGATTCCCTGGGAACCATGAGCTCAAAGTGGAGGCTAGACACATGGGAAGAGGAGGGGGCCACTTGAAATAAATATAATTTCCTCATCTCTCCAGACTTGCTGCTACAAAGCTCTACAAAGTCATTTACTGCTACTTGTTCTTGAATATCTTCCTTTCATCTTCTATTTAATTTTTAAAGGTCTACAGGCGAGGGGGGACAGGGACCTGACTGTATACAGTCTGGACTTTTTTCTCCCAGCCCCATTTTCCCCAAAGCAAAAGAAATTAAGACTTCAGACACAGCACCAAGGCCACTTGGATTTGAAATGTTTTTTGCTAGGAATTAGGAGCATCCATATGTTGTGATACTTCAACTTTGATATTTAGCATTGAACATTTTTAAAAATTCATAGACTTATTATTTAGCATGTATTATAGCTTATTGAATTGGACTTAATCTCTCCTTCCATCCCTCCATAAACTTAATCTCTTTGGGAGAAGAAACTGTACCTGCACTGTACCTTCTCCAGAAGGGAATCTACAGTTAAGAAGCATTGAACAAATGTTAGTTTTATTGGTTTTATTTGGGACATTTGTGGGTACTAGCCTTACCAGTAAGCATCATAACCCTTCCTTGCTTTCTTATTTTGTGAAGTTCTTTATGTCATATCTTTCTGTAAATTCTCCAGTGAGAATTTATCAGGTCTTTCTCTGATTCTTGTCTTATATACAATTGTACTCCATCACATCTTTTGGAAGAGAGTAGACCAGGCTCTACATGAATGAACAAATGAACAAATGAATGAATGAACAAATGAATGTATGGGATGATCAGGCTATTTCCATTTTACAGATCAGAAAGCAAGGTTCAGGGAAAAGAAATGACTTCCTTGAAGTCACAAAGATAGCAAGTGACAGAGCCAGCAGGATTAAAGTCAGGCTACAGCTTCATTTCTTCTAAAGAGCTGAAAGAGACCTTAAAGATCATCTGTTATAAGTCCCCGATTATCCAGATGATATAATGGAAGCCCAGAGAGAAGAAAGTGACTGCTTAGAATTATACAGTGTCTAGTTCCACTCTCTTATTTTACAGAGGAGGAAACCTGAGACATCAGGGAGATGGCTTGTGTAAGGCCAGTGGCAGAATCCAGCCTTCTAGATCTTTTGGCTCCCAGGCCAATACACCTTTACTCATACACCATGGGCATTCTCAATAGTACCTATTGGTCAATTAATACTCAGTATCCTGCTCACAGCAGTCACTTAATGTTTGATAGCCTCCATTAAGGCCATAATAATTTATAGCTAAATACAGTGGAAGAAAGAATTTCTCCCTTGATAGCAAGGACCAGATTCTTTAAACCCAGTGGTTGCCATTAGAGTCCACTGCAGGATAGCATCAATCCCTGCCCAGTTTTCTCTGAAATGGAAGGAAATCAAAGTTATGGAGAGATTCCCATTATCTGCAGGTCTAATTGCTTACATCTACCCAGTGGTAGTGATCCTGCTGCCTGGGTGATATGTCTTTTTCCTCTTAAAAGCTTTTCAAAACTCTTTATTAAATTTTTATAACAGTCAAAGTCAAAGGCTCTATTACTTGACCTTAGTTGTCTTGGTAACTTTAGAACATTCAGTAATAAGATGAAGAGTCTTGCTAAAAGTAGGTTCATCCTGGAAACCATTGTAAATTATTGATTGCTTTTACCACGAATTCTATTAGACATTAGAAACACCACTGCCTCCAATTCATTTCAGCCTAGATGATTTGGGGAGTTTCACATCTAAGGCCCAGTAGGAAGAGCACTGAACTTGTAGTCAGAGGCCTTGGTTTTGAGTCCCATCTCTTTTTTTTGAGCTTTCCTCTGTTGGGTCTTCTGAGCCACGGATTCATCATGCATCTTCTGCCTCCCTGAGGTCACACAAGCTCTCATCATACCTGGAAACCTGTTGCCTTCCTCATTTCTCTCTCTCAAAATCCTCATCTTCCCTCAAGGCTCAGGTCAGGTGTCCCCTTAGGGAAGTCTTCATTTCTTATCCTTGCCTTTTCCTTCCATCCCCAATTCCATTTGCCTGGGGCTCTCCCTCTTCGCTTTTCCTTGTATTATACTTCTGTACATAATGTATCTCCTTGTAGAATGTAAGCCCCTTTAAGGGCAAGGCATGTTTTGTTTATTTATTTTTTTTTATCCCTGGCCCCTAACACAATGCCTGGCTTGATAAATGCTTGTTGAATTGAATTAAAGTTATAATAATAATAATACTTGTACTACTTACCTCACAGGGGTGTTGTGAGGAACAAATGATACAATATGTGTAAAATATGACTTCCTGTAAACCGTTGTTTTGTCTGTCCAATGAAATAAACTAGATGACCCTAAAAAACACACACACATACATACACACTTACACACACACATACACGCTTATATGGATATCTAGCATTCTAAACTCTATGATCTAACATTCTATGCTCTTTTCCATTCTAACAATCTGCACTGCAAGTTTCTGTTAATCATTAATATTTTAGGATCCTAAAATTTCATTCTATTATCTTCTTCAAGGCTAAAGTTCTTCTGAGAAGGCAAGTATTTGTCTCAGTGAAGCTCTGGTCCTGTACATTGAGCAGGGTTTGGAAGAATCCATCAGCAATTGGCCTTTGGTGCTAAAAAAAAAAAAAAATGGGCCATGTTAAACAGTAAGTTTCCCATCACTCAACAATTTGACGATTCCAAAAAAAGCGGCTGTTCCTGGAGTTGCCGCTTTGTGGAGTGCTTAGGGCAGACACACTGATTCTACTGCCAGTGGCTACCTTTCCCAAAAAGATTATCTCAGAGGAAATTTCCAAGGGAGGTAGTCCAACAAAGTGGGTCTCAGGCAAGACAAATCTGCTCTTGCTTTCAGGTTTAAACACTTCTCAAACCACAGACCACTTGGTTGGAAGTGAAAACAGATGTCCTCAGGTTTGAAAAAATTAGTGCTGTCTGTTCTCCCTCAGAGTCCACCAAGTGGAAAGTGGGGTGAAAATTCCTTATGTCAGCTCCCTTCTTAAATAAAGGACTTGACGGTGCACACACTGTAATCTTGGGTCAGGTCCTTGATTCTTTGGAAGCTTTAGGCTTGACATTTTATAAAAATGGTACCTGTCACTGGGAGGAAATGGGAGGCTCGGTCTGTGGTAAGACCACATAGTCTTGTAAGTGATGGCTAATAAGCATCACTATTCAAAATTGTTTGTATTTGGAGGGCACTGAACTTTCCTCACCTGCAACTTGTCATGTCTTGTATGGGAACAAAAGGGGAGAGACGAGGAGAGGTATAGGGGAATCCTAAGCCTTTTTCTTCCTTTAGTGTTTTGGTGTTTGTTTGTTTTTAATTTATCTCCTTTGGTTAAAATCAAGTAGGGTTTGGTAATTACCAGCCGGGATGAAGGATCCTAGGAGGTGAGAGGTGGGAGAGGCCTTGGAAATGCCCAAAGCCCAAGCCCAGGAGGAGGTAGCATCAGCTAGAACATGGTCTTCACCTTGCTGCTTGTGTCTTTGTGGCTACTTTGTAGTCCTGGGTGATAGCCTAAATGCAATGTTTCTTTCTCCTGGATGCAGTCTTTCTGGAGGGGATCCATCTGTCATTGAGGGTGATCTCTGGATTTTCTTAACAACTGGAAGCTAGTCCTTCACACCATGGCAGGGGCTCCCTAGTCCGTGGCTTTGTCCACATTGTGAGGTATGTTCCCCCTACCCCCAGTTCTGGGGGGGGGGGAGGGGGCAAGAGGTAGAAACATACTGGCTCCTTAGAATGAGCACTCATTCCCATCTCTTTCATCTGACCCGAGACTGAGCATAATAACCTCTCAAGCACAGGGGCCAGGGATGTCAATCACTAATACATATGCACTAGAAAGGTAGTGATAGCAATATTAGTGCATCACTAACAAAGATGCTGCTTGACTAGCCATCCTGAAAGGGGATGGGGCAGGGAGAATCAGTCTCTGCTCTATCAGATTTCTCCTAGATCCAGCTAATAAGAGGGTGAGATGTTACTTCCTTTAAGCCATTCATCAAAAGCCAGACTGGACTTATTTCTCAGTTGGTAGCAAACAGTGAAACTGATGTGACTGACAATGTTATCTTCCACTGTCCTGTAAATAATAATGCTGCACTGTCCTGCTGGGAAGCCATTTAAGTAGATTTACTCTGTAATATTTGCTAGTAAAAAAACTGTGTGCTGTTTGCTGATATTGTTGGCATAGATGGATCACCCCGTGGTTGAGTCCCAAGTGCAGCAGATAGATGGATGGTCCTTTCCAATTAGGGCAGATAGTCTCAGTTCTGTTGGATCCCAGGAGAGGCTCCTGTTAGAAGTTTGAGAATCGACAAGCCCGCAACACTAAATTTATCTCCCCTGCTGCTAGCTCCTCCTTCGTCCCCAAGGACAACTAGGGAGGAGACCAGCAGGCCCACCTAACTCTCTCCAAGGCTGGCCAATGTAGCCACCCACACCCATGCCAGGATCATGAGGGAGATGAATGATTTGGGGGGGAGGGATGGGGCTTGCCCAGCCCTAGAGCCACCTCTGGCTCTGTTCCACAGTTCCTTATTCCTGACAGAGAATTCCAAGGTAGAAATCCACAGCTTTGAGCTTCATCTCCTCCTCAGGACTTCCGGTCACCTTTAAGCCTAAGATGATATTGCCCACTGCAATAGATTAGGCCCTACTGCCTTTGCCCGGACAAAGATCTCAGACACACTCACGTTCTTGGTTAGCAAGCCGACCACCTCTTCTCTATGGGCCCAATAGCAGTGCCCTGGGGCCAGCCTTGGAGACAAGCTGAAAAGACTTCTGAACTCAACTTGATGTCTTCCCAGCTTGGCTTCCTTTGGGTTCTCTCCTCCACCCCCCATCCCAATCCCTGGCACTGGCTCTCAACAAAGCTGGAGCTACTTCCAGGAAATTGGTTGGGGATGCTAGATCCCGGAGCACCGGGCCTCTGTTCTTTTAGCTGCTAGATCACTCTTTGCAAAAAGAAAAAAAAAAAATCACTCCATTTGTTAACCACATTCTCTATTTTTTTGCATTCAGCTCAGCTTCTCAAGCTGAAAGTTAAATTCTGCCAGGGCTGGTTAGCAGAAGGTGAAATGGAAATAAGGAGGTCTGGATAGGAGGCCTTGAATAGCAATATGCCCATGAATGTATCCTTGAAAAATCATTCAACTTAATAAAATCCTTTTGGAAATAGTTGCTGGGTTCAGTTTCCTGTGTTTTGCCGCCACCGACAGAAAGTACTCCAGTGAACAAGGGGAGACCCCTGAGACAAGTGAAGTCTCGGCTTCAGGAAAACACTTTGTAGCTTGGCACAGAATTGACAGAAGGACTGAGTATGGTGACTCCTCCTGCCCTCTCACTTTCTCTTCCTTTGTAGGCACACTAAGTAAGGAGCATGACATCAGCTGCCAACTTCTCTGTCCTTACTGAGGATGCCCAGGGAGGCAACAGCCTGCAGCAGCCTGGCAAACATCCAAATCTCTTCTCCATCATCCACATTTTATAGCATTTGAGGAAAGAGAGTTCAGAGAGACAAGGCTACAACTGAGTCAAGAGACTCTGTCACTGATGGGCTGTGTGGCTGTGGCTGTGCCATAGGATCATATGACTGAGAGCTGGAAGGGCTCAGTCAGAAAAGGAAGCTTGCCTGTTTAGCAGTAGCTGAACAACCCTGTGTGATCAGGCAAATAAGGGTTATCATCAATCAATAAACATTTATTAATACCTACTATGTGCTAGTCACTGGGGCCTCCTACTATATGGTAGTCACTGGGGCTACAAAGAGAAAAATAAAATGGTTTCTGTTCAGAAGGAGCTTATGCCCAGGCTAGGGAGATGATAGAAAGATAAACAGCCACCTGAGAAATGGGAACAAGATGATTGCCTTGTTTCACAGAGAAGGCTCTAAGGTTATGTGGCTTGTCAATGGGCACAGATGTAAAGTGTAAGACTTGGGACTTGAATCTAATCAATCAGCAAGCATTTTTTTCATACCTATGAGTGTGCTAGGTGCTGGAGCTCCAAAGACAAAAGGATTAAATGATTCCGGCTTTAGAGAGCTTTCATTCTAAAGGGGAGAATAGGAGGAGAAGCTTATGTGTATGTGACATGCACATATGTTTTATGGATACACACCTATACAGACATACACATCTTCACAGTCACATATATACCATATCACCTATATATGTATCCTCCAAAGCTATAGCTTGGGGATGCACCCACAACATGTGTGTGCACACGCACATGCACATATATATTTGCATTGTGCATGTATATATACATGTATCTGTGTTCACACGCATAGACACATGTTCAAGTTATATGTGTATATATAGACAGCATATGAAGTAGCTTGGAAAGGAGTGTCACTAGTACCTGATGGAACAAGGAGAACTCTCATGCAGAAGAGGACACGTGACTTAAATCTTGAAGGATATCAGGAATTCCAAACCAAATTTACTGATTCCAAGTCCTGTACTCTTTGCATTGAACCACACTGATTCAAAATCACTTTGTCTCTCTGAGGCTCAGTTTTCTCATCTTCAAAGTGGGCAGAAAAAAATTTGCACTTTTCTCCCTCTTGGGTTGATTTCAGAAAAAGAGTGTTTTAAAGCACAACAGAAAAGAGAATTAAATCTGATGTCTTTCTTCCAGCAGCCTATGAATCCTAGGGAAAAAACTGTCACAAAGCCCATGCATTTTACTTTACCAAAAAGGCATGGAATGCCTTTTATTGTCACCATTTATTGTCTGAGTGCAATTCAAAGATACATAAAGATGAGTTTGAACTTTTAATTAATTTTGGCAGTTACTTGTTTATTTATTGTCTTAGTCTCTCAATTAGCAAGTAAACAAGAGTGTTAAATTCTATTTAATTTATGGGTAACAGGACTTATCTCACCTCTGGAGGCTTCATCATAACTGGTCACCAAGAAGAGTCAAGCCAGAGGAATGTAGATCATGGCAGTTCTTTATTCAGCTCCCATTGCCTCCATGTTCTCCATTTGCCTCATCTCCTTCCCTTACCACTACCACCAGCCTAGCTTATATCTTCTCTCCTCTCCTAGCCTTGCCTCCTAGGCCTTGCCCCTTGCTTAGTTCCTCCTCCTAGTCTTACCTCTCCTCATCTCCTGACCCTTCCTCCTTGCCTCCTCCCCTTCCCCCATTGAGATCACACCCTTTGTCCATATGTCCACACCCATCATCAGCAATAAACTTGTAAGGTGTGGTTCTCTTTTCAAGTGACCACTTAAAACGGCCAGTCATTATAATGAAATCCTTAATAGCAATCTCCTGCACGCCTAGGGGTCTCACGTTTCTCAAGGGAATCAAACCACACCTTTTGATCCTCAATTCAGGGACAAGCTTATCCCCTTTTTCTTTTAGGGTCCCCCAACACAAGAGTTGGGCATAAAGTTTAATATGTATAGGTTTTTTTAAGTTTTTACTTACTTTATTCTGTACTTAAGAAATAAGACAAGCATTTCCATAACATAGTAGAATAGAAAAAAAGATGATTGTACATGAAACTACAAATCTATTGTGTACCACTTACTATTTCTTTTAAATATGTAATGAAGTTATCATGCAAAAAAAGGCATGGAGCTGTCCCCAGGCTAGAGCTTATTCACCTAAAATTGCTATAAATTAAATTATTGACTTACTCTGTTTGGTTCTCTTCCTTTAAGATGGATGAGAAGTCAGTAATTGGGGCTAATCTGTATGGATGCTGGGAAATAACAACTGACAGTGTGGAGACAGAAAAATCACTTAGTTGAGGGGGAGAGCATGTGCCCTTTTACAATCCATTTTCACTCTGGGATTCCCAGTTTCAGTTATCTTATTGTTCACTTCTACTAACATCATAGTCCAGTAAATTTCTCATGATGTGGTAGAAGGTGAGTTCCTAAAGGCTCTGCCAACAGACCCCAAATTTTAGGAGGCCACACTAAGCTGGAAAGCCCAGTGTCCAAGAACCACACTGGCTGAGGTCAAATAAATTGGTAGTTAAAGTGTTGGCTATAGTAATCCATAAAAATTGCCTACCAGAGTATGAAGGATGCAACTGGCATCATGGGAGATCATGCCCACGCTTATTGGGAAGTATTTAAAATATGCATAGAACAAGGCTTTTTTTTGACAGCATGTGAAGGGGAGATCAGAAGGAGGAGCAGATGAAGGTGGGAATAGTTTTTCCTTCTAAAAACTCACCTTCCAAATTCAAGAAGAAAACATATATTTCTATAATGCCTTAAGATTTACAAGTGTTTTGTCAACATTATTAACATGTAGTGGACTTCCTGCCATCTGGGGGAGGGGAGGGGACTGGGGGTAAAACTTGTAACAGAAAGCCTTGTAAGCATCAATGCTGGGGAACTACCCATACATACGTTATACAAATAAAAAGCTTTAATTAAAAAAAAAAGATTTACAAGTATTTTCTTCACAACAATGCAGAGCAGGTAATAGTATGTCCATTTTGCATATGTGGAAACTGAGGCTTAGAAATAATGTGGCTTGCCCAGGTCACATTGTGAGTATTTGAGCCAAGAATGTGTTCTTTTGGACCCCTAACTAATCATTACAGATGAGAATTTTGCAGACACAAAGGTCTATTGCACAAATAATATAGCATACAATGTTATAATATATAATAATATGAATAAGAAAATCCATTAAACATGTTTTTAAATGCACAATTTGTTTTATTCAGGAACCTACAAAAGCTACTATCTAGCCAATTTTGAAGGAACCGACAAGTCAGTCACAACGTGGGCTAGGAAATTTAAAGCTTGTTAGTAATAAGACTTGCTCTTCTTGGCCTCAGGGGACAAAATTGGGAACAATGTGTAAAAGTTGCCAAGAAATCCATTGAGGTTCCATCTATGGGAAAAAAAACAAAAACAAAAACAAAAAAAAAAAAAAACTCAACCAAACTTCTGAACTATTGGAGCTGTCCCAAAGTGAAAGGATCAGTCTCAGGAGGTAGCAGATGCTAGAGATGCGTTCCTGTGATGCATTTGGAAATCAATTGTAGATTTCTGTGATTTAAGCTGCATTAGGAGACACACGATGCTCAGGCTGCTGGAGTTTTTATTGTCTTCATTTCTGGGCACCACATTATCTGGGTCTTGGTGAGCTATTAAGCAAAGCAGATAATAATGGTTGAGGACCCTGAGATCAGCTGAAAAATGGTTAAAGGACTTTTTTTTTCCTTCTCCTGGAGAAGAGAAAACTTATAGGAAGACTTGATAGCTGATTTCAATTTATCATTTGCAAGATGGATTAGATTTATCCTGCTTAGCCTCAGAAAGCTGAAATAGGAACTACAGATAGAAGCTGCAAAGGGACAAATTCAGATATGACATAAGGAAAAACTTCCTACTCATTGTTCAATCATTTTCAGTCATGTCCAACTCTTTGTGACCACTTTGTAAAGATGCTGGAATGGTTTGCCATTTCCTTTACTAGCTCAGAAAGGGTTAAGGTTTGGGGGACAAAAGACAAAAATGAAATTATCTGTGCTTTCAAGGACTTTACACATTCTGCATTCTGTCAGGAGAATATAACATGGATAAAAATAAGTATTTTCAAAATGCATATTCAAAAATAAGAAGTAATTTCTGGGGAAATATATATGTATATATTCAAAAATAAGAGGTAATTTATGGGAGATGGAAGTGAAAATGCAGGAAGTGAGCAATAACAGTAATAACTAGAAGGATCATAAAAGGCCTCAGGTAGAAGGCTGGATCTATTTTAAAGGAAACAAGAGGTTCTGAGATCCTGAGATAAGGAAAGAATTCATTCCAGGGCCAGGGAACAGCTTGGGCACAGACCCAGGAGTGGAAGGGAGGTGCCATGCATAAGGAATAGCAAGAAGGCCAGTCTGGCTCCACGGAGAGTCCACTTATAACAAGACTGGAAAGATTGGGCCATTTAAGGAAGGACTTTAAAGGGATTGGTGATTTATCCCAAATACAAGAGATTTGCTGAGTAGATGAGTGACACAGCCAGACTTTTCCTTGAGGAAAATCACTTCATCGGTGTGAGGAAGATAGTTTGGATTGGAGGGGAGGAGATAAGGAAGAGGCTTTTGTGACACAGAGTTAACAGGAGAAGTGATGGGCCTTGTTGGCTGATGTGTAGCTCTGCTCCCTCCCTTCCTATCGTAGCTCTGCTGCTTTGCTAGTTTTCCCAGGTCTACCACCTGCCTTCCACTCTTCCCAAGGTATCTCATCGATGACCTGAGGGGAACAGCTACTCCATCACATGGAGCTTGACCTCCAGACCTCAGTATGGGCCCATGTTTTTGAAATCTGCTCTGGTGGTCCCATGACCCCCAAAAGGGCTCTCAGGAAACTCTTCCAGCCTGTCCTGCTCAAAGAACTCTCCACTTTCCAGTCTCAGGCTGCTTGGGGTGAATCAGGGCTTTTGCCTGCTCTCTCCTTCAGTGATTGATTAGGAATATGCCTCATATCAGCATTTCCCACTGAGTCTTAAGGTTCGGAGGGTCGCCCTCCACCTCCCACACATATTCTTTCTCCCATATTTCCCTCCCTATCTTCCTCTGGAGCAGCTAGGTAGGCAAGGGAATAAGTATTTATACAGCACGCGCATGGAAGGACTTGGACCGAATGAAGGAAGATGCTCTCCACCTCCAGGGAGAGAACTGACAAGTAGAAATATGCAAAGTGTGGTCATACGTGTGTGTGTGTGTATGTGTGTGTATATGTGTGTGCGAATTTATGGGCATGTGTATGTACACATAGATTCACATTTAATTATAATCTTCTCTAGAATATGTGTGGGGAAGCAGTAGAGGGAGAGAATAAAAAAAAATTAAAAATACAATAGAGAACAAAAGAAAACCTAGCAGCAGAAAAGCTGGGTAGCTTTGAAAATAATGTGTAGTATTTATTATATAGGTTTTCTTGAAATGGAAATTTATTTGTTTTATATTGAATCCTCATATATGTTCTGTGTGTATATGGAAATTTTTTTTCTTTTCTTGTTTTATATTTTTTTCAAATGAATAAATTATATGTACATACATATATACATACATACATACATACACACATATCTCATCTACTGCTACACTCCGACATGCTAACCACTTTTTGGGGGGTGGGGGTAGAGGGGAGTCAGTTGGGATTAAATGATTTTCCTGGGATCACACGGCTAGTAAATGTCTGAGGCTGGATTTGATTGCAAGAGTTCCTGATTCTAGACCCAGGGCTCTATCAGTCTGCTTTACCCCCTAGATAGAAGGGCCCAGACTGAGTTATTTAAAATACCCTAGGAGTTCTTTGTGCAAGATCTTCAGAAGAAAGAGAGATTTGTGAGACCCTGGCCCCCCAAACAGGCTAGTGAATTCAGGAGCACGTGTTGTATTTTTTGTGTTCTGCCTTCTCTGCATGAATTGCATTGCCTTGTTTGTACATGTATCATGCTACCTGTGCTCTGTGTAGTCCCACATACACAGGCTGCCACACATGTTGCAGCATTGTATGCTCGTGTGTGTGTGTGTGTGTGTGTGTGTGTGTGTGTTGTGTGACCATTCTGGATCCCTGTTTGTGCCCCACCACAGGTATGAGACCTCACAGGTGCAGGGAGCAACATTCATCCATCCGCCCTTGCTGTTGTTGTTCAGGTGTTTCATTTGTGTGAGACGCTTCATGACCCCATTTGGGATTTTCTTAGCCAACATCATGGAGAGGTTGGCCATTTCCTTACTGAGCAGGCTGGGCTAAGGGACTTGCCCAGGGCCACCCAGCTAGTAAGTGGCTGAGGCTGGAGTTGCACTCTCAGTGCAGGGCTCTCCCCTGAGTCACCTGGCTGTCCCCATTTGTGAAAGAGCTGTCATTTAAGCCACAAGGGGGGCAGGGAGATGGGGCTCAGCACAATAGGCTGCGCTCCCAGTGCAGCAGCATCAGGGGTCCTAATTCTAGTCTCACCTGGGCCTGAGAGGACCACCTGAGCACATCACCTAGTACCCTGGGGAACACTCCAGGACTCATTGTCAGGGAAGATTCTAGCCTGGATTGGGAGAAGTTCCTCACCTCCTCCCCTCTTACTGAGGAGATCTAATCAAAAACAAAAATCATGGACATAATGGGAGAGTGAGCCTGGGCCTTTTCCTTTCCACAGGAACACTTTGAAAAAGGGGGAGCAGGGAGAGACGTGCTGGTCTGTGAGTCCTTGCCTCCAGACTGAGCTAGCCGCTTGCCAGCAGCCCTGCCACAGCTGCTCCGGAGGGGGCTGGGAGTCAGGAGGGCCAGGTGAAGCGAGGGCTGTGTGCTCCTTAGACAAATCACTGCTTCTTGTTGCCTCCTTGGAAAGAGAGGGGTTGGGGGAGGAGAGAAAAAGAGGGGGAGGAGGAATGCTGAATGTTACATTTTGTGGGGAAAAAAGTCCCCCACCTGGAGGTGTCAAACCAGGTAATGTAATAAACACAGTGGAGGAGGCTCCCTGAACAAGCCCTGGGGAGAGATGGTGCTGGGACACGTGAGCACTCAGCCCCCAGCCAGCCAGGCCAGCTCTGACAAGGTGGCTCAGATGCCAACATTCTGTGTTCTGAGGGCCTTCCCATGCCAAGCTTCTCAGCCGTGGTTTGGCAGTCTGCTTTGAGGTGACACTAGCTCCAACTCTCCGTGGGCTCAGGTCCTTTTAGCTCTGGCTTTCATGTGCTCTAGAGCCTTCCAGCTCTCACATTCTGTATTCTAAGGGCCCAGTCCATTCTAACATTCTGTGTTCTAAGGGCCCAGTCCATTCTAACATT
>JAJPUD010002310.1:23114-37547 GCA_023553655.1 Myrmecobius fasciatus | reverse complement strand
GGGCCCAGTCCATTCTAACATTCTGTGTTCTGAGGGCCCAGTCCATTATAACATTCTGTGTTCTGAGGGCCCAGTCCATTCTAACATTCTATGTTCTAAGGCCCTTTTCAACTCAAACATTCTATGTCCTAAGGGTCCAACCAGTTCTAACATTCTGTGTTCAAGGATCCCTTCTAGTTCTAGCATTTTATGTTCTAAGACCTTTTTCAGTTCTAACATTCTATGTTCTAAAGTCTCTTCCACCTCTAACAGTCTTTGTCTAAAAGCATACTTCCAGCTCTAATATTTCTGTGTTCAAAGAGTCCATTCAGTTTATAACATTTTATGTTTGAAGGGCCCAGCCAACTATAAAATTCTGTGTTCTACAGTCCTTTTCAGCTACAATATCCTGTGTTTTAAGGGCACTTCCAATTCTAACATTCTCTGATTTTTTTAAAGCATTCTTTCTTTTGTCTTTTTTTTTCAATTCTAGCATTAAATGTTCTAAGATCCCTCCTAGTTTTAACACTTTATGCTCTCACATTCTATATTCTAAGCAAGACGAAAGAGTTAGAAAAGATCTTAGCTCATGGACTGTTTGAACATAAAATTGTTCAGATCTGGGAGGAACTTCAGAGCACAGAATATTAATGACTCTCTCATTAAAATTTACAAAATACTTAACAAAAATTAGCTGTTCTGGACCCTAGAGGTCACCCAGTTACTTCCTGTCCTAACTTTCTATGTTCTACGTTCCCCTCAAGTTCCTATATTCTAATTCTCAATCTGTACTTTGCTAATCCAAGAAATGGAAACTTAAACGATCTGTACAATCTTCCAAATCAAGAGTATAGGAGGGCTGAGGAGGAGATCAGGGTGGATGTCTCACAGTGTCTACAGAATTTGAACCTGAAACCCGGCAGAACTTTGGCATTTTCACCTGAGAGCAGTCAGAAGAATGAAGCCTTTATTCTCCATGAGGCTCAGGGACTATGAAGTTCCTATGTGTGTGCCAGTCAGCACGGAGTGTACATGTGATTCATGTGGCCAAACACTGAGGGAGACCCTTGTGTCCAGGGGCCACAAAACCTGGCACATTGTCACAACCTGGGAGGACACACACACACACACACACACACACACACACACACACAACTTCTAAGGACCCAAAATAAACTTAACAACCCAAACAAGGACCAGAGTAATATAGATCTGAAGATGACGGATTTAGACTCAGAGGTCATATCCTTAGTCCAGTGCAGCCAAACTAAAATAGAAAAACATGTCTGCAGGCTGTATGACTTGAAAAACCATAAATTAGCATTATCTGTGCTATGTTGTATTTTTGTTTTGTTAAACATTTCCACTTACATTTTAATCTGGTTCAGGCTGCAGTTGGAAGGTTTTCTGATTACTTTTAGCCCACAGGCCTTGAGTTTGATACCTCCAGACTCAGATCCCCTCATTTTCCAGGTGATGAAGGATATTAAGTCGCACAAGCCACATTAAGCCCAAAGTCACACAAGGAATAATTAACTGAGGTTTCATTTGAAGGTAGCTTCTCAGACGGCAAATCCAGGGACCTTTCAAAATAGCAACACTCTTCATTTCATTTAATTGTAAGGATTTTGGAGTGGAAGGAATCTTAGAAACCATAGTGAAATTGCTTCCTTTTACAGATAAAACAATAGACAAATCTACTAATTATGCATTAGTATTTATGTTTTTTATATAATACATTGTTTGTACATGATACAAGCAGAAAATCATTCATTTTGCAGAGAAGAAATCTGAGGTCCAGGGAAGGCAAGGAAGGTGTCCAGAGTTAGACAGCAAGTTAGGAGAAGATTGGGAATTGAATCCTAGATTCTCCCCAGCTGTGCATTTTCTCCGTGACGCTGCATAATTTTATTTAGGGCTGCCACTATAATATCACACCCAACACATCCTCTCCTACAGCAGGTTTGCGGGCATGGACGAGTGCCACTGAAGAATCAAAGAGACGTATCTTGTAGGTAGTGTTCCTATCCAAAGTCCCCCTTTCTCGGATTCTGTCTCCTTAGCCCACTCCTAGAATAAGTACTTGCTCATCAGCGCAGAAGAAACCCATCAGAGCCAGGCCTGTCATTATTAGTAGTTGCCTCGTGGCAGCTAACATTGCAAGCATTGCACGGCCCCGTCCATTAATTCCTAAGATAAATATGTTTTGGAGGCAATGAGGACAAACTGTCGTTTGCTGGATCTGACCAGAGTCTCCAAAAACATTACACTGCCTGTCGATTAGATCAGCGCTCTAGGATCACGACTGTTGCAGGCAAACGGGCAATGGCACCAAGTTCTTGTGCTCCATCCAACTCATGATGGGATATTAATTCCCAGTTGGCAAATGCCACTATGGCAGCATAGTGCAGAGTACCAGGTCTGGAGTCAAGATTCACCGTCCTGAGTTAAAATCTGGTATTAGACACTGACTGGGAAGAATGACCCTGGACAAGTCACTTACCCTCAGGTGCCTCAGTTTCCTCATCTGTAAAATGAGCTGATGAAAGAAATGACAAACCATTCTAGCATCTTTACCAAGAAAAGCCCAAAGAGTTGGACGTGACTGAAAAATGACTGAACAACAATAGTGTCTCATCAAGGGAACATTATAAAATGGAATCCACTGTGTGTGATCTTCTCTCTGGACTTTATTTTCCTCTTGTGTTAATGAGGTGATCTCTAAGGTCCCTTCTAGCTCCAAGGTCCTATGTTGCTAGACATCATCAATGCATAAATTTGCAAAGTTTGACTCCATTACATATGAGATACATTATCTTGAGTCACATTAAAGAGCTTTGGTATTAATTCAATCATTAGGGGGCTCAGTGAAGAATAGGCCTGGGGTGTCTGAGGTCCCTTCCAGCTCAAATCTGTGACCCCATGACATGTGATAATGGCTTCTTGGCCTCTGCAGCACAAAGAGCAAACTGTGAGCTCCCATTGCTCCCTAGTGCTGGCGGGGGTGGGTATAAGCACCCACTTCTTAACTCCATTCCCAATGAGCAGTCCAATTAAAAAAAACTTCTCCCTCATTTTTCCCTCTCATCTTCTTCCCCTTTTAAGTTTGATTGTCAGGCTGGAGTCAGACACCCAGACAGCAGGGAACAGCATGGAGTCAGGAACACTGGGGAGCAGGGTCAGCCTGGCCCAGCAGTAGGGAAGGTAGCCAGAGAACAGTCAGGGCACCTGTGCCAGGTCGCAGTCCCCTGGGGGCTCACAGTCCCTGTCTGCCTCTGATTGTACCTCCTCTTCCACTTAACCCATAGGGGCCCAGGTCATCTGCTTCCTGGAGACAAAATAGGATAATTATCCTATTTTGTGTCTCAATTTCCTAGTTTCTGAACTTTCTTGGAAGGGAAGACTCGTGTCTTCTCATCACCCAGCCTGGGATAGGGGCAGGTGCCAAGGGAAACACTGGCCTCATGAGGCATCTTCTTGCTGAATCATAGATTTCTCTGCTTTCCATTGTGAAAGCAATCTCCCTGGTCACTTGAGATGAGAATTAAAGATAACTTGGAATGACCTCAGACACTTAACTAGCGATGTGGCTCTGGGCAAAGCACTTAATCTCAATTGCCTCAGTTTCCTCAACTGCAAAATGAACTGGAAAAGGAAACAGCAACCACTCCAATGTCATTTGGCTGAGGGCAGATCTCTAAATAATCAAAATCATAGAATTCTTGAATGTCAGAACTAGAAGGGACCTTAGAGATTTACTTCATCAAATAGCCTCCATTAGCAAATAAGGAAAATTGAACCTAGACAGAGAAAAAACAGGTCACAGAGTAAGTAGCAAAGCACTGACTTGAACCCAGGTCTTCTGATGGAGACCAGATATAGTTCTCATAGAATCTTAGGATTAGAGACCCATACCTGAAAAAAATGCCCCTCCCCAACATTCCTGGCAGGGTCTTGTAACCCTACCTGGAGACTATATGAAGAGGGCAGTTTAGCACCTTGCCAAGAACCAGTTCTGCCTTTCTTCTGGAAGCTAACAAATGGGACTGCGGACCTGGGAATTTTATGCCCCAAATGTCTAGGGACAGTTTAGCTGTTTTCCTATTTAAACCAAATCCTTACTAGATTTCCTTCCTAAAAATCTGAAAGGAGCCTGTCAGTGTAATTCCTTTCCCCTGAGAGATGATTATGGGCAAAAATACATACTATGCATTGAAATGCAAACACACACCTTCGACTCTGCAAGTTTCTCCCTCTCACTTTTGGCTTGTAGGATTCTGCCCTTTTTATGGGAAAATTTGCAAAAATAACTGTTATGAAAACGGCCTGCACTTATATTCATTCATTCAGCTCTTCAACACTTATTAGTTCACACAGAAGTCAGAGTATTAAAGTTGAGATTAGACTGGATCCCTGTCCTCAAAGAGCTTCTTATGTCATATGGGAGAAAGTGTCAGCATAATTAGCCGCAATGGACAACACAGAGCAATTCTCCCCCCTCGGGATGGCTGGTGCCCTCCTTCCATCCCTTGATGCATATATTATTTGCATCTGTCTAGGACATATGTATGCACTTGTCTCCCTCATCACTAGCATCTTCTTACAAGTAGGCATCGTACTTATAGCCCACTACCCAGCACACAGTCAGCAACGTAAATGCTTTTTGATTGATTATCAGCTAGAGAGTGTCAAAGTTTCCTGGAGGTTCTAAGTTGGCCTTTGGAGGATGAGCAAGGATTCACTATGCAAAGGCAGTGGAAACTCACTGAGCCGAGGGACGGGCCTGGATGTGCTTTCGAGGGGTCAAAAGTAGTCTGTCCTGAACAGAATATAACTTAGAAGAGGGCAGTTTTGTCCCCACGTGATTGATTAAGGAAGATTATGATTGATTAAGGATTCTGAACGATTAAGGTCTCCATGCAGAAGCTGCCCAGCCTTGCGTGATATGTTCTAGGCTGCCCAAAGCCTAAATGACATAGATAGCCACGAGTAATGCCGGGCAGCTGGTCTAAGGAGCCAGGAGTCATGAAGACCAATTCCACCTCAGCCACACAGCCGCTGGGGAGGGCGCTTACATTTTGTGCCTCAGTTTCTTTATCTGTAAAAGGAGAGCCCTGGATGGGATAGCCTCTGAGGTCCTTTCAGCCTCCAGTCTGAGTCTCTGCTTCCACACTAGATGGGGGGACGTATGGCAGGAGCCTGGATCTTGGTTTCAAGCCCTGACCCAGCTCTTTAGTAGTTGTGTGCCGAGACGAGTCCCGTAGCTGCTCGGAGTCTCAGGTTCTTTCCCTTGTGAGCCAGCAAAGGGCATTGTAAAACTTAGCGTCAATGTCCTTGTCGTCGCCTGCGTTTTACAAGGGAATAAGGCAGAGCAGGAATGCAGAAGGCCTTCAGTACCTCCAGTACCACATGAGGGAGGAGTCCCAGACTCCAAACAAGACCCGAGGAGAGGCAGAGGGGCAGCAGAGGAGAGGAGGGAAGGACGTAGCCTCCAGGACTTGAGAGGCAATGAGCATCCAGAAGGGCAGAAAGAAAAGCCAGTCTTCAGCCATGGCAAACCTATTTTCAGCAAGACGTGGCTCAGAGAGAGAGAAGGAGTCCAGGAGTCCCTGAAGATACCCCTTCATTTTACAGATGAGAAAGCTGAAGCCCCCCAAGTTCATGACTGCAGAGCTGGGATTCAAACTCTGACTGCAGCCCGGCTCTTTTTCTTTCCAGCTGGCTGCAGGAGGCCTCCCGACCAGGACAGGTCTGTGAGAATCAGGGTTAGCCAGAGTGGGGCTGGGACACCGGCAGGAGTCCTGATTGTTTCTCAGGTAAGTCTGACTGCTTTCCAGGCTCTGATGTCACATGCTGAGAAATGGCAGGTTTGGGGTAAGGGGCGCCTGCCTGCATAAAACAGGAAACAGGCAGAGAGTACAGAAACGCCAGGATGGGGATTCCAAGCAGAAGAACCTTGCCCAAGTGAGCCTTCTGGGCACTCCAGGTTTTCTTGGACAATCATGGCCATAGAAGTAAGAGAGCATCACTTTCACCACCCTGTGAGGTAGGTGGGATAGACGTTATCCTTTCCAATTAACTCCTGGTAAATCTCAGTTTCCTTTTCTGTCAGACGTGATCCTTGAAACCATTATTGGAAGGGGCTTTACAGTGTGGTCGGTCTGTGTGTTACTGATACTGGTATTGCCATCATTATTTCCGTTTCACCTATAAGGAAACTGATCCCAGAGAGGGCCAGGCCTTTCTCAGTAACAGAGATTTCTTTCTTGGGGAAGATTTTTCCCATCCCAGGAAGCCACCCGCAAGTTCTGCTGATGGAAATCCAAGACATCTCCGCTGAAGAAGCCCCGTCCAACACCTGTTTAAATACAGTTGTTTCTGTGGCTTCTCCCTTACCTTTCGTTCACCTCAAACCCACTGACAGAAGCAAGAAGCATCCAAATAAATAAATTGGGGGTACTTTTCGGCATCATTTAACATCCCTGAGAAGATGGTATCATATGGTAGTCAGTTGGAACCTATTACCTCGCATGCTGAAGCATATCATATTGAATTACTGCAGCCTGAGAAACCCAGGGGTTCTAAAATAACTGATGATGTCTTTGAGATTTGGGCGTGATTTATAGTAATGGAATTTTGCTTCCCATTTTCAATATTATGGATGCTTTGCCTTGTTTCCTTTGATCTGAAGCACTAAGGAGATCCACTGAATTCAGAATAAGGAAAACTAGGTTCAAATCCTGAATATGAACGTGCCTAATAATACAACCTTGAATATGCTACTTCCCCTTCTTAAGCCTCAGTTTCCTCCTTTGTGAAACCAAGGTTTGATCAGTTTTCTCTAAGGTCCTTTCCCTTTGAGGGTAGGAGCTGTTTTGTTTTTTTTTCTGGCAACTTGGCACTTAGGGGCACAAGGGGTAGCTTTTATGTGGTCTACACTCAATGTTTCCAACCTAATTATATATTATTTCCCTTAACATCCCCTACTGGCCTTCTTGCTATTTCTCACATACAACAAGCCATCTCCTGCCTCTGTCTTTGCGCTGGCTGTTACCCCATGCCTGGAAATTCTCCCTCCTTACCTCTGCTTCTTAGAATCCCTGGCTTCCTTCAAGCTCAGCCCAAGTACTACTACCTATATGAAGTGTGTCCTGATCCCCTCTCCCCATCCCTCCTTCCCATTACCTCAAATTTATTCTTTGGATATTTTCTATAGAATTAAATGTGTATGCGTGGTGATCCCCACGCCCAGTGGAATATAAATTTGTTGAGAACAGCGACTATTTGCTCTTTGGTTTTGTACCCCACTTTCTAGCACTATGCCTAATCTCATCCCTGGCACAAAATTGCCACTATTGTTGATCCGATTCAACTTGTTGTTCCATTGGCCAATTTGTTGAATTGAATTGAATATGCTCTCAGCTATGGAGTATCTATTCTACTCCCACTGTAGGCAAGGTACAAGCTTCAGGTGAGACAAGGTAATCAAAGGAGAGAACTGTGATGTTTGGGTATGGATAGGACTTGATGGCCCTGAGATCCTGTCCACCCCGGGGAATCTTCAGTTCTGACACCAGTAAAAACGAATAGTTGACTTTTCTGTAACTATTTCCACACATGTCACATATTAGCTCTAAATATCCTCTCTGTTTTGTTTCTTATTTCAAGTCTGTGAGCTAGATGGATCAAGAGTTGGTCAGTTATTTCAGTCATGTCTGAGTTTTCATGGGTTTTTCTTAGCAAAGATACTGGAGTGGTTTGCCATTTCCTTCTCCAGCTCTTTTGACAGAAGAGGAAACTGAGGCAAACAGGGTTAAGTGGCATTTCCAGGGTTACACAACTAAGAAGTGTCTGAGGCTAGATTTAGCTCAGGTTATCTTGCCTCCGAACCCAGCACTCTATATACTTCATCATCTAACTTAAGGGTTATTATTCCCCTATGTACAGATGAGGTAACTTAGAGGTGCAGAGAGTTAAAATAACCAGCCCAAGGACACACAGCCCGTCTATGGTAGGATCTGGACTTGAACTTGTATCCAATTTAGAGATTTTTTCTGCTGTGCCACATAATAATAAGAAAAAAGAAATGAGAAGGGAAATAAGGAACCTGCCAGCTGCTACCTCCCCCTCTCCTTGTGAGTCAGGAGAAAACAAGAGGAGGAAGGAGATCATTCTGAGAGAAGCAGTGTCATCAGAGGGAAAGCAGGTTTAGTTCACTCAAGGACATGGAAGAAGCAATTACAAAAGCACTGCGGGTTGGGGGAGAATGTGTTGAGATTAGGAGAGTGTTGCTTCCACAGGGTACAACCCAAGGGTCTAGAGATTTCAGAGACTGTTAGAGTTGGAAAGGATCTTTGAGACGAGTCGGAATTACAAAACCTCAGAGGTAGAAAGGAACCTAGAAACCAATTACATGAATTGTAATCACCACTTCACCATGCCTGTCGATTAATGTTCTGCAGAGAAGAGAACCCCTTGCCAAGAAAGCCCATTCCCCTCCAGGCAATTTCAATTCTTTTTTTTTCTTCTTTTCTTTTCTTCACTCAAATTTAACTACTCTGAGGTATCATCTCATACCTATCAAATTGGCTAATATGACAAAAAAGGAAAATGATAAATGTTGGAGAGGATATGGGAAAATTGGTACATTAATTGTTGGAAATGTCAACTAATCCAATTATTCTTGAGAAACAGTAGTTCATGTAAGTTTTTCCAGGTTTTCTGAAATCTGCCTGCTTGTCACTTCTTAAAGCACAATTGTATTCCATTATATTCCTATACCACAACTTATTCAGTCATTTCCCAATTGATGGACATTCCCTCAATTTCCAATTTTTTTGCCATCACAAAAAGAGCAGCTATGTTGGTCCTTCCTGGCGCTATCCCTTTTAAAATCTTTTTTGTATACAAAAACTTTCATGAATTGATACGAAGTGAAGTGAGCAAAACCAAAAACTTGTTATTATAATAACAGCAATACTATACAATGATTAACTGTGAATGGCTTATCTCTTCTCAGCAATAAAATGAACCAAGACAATTCCAAAGGACTCATGATGGAAAATGCTATCCATTTCCAGAGAAAGAACTGATGGAGTCTGAATGCAGATTGAAGCATATTTTTTCCACTTTATTTTTTTCATGATTTTTTTCTTTTGGTATGTTTCTTCTTTTACAACATGACTAATATGGAAATATATTTTAGATGAGTGCACATGTATAAACTGTATAAAATTGCTTACCATCTTAGGGTGGGAAGAGGGGAGGGAGGGAGAAAATTTGGAACTCTAAATTTTTTTAAATGAATGTTAAATATATTTCTACCATGTTTAACATATATGGGACTACTTGTCATCTAGGGGAAGGCACAAGGGAAGGGGGGGAATTGGAACACAGGGTTTTGTAAGGGCTAATGGTGAAGAATTGTCCACACATATGTTTTGAAAAATAAAAAGCTTTAATAAAAAAAAGAAAAGAAAAAAAATGAATGTTAAAAATTGTATTTATATTTGGAAAAAAATAAAATGCTATTTAAAAAGGGAAAAAAAGCACTGAGAAGTTAAAAGGTTATAAAGAGGTACTAAGAGGGAATAAGAGATTACTTGACCAAGTGGAACAGCCAGTATGGATCAGTGGCAGGATCCAGCTCCAGCTCTTCCTGGCTCCAAGGCTGGTTCTCTATCCTCTAGTTTGGAACTTTGCCAAAAAGGGAAATGAAGTTAAGCCAGTATTATTTTTCATGGAGACATTGTGCTGCCTCTTGGTAATTATTACTTCCCTTCCTAAATGCACACAAATCATCTCTTTAATAAAATTATAATGCTCCAGGAATTGAAGATAAGTTTCAGATTTCACCTTCTTCCCCCTTTTGAAAATTTATGCAACATTCACCCATCTTCAAGCCAACTGTCTTTCTTCCCACCTTTTCCAAGATCACATATGGCACCCCATCAATCACAATGACCAGTGATTGATTCCAGGACATAGTTAGGGGCTTATTAATCCATTGATGGTGGCTAGGTCCTCTCTTACCATATCTTTATTTATCTTGGGTTTCAATTCCCTGTGCAACATATCTTATCCAATATGATGACTATTCTTTTAGTAGAGAACACTGAAGTTAATTCGGAGTTGAATAATTCATTCCTTCCTTCCTTCTTTCCTTCCTTCCTTCCTTCTTTCCTTCCTTCCTTCCTTCCTTCCTTCCTTCCTTTCTTCCTTCCTTTTTTCCTTCCTTCCTTCCTTCCTTCCTTCCTTTCTTCATTCCTTCTTTCTTTCTTTCCTTCCTTCCTTTCTTCCTTCCTTCTTTCTTTCTTTCCTTCCTGCCTTCTTTCCTTCATCTCTCTCTCTCTCTTTCTCTCTCTCTTTCTCTCTTTCTCTCTCTCTCTCTCTCTCCAAACACACAGACACACATGTTGTTTCTCCCATTAAATTAAAAATTCCTTCAAGTAAGGACTGTCTTTTGCTTCTTTTGGTTGCATATATATGTAACATCATATATAAAAACAATGGTACATACAGGATAGAGAGGAATTGACAGAAGAAAGGTACTGGAATTAAGAAATTAATTAAGAATTAAGAAAGGTTTCCTGTAGAAGGTTGAGTTTTGGTAGAGACAAAGAAAGCCAAGTAGGTTAGTGAATGTAGTGGAGAAGAGAGAGAGAGTTTCAAGTATGGGGGACAGCCAGAGAAAATGCCCAGCTGAGAGATGGGGAATCCAGTTTGTGGAACAGCCAGGAGCCCAGTGTACTGGATCAAAAAGCACATGATGAGGAGTAAGGTATAAGAAGACTGGAAAGGTAAGAGGGGTCTGGGTAAAAAGGCCCCTTTCCCCTCCTATATTTAGCCTTTATAATCCATCTCAGATTATTTGGGTTTCTGAGCCCCTCTTCATATTCTTACAAGATTGTGCTGAACTTAGCATTGATTCTCTTTTTATTTGCTTGTGCTTCTATCTTCTGGAAATGTCTTTTTAAAAAATCTAAATTAACCAAAGGGACAGCTAGGTGGCATAGGGTAAAAATATAGATAAGAAGCTAGATTTGGGAAGACCTGAGTTCAAATACAACTTCAGAATGTTAGACCTTAAACACATGATGTAACCTGTCTGCCTCAGTTTCCTCATCCCTAAAATTGGGATAATAGAACCTACCTCTCTGGGTGGTTGTGAAGATCAAATGAGATGATAAATTGTAAAGAATTTAGATTAATGCCTGGTATGTAGTGGGTGCTTAACAAATGATTAATGCTTGCCAATAAAGAGTTCCCTTTAAATCTATATTGACCTTTCAAATACAGATTTTTTTTCTCACCCTCGTTTTTTAACTTAGAAAAATAATTTCCTGCTTCTGTTACAATTTTTTTCTTAAGAACCTCTCATTCCTAATGAAAAAAATGCAAAGGAAAAGTGATCTGGACATAAAAGTTATAAAGTTATGGTCATCAAAACCATTTGGTTCTGGCTAAGAAACAGAGTAATGGATCAATGAAATAGATTAAGTTCACGAGACACAATAGTCAATGACTATAGTAATCCAGTGTTTGATAAAGCTAAAGACTCCAGCTTCTGGAATGAGAACCCACTATGTGACAAAAATTGCTGGGAAAACTGGAAAATCAGATAGCAGAAACTAGGCATTGATTGATACCTAACACTTTATACTAAATAAATGAGGCTTATTTCTAAAATATATACAAAACTGACTCAAAATTACAAGAATACAAGACATTCTCCAATTGATAAATGGCCAGAGAATATGAACAGACAATTTTCAGATGAAGAAATTAAAATTATTTCTAGTCATATAAAAAATGCTCTAAATCACTACACATCTCTCAGATTGGCTAAGATGACAGGAAAAGATAATGATGAATGTTGGAAAGGGTATGAGAAAACTAATTCAGTGTTGATGGAGTTGTGAACTGCTCCAATAATTCTGGAGAGCATTATGGAACTATGCCCAAAGGGCTATCAAACTCCCTGATCCATCAGTGTCTCTACTGGGCCTGTATCCCAAGAGATCATAAAAAAGGGAAAAGGATCCACATGTGCAAAAATGTTTGTGGCAGGTGGTGGCAAGGAACTAGAAACTGAGGGGATGCCCATCAGTTGGAGAATGACTGAATAAGTTACAGCATATGGATGTCATGGAATATTATTGTTCTATAAGAAATGACCAGCAGGATGATTTCAGAGAGTCCTGGAGAGACTTGCATAAACTGATGCTGAGCGAAATGAGCAGAACCAGGAGCTCAATGAGGTGATTCAGACCAGCTCCAATAGTCTTGTGATGGAGAGAGCCATCTGTACCCAGAGAGAGGACTGTGGGGACTGAGTGTGGATAACACCACCTTCCTGTTGTTTGTTTACATTTTCTTTCTCATTTTTTTCTCCTTTTTGATCTGATTTTTCTTGTGCAACATGATAATTGTGGAAATATATATATAAGAATTGCACATGTTTCACATATATTGACTATCCCCATCTAGGGGAAAGAGTGGGGCAAAAGAAGGGAGAAAAAAATTACAGCACAAGGTTTTGCAAGGTTTAATGTTGAAAACTATCTATGTATATGTTTTGAAAATAAAAAGCTTTAAAATTTAAAAAATTTTTAAAAAGAAATAAGGTCTTTCTCAGGATGCTTGGATGTAAATTTTTTGCCCCAGGAACATGAAGTTTTGCAAAGGTGAATGTTGAAAACTACCTTGCATGTATTTGAAAAATAAAATACTATTAATAAGAATTTAAATAAAAAGAATCTCTCATTCCTCTTAAGCTTTTTTTTCCTTGTAAAATATTAGGTCTTTATGAAATAGGAATTAGAGAGCTGACCTGGAAGCCTGAGAAAATTGGGTTCGGATGCCCCACACTTGGACACACACTAGCTATGAGACTGAGGACAAGCCTTCAGTGATCTAAGAAGCTCTCTTAAAATTGTAAATTGTAGAGTATTTGCTCACCTGCTTAAATAGAGGGAATTTCCTCACCTGGGAGATCCTTGTACCAATGAATCACAAAGCCAGTCTCTAGTCCTATCTTCACTTTCTTTTAACTTAGAAATCAGTCTTTTTAAAATCTGTGATTCAAGTTAAAATATACCCATTTTTCTTCTCCTTTCTGATCATGAATTATAATATCGACTAATGATAGTTGGTATTTATGCATTCAATGCATTACATGCATATATCTCATTTGATTCTCACAATGATCCTATGAAATGGACAATATAGGTGTGATTATCCCCATTTTATAGATGAGTAACGTGAGGCTCAGTGAGGCTGAAGGATTCTTCAGTAGTTATACAGCCAATATGTGTCAGAAGTGGGACTCAAACTCAGGTCTTACCAAATCCAGGGCAGCTCTGGCTGACTCCATTCTGCAGTGTTGTTTTTCACTCATTGATCATTGGTCAAGAATTTATCAGTGAGGCAGAGCCAAAGTGGTGTGATAAAGGCAAGGATACACCTGAATTTTCCTCCAAACCCCAATAAATGCCTTTAAAATGACTCTAAACAAATTTTAGAAAACTGGAGTGAAATGATTTTCCAACCCAAGGCAACTTAGAAAGTCAGTAGGAAAGGTCTGCCAGGTCTTCCTTCCGGGGGTGGAGCCATGGTGGCGGAGATCAGACTGGATTCTCTGTAACCTCCTCTAACCTCCCCTCAAGCCAACAAAATATGAAGCCTCTAGACTGATTCTGAAGCAAAAAAATCCACAATATCCGGAGAACAACACGATTCTAGAAGAAGATACTCTGGAAGAACCTCAAAACAGGTCTGTTTTAATGGGGCAGGGGGTGGCCTACTGAACCCAGATTGCAGCACAGGGAGACCCGGGCAGGGAGCTGGAGCAGGGAGCTGTAACAGGAGTCAGAACAGGAGTGGGACCGTTGTGCTTTTCACACACCTGGGAGTCTTCTGCGGGCCTCTTGGAACAATTTGTCCTGATTGTGGGCAGGTGGTTTGGAGGGTCTGCCTTTTGAAGGGGATAGATTGTGAACCACTGAACCCCTGATGAGCATCGTAACTAGCTGCCATTACACAGCACCTTAAAGCAATCAATCAAACAACAGGTCTGATAAGCACCAGAAATAATTCAATCAGCGGAGCTGCCCCAGCCCCTGACATAATTCAATCAGCAGAACTGCCCAGTTCCTGAAATAACTCAATCAGCAGAACTGCCCCAGGGCAAATTAAAGCAGCTGTCCCACCTTTGCCCTAAACAGACCTCACACCTTTAAAAAAAAAAATGAATAAAAAACCAAAAAGAGCTCTCACCATAGACAACTTTTATGGAGAGAGGGAAGAACAGACCTCAAATCCTGAGGCCCCTAAAGGTAAAGCAACTCCAGAAAAAGCCCCAAAGAGAGACATAAATTGGTCTCCATGTCACAAGGCTTTCTTTGAAGATTGCATAAAAAATCTTAAAAGAGAGTTAGAAGAAACATGGGGAAA
>JAJPUD010002310.1:0-18114 GCA_023553655.1 Myrmecobius fasciatus | reverse complement strand
TCATATGTTTTGCAAATAAAAAGCTTTATTAAAAAAAAATAGGGAAAAAAAAAAAGGAAAGGTCTGCCATACTGAGTAAGAGCAAAGTATGGTTCAGAGCAGGTCCTGCCAGTGCATCCTGGGCCCCAGCAAATTAGAAGCAGGTCTTTGGGAAACTGAATCAGTGACACAAGTGGAGGTTTCCAGATCTCTCAGCCAACAGATGGTGAGGTGATGAACAATAGGTCAGAAGGAGATAGACAGGGGTCCCTTTGAAGCAGAGATCCTAATCACAGTTCCAGAGTTGAAAAGAGTGTTTGTGGTCACTCACAAACCAGTGATACACCCTTCCCTACATCATACACCTTGGAAGATCCTAAAACTCACAGGTGCCCAAAATTAGCCCTGAAAACAGCTGCAGAAATAACCTGAAGCTGAGGACAGTGTCCCCTCCACTTGGGAAGTAGAACCCCAGTTGAACATAGAGTTAAAAATCAAGGAATGGGCTGAAAAAAAATGAGCAAGAGAAAAAAAATCTGGCCATAAGAACTTACTATGGTGTCAAGGAAGATCAAAACACATACTCAGAAGAAGACAACAAAGTCAAAATTCCTACATCCAAAGCTTCAAAGAAGAGTAGGAATTGGTCTCAGGCCATGGAAGAGCTCTAAAAGGATTTTTAAAATCAAGCAAAAAAGATAGAGGAAAAATTGGAAAGAGAAATGAGAGCAATGCAAGAAAATCATGAAAAAAATTCAAAGGCTTGGTGAAGGAGGCACAAAAATATTGAATAAAATAACACCTTAAAAAACAGAATAAGCTAAATGTAAAAAAAAAGGCGGGGGGTACAAAAATGCAACAAAGAGAAAAAATCCTTGAAAAGCAGAATTGATAAGATGGAAAAGGATATACAAAAATTCACTGAAGAGAAGAACTTAAAAAGCAAACTGGCCAAATGGAAAAGGACAAAAGGAAAAGTACAAAATCTCACTGAAATGAGAGTTATAAAGTACTTGACACAGTGCCTGGCACGTAGTAAGCACTAAATGTTGTTATTGATGGTGAGGAAGAGGATGATGATGATAATTCTGATGACAGCAATTTTAAGAACTTTCAGTTTGGGGAGAAAAGATAAGAGGAGGGCAGTCTCACTTCAGGTTACTGAAAGAAAAAAAAAAAAAACTTTGGAAAGACACAAGAAGCAATAGTTTCCTTCATGTTCCAAGCCCTAGTTTGCTATACTAGAGGCTTTGGGGAACTTCTCTGAGAAAACTTTCTCTCTCAGTTGAGCTATCTCACTCCCAATTGGAGAGTTCTTTCATTTTATATTGTCTGGTAGACTTCCTCTGATTTCTCTTTTGTTTTTATTTGGATGAATGAAGTTTTGGGGGTTTTTTTCTGCTAAATACTAAGTGTTTTCATTGTAGAACTGGTGTTTGTGGGAAAGGATTCAAGCTTTGGATGTAAAGCTTGGGATCTTGCTTCCTCCCAAAAATAAACAGCAATTAGCTTGAACCTGAAAACCACATCCCCTAAACTAACACTATTTAAAGGAGTAGATAGATATAATTATAGTCTAGTTTCTTTGAATAGAGCAGATTAGCCTCAGGTCCCTTTCCAGCAGGAATTAAAGTAGCAGTATAATTGTGTGTGTGTTTTTTTTTCCAAGGACACACCATTATTGAATTTTATAAGCTATTATGAATCAGTCATCCAGGCACTTTCCTAAGTGGTAGACAAAGAAAAGGCAAAAACAATTCCTGCCCTCAGCAGGTTCACATACTAATGGAAAAAGCAACATACTTAGTAATATACAAGCAATACCTAATAAAATACAAGATACATACACATGGGCAGGTCACTTAGCTGCTGTTTGCCTCAGTTTCCTCATCTGTAAAATGGGGGTGATAAAACCTACATTCTAGTTTTGTTATGAGCATCAAATCAGATAATAATTGTAAAGTGCTTAGCACAATACCTAGAACATACTAAGCATTATGTAAATATTAGCTATTGTTATCCTTATTGTTATATAAAACAGAAGGAATAATGCTTCTACCATCTGCCTATCAAGGTTGGTATTATGCTCAATTGATACATGTGTTTATGCATATACATGTATATACATATATATTTATTAGATAATATTATGTAAGTATGTAACATATACTCATGTTTCTGAGTTCACATACTAATGGAAAAAGCAACATACTTAGCAATAGCTAGTAAAATACAAGATACATATGCAATAGATGGGACATAATCAGAGGAAAAAGTAGCAACTGGGGAGCCTGGGAAAAGTATCCTGAAGAAAGTGGAATTTTAGCAAAATCTTAAAGGAAGCCAAAGAAACTAAGAGGTGGAGATGAGGAGGGATAGCATTAAAGAAATGAGAGACAGCCAGTGCAGTCATGGAGGTGGGAAATGAATTGTTGTGAGGATCAGCAAGGAGGCTTTATGTGAATATCAATGTGTGAAAGGGAGAGAGTGAAAAGTAAAAAGACTTGGAAAGCTAGAAAGGAACTGGCTTACAAAATGATATTAATGTCAAACAGAAGACTTTTTATTTGGTAGCCATTGCAGATTACTGAGTAGGGAGCTCTCCACTGAATGGAGAATGGATTGCATTGAGAAGAGATTTGAGCCAAGGAGACCAGTCAAAAGACTATCCCATGAGTGGTGATAAAGAACTATTCTACTGTTCTAGGGTTATGGCTTTGTCATTGATCAAAAGAAGACATAAATGGGATACATAAAGATAGAAATGACAAGATTTGGCCACAGAGTGCATGTCAGAGTGAGTGAAATGATCATCATATAGTCTTGTTGTTGCTATGTATAATGATCTCCTGGTTCTGCTGATTTCATTCAGCATCAGTTCATGCAAGTCTCTCCAGGCCTCTCTGAAATCGTCCTGCTGGTTGTTTCTTACAGAGCAATAATATTCCATAACATTCATATATCATAATTTATTCAGCCATTCTCCAACTGATGGGCATCCATTCAGTTTCCAGTTTCTAGCCACTACAAAAAGGGCTGCCACAAACATTCTTGCACATGTGGGGCCCTTTCCTTCCTTTAAGATCTCTTTGGGATATAGGCCCAATAGAAACACTGCTGGGTCAAAGGGTATGCACAGTTTGATAACTTTTTGAGCATAGTTCCAAATTGCTCTCCAGAATGGCTGGATCCATTCACAGTTCCACCAACAATGTATCAGTGTCCCAGTTTTCCCACATCCCCTCCAACATTCATCGTTATCTTTTCCTGTCATTTTAGCCAATCTGACAGTGGTACCTCAGAGTTGTCTTAATTTGCATTTCTCTGATCAATAGTGATTTGGAGCATCTTTTCATATGACTACAAAGAGTTTTAATTTTATCTGAAAATTGTTCATATCCTTTGACCATTTATCTATTGGAGAGTGGCTTGAATTCTTATAAATATGAGACAATTCTCTATATATTTTAGAAATGAAGCCTTTATCAGAACGCTTAAATGTAAAGATGATTTCCCAATTTATTGCTTCCCTCCTAATCTTGTCTGCATTAGTTTTGTTTGTACAAAAACTTTTCAACTTAATATAATCAAAATTATCTATCTGGTGTTCAAGTAAGAGTTCCAATTCTTCTTTGGACACAGATTCCTTCCTTCTCCACAGATTTGAGAGGTAAACTAACCTATGTTCCTCTAATTTGCTTATAATATCACTCTTTATATCTAAATCAGGAACCCATCTAGATCTTATCTTGGTATGTGGTGTTAGATGTGGGTCAAACCCTAATTTCTTCCATACTAGTTTCTAATTTTCCCAGCATTTTTTGTCAAATAGTGAGTTCTTATCCCAAAAGCTGGAGTTTTGGGGTTTGTCAAACACTAGATTGCTATAGTTATTGCCTATTTTGTCCTGTGATCCAATCCTATTTCACTGATCAACTACTCTATTTCTCAGCCAGTACCAAATGGTTTTGATGACCACTGCTTTATAATATAGTTTTAGATCTGGTACAGCTAGGTCACCTTCATCAGACTTTTTTCCATTAATTCTCTTGAAATTCTTGACCTTTTGTTCTTCCAGATGAACTTTGCTACTATTTTTTTCTAGATCTGATCAATTCTGATGCACATGTTTCTCTTCAACAATGAGGTGAAGATTTTTTTGGGGGGGGTCTTTTATAATATGACTTTTATGGAAATGTTTTGCATAGAACCAGGAGATCATTATACACGGCAACAAAAAGACTATATGATGATCAATTCTGATGGACATGGCTCTCTTCAACAATGAGATGTTTCAAACCAGTTCTAATTGTTCAGTGATGAAGAAAGCCATATACACCAAGAGAGAGATCTGTGGGATCTGAGTGTGGACCACATTTTCATGCTTTCTGTTGATGTCTGCTTGCATTTTGTTTTCCTTCTCAGGTTTTTTTTTCTTTCTAGATCTGATTTTTCTTGTGCAGCAAGATAACTGTAGAAATATATATACATATATTGGATTTATCATATATTTTAACATATTTAACATGTATTGGACTACCTGCCATCTAGGGGTGGGGGTGGGGGGAAGGAGGGAAAAATTTGGAACAGAAAGTTTTGCAAGGGTCAGTATTGAAAAATTACCCATGCATATGTTTTGCAAATAAAAAGTTTTAATAAAAAAATTAAAATTAAAAAAATGTTTAAAAAGAACTGTTTTGCATAACTTCATATGTGCCTTCTCAGTGGAGAAGTTGTAGGGAAGAAAGAGGAGAATCTGGAATTCAAAGTTTTAAAAACAAATGTGAAGAAATTGTTTTACACATAAGTGGGGAAAATAAAAATATTAGAACATAAAAAAGAAAAGAGAGCAGAAGATCATGGTTAGAATTTGAGTGAACACCTAAAGCTGACATGGATAAGGAATCATCCAAGGAGATTGAAGAGTGCTTAGAGGAGACAGGAAGGTCATGAAAACAAGAAAGAAGAGAATTCAGTGATCAATAGTGCCAAATGATTCAGAGAGATCAAGAAATATGAGAATTGAGAAAAAAATTAACATCTCATGTTTTCTGTATTTTCTGTGTATCATCTTACTCAAATTTTTGAAGACCAAGAAAGTAGATATATTTGAGCCATATTTTGAGATTTTCCAAAGGAAGCTCTTCTTTGAGTGGGTAATCACTGAGTTTGAATCTATATTGATGTTAATCTGACTACATTAAGCTTTACCCAAATGTTCTTCACAGTGTTTCCCCCTATTTCCCAGATTTTTCGCATTTGAATTATCTTCCAAATGTACAGTACTTCTTACCATTCCCTTCTTCTTGTACTGTTTGAATAAGTTATAGCCTTCTAAAACCATATTCCAGCCATAGATTACAACCTACCAAGTCTTAGAGTAATATTTATAAAGTCAAATTTGCCTCTTTGCATTGGGTGGTGCACTGGATAGGAAACTGGGCAAAGAGTCAAGAAGCCCGAGTTCAAATTTAGCCTCATATATTAACTAGCTGTGTGACCCTACTTCTATTTGCCTTAGTATCTTCATCTATAAAGTAATATTACCTACTGTCATGAGGATAAGATGAGTAAACTTCTGTAAAGCTCTTTGCAAACATTAAAGTGCTACATAAATGCTAGTTTATATTGATTATTGCCCTTATACGTGCAAATGGTATCTAAGAATCTGAAGCCATGCCTTTTTATTATTGGCTTTTAAAAAAAAATAGTTTGTTTACTGTGAATCTCAAAGCTTTCCTCTGCTATTCTTCTTCCTGACCACTGGTTAAGGTAAATTGTTTGGTGGATTCACAGAAGTAGTTTTCTTTCCCCCCCTTCCTTTCAGTTTGAAATCCTTTTGATACATTTTCAAGGAATATTTTAAATCAGTTCTTTTAAGGTGCAGCCTGTTTCTGGCCAAGAACCCATAATATTTGTATTTTATCCTGCAGTGCAGACATCTGAATCCTGTTTGAGGGAGAACACTGGGGCAAAGGAACAGAGCATAACAAGTAGCTGATCCTCAGCACTCAGTGGTAGGATTGGAAGTCAGACTGTAAGAAGCTGAGAAGTGCGTGGGAGACAAGAAAGTAGAAGCAGCAAGTATTTAAGACTCTTCCTGGAAATCTGGCAGTGAAAAGGATAGACAGGATTAATTGCTGAGAGGATGGATGAATCAAGGGAAGGATTTGTTTCTTTATTTGTTTGGATGCTTCCTTGTTTGTTTTTTTAAGAACAGGAAACAACTGAGTATGTTTTCAGGCAGCAGAGGTGGCACAAAATAAGGAGAAATTGAAGAGAGTAGAAATAATCAATAGGGCAGGTTTCCAGAAGTGACACAGAGAGAGTCTACTTAACAAATTGTGTTATTGTCCAGTCACATCCAACTCTTTTACGTCCACATTTGGAGTTTTCTTGGCAAAGATACTGAAGTGATTTACCATTTCCTTCTTCAACTTCTATCAGAGATCAGGAAACTGAGGTAAAGGGCAATATTAAATCACTTGCCCAGGGTCACGCTGCTAGAATCTGAGGCTGGATTTGAATTCAGGAAGTTGATTCTTCCTGACTCCACTTTATCCATTGAGCCACTTAGTTGCCCAATAATACAAACAGGATTGGGAAGAAGGACCATCTTGATTTCTATAGCCAAGGACTATAAAAAGGGAAGAGAGAGAAGAAAAGGAGAGAGAGAGAGAGAGAGAGAGAGAGAGAGAGAGAGAGAGAGAGGGAGGGAGGGAGAGAGAGAGAGATTTGGGTTATGGAATAAAAGAGAAAGGAGAGCTCAAGATATTCTTAATTTTTTTTCAATAAAATAGAATACAAGGTCATAGGCTGAGAGAGATTGGGGCAAATGGGGAGGGAGAAGGAGGTTTGGAACAGCCACTTTGGGGAAGGTGAAAGTCAATCAGGGAAGAACAAAAAAATTTACAGTACAGCAGTGAAAACCCAGTTGATATTAGATAATATATATTTGTGGTGAATCCAATTGGTTCTGTCGCATGCCTTTCTCCAGGGGTATGATTAGAAAAAGATGTTTGGGAAAACCAATGCTTTGTATTAAGCCAGGGGTTTTAATAATTAATAGCATATGATTAACCTGGTTAATGATAGGCACAAAACAATGGGGAGGAGGAAACGAGGCCAGAGCAAAGGAAGTAGAAATAAAAATAGTTTTAGAAGGGATGGGGCTGAAGACAGGAGGCTATAATTATAGAGTGAAAGTTCTGAGTTCTGCATCATGGGAGTGAGGGCATAACCATCTTTGTGGGTGACTAAGGCAGAGTGCCAATGGAGGCTGATAATTGGAGGCCAGATTATCTCAGGATAAGAACACATATCAGTTAGAGGACAGCCCCTATTTCAAAGAAAAATAGAAAATGCAAGTTCCAGAAAATGACTTGTAATAGTTAATAAATTGCCAACATGATTTTCATCTTTACCCAAACAGCCTATACAAGCCTCCAGACTTGCAGCAAACACCGTCCCCCTGAAAGGAAAGCTCTCCAATAAGTCTCACTTACTATAAGTCTCAAAGTGAGATGTTTCTCACTTTCTCAGACTGATGCCCAAAAGGAAATGAAGCTGACAGAGTCATCAGACTATACCATCTATACCATGATTGTGCAGGGCCAAGTCCGGTCTCTGTTGTCCCCAATGCTGTAGCACTGTCCCTTGTTTCTCTGTCCGTCCTGGAGCCTAAATTCTAGATCCTCCATCCTAAAACACTTGGTCTAGCTGCAGAGGCTAGAGGGTCTCACACTTCCCCGATTCAAGTTCTCTAGCTAAGAAGTTATGTGATTGATTCTCAGGGCTGGATCCCAGGCGAGGAGTTTTACTCCTCATCTAGGAAGCTGCATCCTGGGGCCCATGCTTGAGAGGCCCCTTTGAGGGCCACATGGATGTAAGTTCTTGGGGCTGCAATGGGCCACTGTCCCTGACAGTCCTAAGGAGGGGCAGAGTAGAAACTTTTTTTTTTAATGTACAGGCTTCTGCCTTTATTTCCCACAAGTATCCAGGTCTGTTCTTTGCTAAGGTTATCTGTCTCTCCAACTGTCCCATGCTGTCTCTATCTTCCCTATTTCTTTTCTTAGGCCCAGTACAAAGGAAGGGTTCTATAGGAAATAGCCTTATCCAATTAAATCAGCTTCTTACATTTAATCACTTCTCTTCTTTAATGTGTGAATGGGTTGGCAATAATTCAGGTCCATGACCTTCATGAAACCCTAATGGAACCTTGCAGTTCAAATCCTGGATAAAGACTCATTCTTCAGTAACCACAGCAGCTTTATCAGTTATCCAATCAACTCTCTTCAACAAAACTGTAAACTTTGGTTATTGTATAAAATTTGAAAATTTATATTAACCTGTATGAAAGAAAATAATTGCATCCATCTAGATAGCTAAGCCTTAAAAACATATAGGAAACACATAGAGATGAGATCATTGGTTCAGGGTTCCTCATTTAATAAGAGTCTGAGGCAGAAGAATTTGTTCCCAGAATCCCAAATGGAGAACATTATCCACTATACAACACTGACCTTAACAATAAAATGGTAACAAAAATATCTCATTTATTTCTATTTTCCTCTTGGATTTTCTATTCATTTGTATGAATTTTGTTGCTGGATTTTTGTCTCATCATCATCATCATCATCATAATGTCAATTTCTATAGTGCAGTGAGTATATAGTTTTTTTATTTTGTTCATTGATTATCACTTCATGAAAAATCTCATTTTATAGTATTTTTAACATTTGTAATTTCTCATGATCTCTATCATATTCATTATACCATAATTAATTCAGTACAAGGGTTATTTTATCTTTTTGCTGTTATGAGTAATACTGCTAGTAATGCTTTCTATAAACACAACTTTTTCTCTATCAGTAACATCATTAGGAATTAGTCTAATAGGCATATTAAAAGTTGTAAGCAGCTTTTTAAATTTTAAAATTAAAAAAATTTTGAGATGTCTGGCTTTTACATTTATTTTTTATTTTAAAAATCTTCTCCCTCCCTTCAGTCCCTCTCTTGCCAATAGAAAAGGCAAGCTCTGAGCAGTTTTATAATTTTAATATGGCGCATTGCTTTTATTTGTTTTTAATTAAAATTTTTCAATTAATTTTCTCTCCTCTCCCTCCTAGAAGAAAAGAAAAGAAAAAAAAAACAAGTCCTACAACAAACATTTATATTTAAAGAATAAACAAAAAAGTATTACATTGATAGTCTGTATACATTTTAGACAGACAGACAGATACATAGGCAGATAGATATTTAGATAGATTATTGTATACCCTGAGTCCATCACTCCTCTGTCAGGAGATGGATAGCATGCTTCATAATTAATCCTCTGGAATTATAATTAGTCATCCCTTGGATCAGAGTTCTAATGGCTTTTAAAGTTGGTTTTTCTTACAATGTCATTATCGTATACATTGTTCTCCTGGTTCTGTTTATTTCATGCTGCATCAGTTCATACAAGTCTTCTCAGGTTTCATTGAAACCATCCCTTTCATCATTTCTCATAGTACATTAGAATTGTATATTCATATACCATAGTTTGTTTGATCATTCCCCAATAGAGAGGCATTCCCTTAGTATGTAGTTCTTACTACAAAAAATTATTCTAATTTTTTTTGAACATATGAATCCTCTTCCTCTTTCTTTGATCTTTATGGTATACTATATTACTTTTCCAAATGTTTAGATTAATTCAGTGCTCTATCAAATACATATGAGGAGTTCTGCCTCAACTTTAAAATACATTACCTTTTAATGGACATACATCATTTTAGTTTATCTTTCTTTGATTGATACTGGACTTGAACACTTTTAAAATACTTTTATATTGTGTGAGAATCTCTCCTCCTATTCTTTCACCAATTTTGGTCCAAAGATATTGCAGAATGGATCTTACTCTTGTGTCATTCTTTGCCAATTTTGGACAACAGGTCTTTTATCATATATTCCTCAACAATTTGTTTCTGTTTTATTCTGAATGAATTGCTTAATGCAAAATTCCTTTATTTTCACATGATAGAATCCATTTATTTTTTTGAGAATGTCTAAGAATTTTCTTCTCTTATCTGTGATAGGTTCACAACTCAATTCAATAAGCATTGGAAAATGTCTACTATATGTCAGGTACCATGCTAGCCACTGAAAATACAAAGATAAAAACTAAACATTTGTTACTCTCAGCAAACTCAAGAATTTTTATATTTAAGATTTTTTAATTCATTGAAATTCTTTTGCAATTTATTGTAAAAGATTATTTTAATCCTATTTTTCCTTATATAGCTATTCAATTTCCCCAGAAGTTTTTACTGAATAAGGAATTCGTTTCCCAGTTTGTTTGTTTTTTGTGATCCTGGATTTACCAAATACTAATCTATCATATGCCTTTGGTTCTAATTCTGGATTATCTATTCCGTTCCATTATTCTGTTTTTATATAACACCAGATATTTCGATACTTATTCTTTTCCAGAATAAGTTGAGATCTGGTGATACAAATCATACTCCCTCTTTTTTCTTAATTTCTTTTGAGATTCTTTGCCCTTGCAAAAGCCTGCCTATTTCCTTATCCCTGTTAATACCTTTATTGAGGATGCCTTTAGTGCATGTGTAGATGAATCTCATAAAAGTTTTGAAGAGCTGAGAAAGGTCAGCAGTTGATATTCCCTCGGCTACTTTTTTTTTTTTGTAGTACTAACAACCTTTGCATTTTCCCCCTCTATGCCTTTGGCATCCTTCCCTTTTTTGGAATCCTTGAGAACTGATTCCTCAATGCCCTTACGATTTTATCACCAAAACCATAGAAATTTTTCTATGGACACTTTTCCCATCTGATGTCTTTTGTGCCAGCTCTACCTCCTTTATACAAGCACAATTGGGTCTGTCAAGTAATTCAGTTAATCTGCTGAATTTTATGGTAAGAATAGTTGGCCACATGGTAAGGGAGAGCAGGAATTGGGTAGAACAAATGTTCCATTAGTATCCCCCGGGAATGTCCAGAGAAAGTAAGGAAGGCTGAACTTCTGGCTACCTCTCTGTGGGGTTTAGCTACTTAAAGCCCCCAGAAATGTACCTCCCTTTTAATTCATCTAATCCCATTAGCTCTTCTGACAGAGAAACAGGGAATCACCAGATGTTAACACTTGGTTACCACATCAGCACCTCATCCTCTGTGATAAAACCAGCAGAGCAGAATTAAATCCTCTTTCCTTTATATTTTGAAACAGTTATATTTGTATGGTTTTTTATTGTAATAACTGGTGTCAATATCAATATAATATTACACAGTCCTATTTATCATGCTATAGAGATCACTCTAGGTTCTTGTGTCTATGGCAGCAAAATACAACTTTGGACAATTTCTACTTCACTGGAAAAGTATTCATCAGAAATAGTCTGATTCTGCTTTCTGAGGGCCAACTAGTTCATCTGAAGAGACTGATCACTAATAGGCTGACCACTTTTTGATGAGTATTTTGTCAGTTGCTACCGGTGAATCAAACCAACTAAAAGACAAAATGCCCTTTTCCAGGAGTGATAGCAGTGGTGGAGTCGTGTGAGGGAAAGGGGTGGAAGGGGAGATTTGAGACTGAAAGGATTAGACAAGGTTTAAACATTAACATAATTGTTGGTGCTCTAAATCTGATTGCCCAGGAACCAGCGGGTAGAAATAGTAGTGGAGGAACTGAATCATAACAATCTTTTGACATTCTTGTTATAAATAAAACCAGAAAACACAAGGAAGTTGTAGTAAATGTAAGGCTCACCAGTTCTCTTTGAAGAGGAAAATAGTGGATTTTACTATACAGTCAAAGGCAATGAAGTCCCCCTATTTAATGAGATACTTGATTATTTCATATTCTGGTGTTCTAGGTAAGCATTTGTATGACCATCATGAAGACAATGGCAGTTTATGCACCAATAGCTGTTGCAAAGGATGAAGAGGGAAGAATATTTGTCAAAGAATGGGATAAGATCCTTCAAGTTTAAGCAATGTATATGATGATATCTGGGCAGCTAGGTGACAGCGAAGACCTGAAGTCTGTCAAGTTCATCTTCCTGAGTTCAAATCTGACCTCAAACACTGTGTGACCCTGGGCAAGTCATTTAACCCTGTCTGCCTCAATTTCCTCGTCTGTAAAATGATCTGGAGAAGGAAATAGAAAACCACTCTAGTATCTTTGCCAAAAAGACCCTAAATGGGGTCATGAAGAGTCAGACACACCTGAAAAAGACTGAACAATGATACTACACTATCCAGTGACTTGAGGGCAAATATGTTGGAAAACATGGTTCATAGAGGCTTTTCTTGGTCTCCCCACTTGCTAATGCCATCCCCTTCCTGTTACCTCGTGTTACTTTACATGCATTTTGTAAGGGAGATTACATCTCAGTTATCATGCTTGCTTTCCACTGACCATGTACGTTGGCCCAGTGCTGAAGGTCTCTGGGGCTTTAGAATGAGACAGCAATCTATATATTGGTCCCTTAGCCCTGTGAAGGCAGCAGGGGAGAGGTTGCATGAAGTTTAAACTAGAAACAGCTTCCATTGTACTCTCTTCTTTCAACTCTCCTGTGTGACAACCAGGCTTCCCAAATGAGAATAAGGATGCGGGAGGAGGGGTGGTGATTGCTTCCATGTGGCAGCTGGAGCTGGGGCTCACGAGATGAGCTAGATCCTAGGCCTCTGCTTCCCCTTTTGTCTCATGCTTCTCTGATTCAGGTGAAAGAACAGGAATGCCAAAGTGGATGCGTCTCAGAATGGAAGATTTCTTGAGATTGGAGCTCTGGGATCTCTTGGTCACAAATGACTAGTGTCAGGGAAGAGATTTTGCCTGGATAGCATAACCACTAATAGGAATAGCAACTCAGCCTCTGCCCTTCTTGTCAGAAGACACAGGCCTGAAGGGAATTGTTTGGACATCGTAGAGTTGAAATTAAAATATCTATTCAGCAGCCTCACAAATTGTATCATGTCTTGATGCTTTGAGTATTCGCCTCCCAGGAGAATTGCTGCAGCTTACTATAGATTCTTGTTAATATATACTTGTGAAAGCCTATTGTCTTTAATATTTCTTTTATTTGGAGGAAACAAACCTGTTTTTCAATGCTTATTGGATGCCTTTCTATATCTTCCTTTGGGGAAATTTAAGACATTAGCTACAACCTACACTGTAAATTATTTTTTTCCTGGAATGCTTGGGTATGAGTGGGCCGTGGGGTGGAGGAGGTAGATATAAAGAGCCAAAGAGTTAAAGAAGAAATCTTAAATTCTTTCAGTAGGGACCAGACTTCTCCAGTATGGCATCCAGTCATCAGCCACAGAAGAAGTGAGAAGGGAGAGGGTACAGCATATCAGTCCTTTGGGTAGCACCAGACATGCTAAACACCAAATAACTTCATTAAAATGGAACGGTCTATGTTTTAACATAAGGAAAATGCCTGGTTATCAAAGTGAGAACTTTCTGAACTAACTTCCTTAAATAATCAAATCATAGACTTCTAAGAGCAAAAATTTAAATCGATATCCAATTTGAGGAAAGAATAAAAATGAAAAGAAGGTATGAAATATAATTGAAGCAGTTCTAATCTGACCTATTTAAATATGCTGTTGATGTTGAAAAAGGGAAATAGATTAAAGAATATACATCAATATAGATTACCATCATTACCTAAGGAAGTTTAGCCAATGTAAATCAATAGCCCTAAGACCAAGGTGCCTACTGATCTCCCCAGACAGCAAATATTTGATCTCCTTGCCAAAACAAGCTATGCTAGCCAAAGTAAACCCATCTCATAAAAGAACAAAAATGTCAGGAGAAAAAAACTTACAGAAAATTTGAATGGAGGCCTAAGATGGATCATTCCAAGAGATTTTAAGGATGAATCTAGGAGGAGGGCAATGAACAGACAAAAACATGAGGAAAAAAATCTATGATGAATTCAATAATAAATTCTAATCTTCATCAATTTGAACCCTATATGAAAGTCCCTGGAATATCAGCAAGGAAGTAGAAATGAAACTGCAGAAAACCCAATTGAAAGAGCAATTGAACTAAATTCAGCTGGAGATAACACCATTTTAAGAGCTTTCAGAGTTTGGTTTTCAATAAACTTGAAAGAAGGGTATATGCCAAATACTTGGCAAAAACTGAGACTTTATTTCCATTAAAATGCAACCAAGAAATATTAATTACTAATAATCCAGTCATATTTTTTCATCTGTATAAAATTTTTGTAACAATAATCTACACATACAACCTCTCCCTTTCATCCTCTCCTCCCTCTCTAGAATGGTGTCTCATTGGAATGTAAACTCCTAGAGGACAGTAATGGATTTTTATTTTGCTTTTCCTTTGAATCCCCAGTGCTTACTATAGTAGTTGATTCATAGTAAACACTTAATAATTGCTTGTTGATTAATTGACTGACACTTCCATGACACTAGGGCATTGTTGATGAACATATGAAAGCTAAATAGTTAGATTTTTGCAAATCATGTTCTTGCAGTAGAGCACATTTTCTGAGTCTCACACTTGACTGAAAGTTGGAGAGAATACAAGATCACAACGTGCTTATTACTTGTTGACTATAAACAACATTTAATTCAGTAAAGCAAAATGTTGCCTTAAAGGCTCTATTCCAACAAGGTGTTTTCCATGAATATGTCAAAACATACATGATTCTTGGAAAGATGTAACAGTACAGATAATTTTGTTTGACAATATTCTAATGATTAATATCCAGGGGCACATGAAACAGGGAGGCATTTGCTCACCAAAGGTATTTGTCCATGTCAAAGAGGATGACCAGAACAAGGTCCAAGTGGAAGATGGATTTTCATAAGATGGTAAAATCTTCCAGCTGATCTTATTTATGGATGATATTCTTAACATTGCATTTAGTCCCAAAATATTGTAGAGTTTCTTAAATGAGATCCATAATGATTCAAAAGAGTTTGTCTAAACAATACAGAAAGGAAGAAACAAGCAGATGAAGAATGCTTGTTATTCAGACTATGATATGCAATGAGATGCACCATTTATAGAGCAGATCCATCAATGCACATATCTTGAATCAGAAGTATGGATAGACAATGAAGAGGGTTTAGAATTCAATAGAATGAAAATGGGCTGAATTATATTTGGGGAATTATTCAATACCTTCATTAACTTAAAGCTTCTCCCTGAAAAAAAGTTCATCTTCTTTAACATGAATAATTTACTGCTTATTTTGTAGGACTACAAGTCATGTAGTGTAATAGTCTCCAAAGAATTATAATTGGGACTCACTCAAAGGGCAATAAAAGGCACAGAAATATGGATAAATTGTAAAATATTGCCAGTATTGCAAGGAAAGCTTGTAAGGAAAATGTCATAAAGGCTTCCCTCAGAAAGGTAGAAAAAAAGGAAAGGAGACAGAGATGGGTTACCATGCAGTTAAAAAAAAAAACTCCCCCCAAAAAACCCAAAAACCAGATGGTCCACAAGCAGCATCAACTTCTATGTAACATAAAGAGATCATGTAACATAAAGGAGAATAGATCAATCAATCAAAAAAGCACTTAGGTGCTTATTTTATGCCAGAAACTTTGCTTAGTACTATAGATATAAAGGAAAAAAATAGTCTCTGCCTTGAAGGAACTTACATTCTAATGGGGGAGGGGAAATATATATATATGTATGTATGTATATATAGGTTCATATAGGTAGAGAGAGAACAAACTTTTAAAGTAATCTCTTTGGGGAAGGCACTGTTGGGGGTAGTTAGTGGTCCTGAGAAGAAAAGCTTTCCAAATAAGGAGGCACTTAAACTGAGTTGAAATAAACCAGAGATGTGCCAAGTTGTGAAGAGCTGCAAATGTCAAATAAATATATCTGTGTTTGGTCCTGGAGATAACTGGAATCCACTAGAATTTATTAAGTAGAGTTGTACTTTAGGAAAATTTGATAGCTTTGATTTGATTTTGATTTGATGAAAAGTTGATACTTTGATAGCTGTGTGAAACAGCTACCATGAATCTGAATGTGAAAGGACAAGGCGGGAAGACCAATTTGAAGGTTATTGCAATTGTCCAATTCTTGCCTAAATTAGGAAAGCAGTCATGTAAATGGAAAGAAGGGGATGTATACAAAAATGGAAAACAACGGAAAGACCTCCTATGAATTCTATTGTTCTATGTCCTCATTTTACAGATGAGGAAACTGAGGGAAACAGGGTTAAGTGACTTTCTCAGGATCACACAGCTAGTAAATGTCTGAGGCTAGATTTGAATGCAGGAAGATGAGTCCTCCTGGCTCCAGCTGGCACTCTAGCCACTGTAGGTTTTACATCTAAAGGTTTTATAATAGTAGTACATGGTACGTGTGGGCTATAATCTATACCACTGGTGGGAGTACTAATATGATGAGATCATAAATCTATCAAAACTTCAAAGCATAATTTATTCTACTGATAATATTCCTAATGGTGAACCACATTTCTATTCTTGGTATAAATCATAATGAATAATTTTTTGATATATTGTTTTATTCTATTTCCAGTGTTTCATTACTTTGCCTTGATATTCGTTAATGATATTGGCCTATAATTCTCTCTTTCTCCTCTCCCCCTTTCTCTCCCTCTCTCTCCCTCCCTCCCTCCCTCCCTCTCCTTCTTTCCCTCCCTCTTTCCTCTCTCTCTCTCTCTCTTCCCGGATTTGATTAGAATTGCTTTGTCTTATAGGAATAATTAGTTAGGATGTTGTCACTTTGAGAAGTTTATATCTACTTTATGGGCCTCAGTTTCCTCATCTGTAAAATGAGGAAGTTGACTACTATTCCAGAGAACCAATGGTGGATGAATCAGGCAATTTACCTACTAATAGAGAAGTGATGAACTCAAGATTGGAAACATATAATTTTGAATATGGCAATATCAGGACTTGTTTGTGCATATATTACAAAAATTTTGTTTTTCTTTTTTCTTTTTGAATAAGATAGGGAGAGTGGTAGTGGGAAATAAATGTGTTAACTGAAGAAAAATAAAGTAAAATGAGAAACTTGCTCTAGTTGGTCTCTAAGGTCCCTTCCAGTAATCTTATGATCATAGATTCCTTAAATGTTTTTCAGAATGCACTTGTGAAACCAGCAGATCCACTAGGACTCCCTTAAATGATAGGTTTGTTTATTTAGCTTATCTCTTTTCACTGAAAAGAGTACAGAATTTGGAATCAAAGTACCTGGTTTCAAATACCAGCTCTGCCAAGTCTTTCCTACCTATGTGACCTATGTGTCAGGTCACTTAACTTCTATAGGTCTTAGTTTCCTCTTCAGGTAAAATGGAGGGGATTGGACTAAGCTCTTAGTCTATGATAAACTGAAAGAAACTCTTATCCTCTTTTTTTATGAGAAGTGGCTATGGTAATTTATGTATTTTTAAAAATTTTTGTTAACATTTATCCATTTCTTTAATAATCCCAATTGTTCACATGTTGGGGCGGCCAGGTGTTGCAGTAGATAAAGTGGTGAGCTTAATGTCAGGAAGATCTAAGTTTGAATTGGGCCTTAAACACTTATTAACTGGGTGATCTTGGGCAACTTTCTCCTGTTTGCCTAAGTTTTCTACGGTTATGAGAATGAAATAAGATAATTATAAAGAACTTAGTGTAATACCTGGAACAGAGTAGGAACTATATAAATGTTAGCTATTATTAGCTATGTGTAATAATTTCCAAGTTTTTCATATTTCATTTGTAGTCAGTATGATCTCTGATTATTTTGGATTTTTCTCTTTCCTTACACTAAATTTGCTGATAGTTTCATTGGCTTTTTAAAATAGCTTTCATTGATCAATTTATTTCTTTTTATTTTCCATTTTATGGATTTCTCCTGTTTGATGAAAATGTCTTGTTTGGCCCATGTTTTTAGTTACATGTTTATTTTCTATTTTCTTCAAATACAAATTCAAATTGTTAATTTTCTCTTTGTTGTTTTAAGGCCCTGGGATATAAATTTGTCCAGTAGTTTTGCTTTGGCTACATCCCCAAAATTTTGGTATGCTGTGTTTATATCCTGAGACTTCCTATAATTACTGTTTCTATAATCTTTAGCCAAAGAAATATTCAACAAGTCATTTTAGTTTCCACATATTCAAG
>JAJPUD010002309.1:236023-333355 GCA_023553655.1 Myrmecobius fasciatus | reverse complement strand
AAATTATTAGCTTAGAAGGGAAAATTTTAGTTGATGCAACTGAGACAAAGAAACAGTTTAGTATTCTAAGCAGGCATTTTAATTAAGAACAGATTTAACTTTAAATTATATATAAGTTGAATTTTCATTTTTGAATCCTAGAATTTAAATTGTGAAAATTCCTCAAAAAGTACCCATTTCAGTTTGTCTAAATAGAAATATCCTCTAAAAGTACAGGGCTTACAACTGCCTCCCTGATATAATTTTAAGACAATGGAGAAGATCCTTGTGCCCAAATGAGTATCTTCCACATGCTGGATTAGGGGTTCTTGAACTTTTTTGTATCATGAATGCTGTTAACAGTCTGGCAAAGCCTATGGGCTTTTTAGAATTTTTTAAAATTCATAATGAAAGGAAATATTAAATTTCAGGCAGAGGTTAGGAAAAATAAAGATATTACTTTTTTCCATTAATTTTTGTGGACTTTAGAAAATTCATCCTCAAATCCTTGGAGACCCCATAGACTTCACCTTTCATGTCTAGAATATAAAAATTCATGTTAGGAAAAGAAGTGTATTACATGTTATTAGTCATTTACATTTAAATATGAGTACTCATGTATGGTCCATTCTTGAACATGATTTTTTAAATTGTCAAGTAGGAAAGAGAGAAAATAAAAATTAGGAGTCTAATAGTGACACCCCTTTGAGGAAAAAGCATAGAAAATACTAAGCAAACAAAAGAAACATTTTTTTTCTGTTTTGCCATTCTGCTGAAGACCAATCTTGTTATTTTTGCTTTAGGATATTTAAAATATTAGAATCAGAATTTATTGCTGGAAAGGATAATAAAATAATAGACTTATAGACACAAACCTTGGAAGTCATCAAATATCACCCCCTTCATTTTACAGATAGTGAAATTGAAATCTAGAAAGGACAAGTGTCTAGCCAAAGGTCATAGGGAGGAAGTAGATGATCCAGAATTCAAATCCAGATTTTGTAACTCTAAATCTGGTGCTCTTGTTATAAAAGTCTACTAGCCTGTGAGAAGAAAATGATATATGACATTCAAAATATGTTTAATGTACTGTTGTATTTCATCAAATTATACTCTGATTAATGCTGCTACTTCTCTATGTTTAGCAAGAACTTGATGATTGTTTTTTAGAAAATTGATGCACTTTCCATACTCTTCCTTAAATTCCCATTCTTAGGAATTTGCTTGTACCCTTCTCCTTGGTGATATAATAAGCTAACAGTTGGCACTGTTGTTACTTTATAGCTGTTTGGGGGGGATAGGAGATGGAACATACAATCTTTCTTTCTCCCATCCCAACTAGGATTAGCCATTGCTTATCACATTATCTTTAGCCAGATCATAAAAAGGTATTGATGTAGCAAACATGGTACTATATTTAGGTAATTTTGATGAATTTGCTTACATTAAAAATTACCTTTCATAACTTCATACTCCAAAGAGTCCTCATGGTCAAGCTGAGTTTAGGATTTTAAAGGAAGAATATAAATTTTGGGAAATCTGCCAAGCTAGAAAGACTTTATACAGGAACTCATAATAAGATATGAATATTACCTAATAAAACAAAGGAATGTTATAATTTCTATCAGTAGAGGGAATACTCTCATTGAAAAACCAGGTATCTTTGAAATATTTAACTAAGTCAAGAAAGCTATGGTGTCATGGGCAAGCCTGAAAATTGTAGTTCACATTAATTATGCAATGCATTTATAGAAGTTTAACTTAATTCATTATTAAATATGTTGAAAATCTAAAATAAAATGTCACTGAAATGATGACATTCTAGAATATAGAAGAGTGAAACATTGATATTTTTACACTTTGATAATATTGTGAATCTGTGTATGTATACAAGCAATCCAAGCCTTCTCATCTAGTCTGAATTGTAATAAATTAATCAAACCTTCCATAAATCCTCCATAGCTAATCATCTTAAGGCAATGAAAACCTTTCTCTGAGTCTTGAACATTTTGGGAGTACCAGTGCAACAACCAGGCTTTCAATATGTTATCCCTCATTCTTGGAAAATGAATAGTTTACTTTCTTTTTATCATATATATCCTAAATGTTTTTAGACTACTTTTTATATACAAATCATTATTCCTTGTGCTGATTGCACTGAGTCAGAGGATGCTACAGGGACTGCTGAATGAACTCCATAGTCATTAACACAAAGTTATCCTAGCATTCTAGCTAGGAATCAAGTAGATGAAAAATGACATGCAGTTGAATAGACAATCCATTGAGACAGTCAACAGCTACATATATCTGGGGAAAGAGAATTTGGAACTCAGTGGCACAGTATGTAGAGCACCAGGCCTGTAATCAGGAAGGAACATCTCAAACACTTATTAGATATGCGATCCTGGGCAAGTCAGTTAAATCTATTTGCCTACATTTTTCATCTGTAAAATGAACTGAAGAAAGAAATCATAATCCTGTCCATTATCTTTAACTAAATTGCAGGGATTAAAATAAACCTACATAAATCATAAGCATTTCTATATATTACCAAGAAAGCCCAGCAGCAGGAGATAGAGAAATTCCAGTTAAAATAACTATTGAAAATATAAAATATTCAAGAATCTACCTATCAAGACAAACCCAAGAACTATATGAACACAATTATAAAACACTTTTCATACAAATAAAGTCAGATCTAAACAGTTGGAAAAATATCAATTATTCCCAGATAGGCTGAGTTAATATAATAAAAATGACAATTCTACATAATTTATTTATTCAGTACCATACCAATCAAACTACCAAAAATTATTTAAAGCGATAGAAAAAATGATAAGATTCATCTGGAATAACAAAAGGTAAAAGATATCAAGTGAATTAATTAAAAATGTAAAGGAAAATTGCCTAGCCAAACCAGATCTAAAACTATATTATAAAGCAGTAATTATCAAAACTATTTGGTAATGGCTAAGAAATATAATAAAGAAATAAAATAGAGGATCAATTTAATAGGTTAGGTAGATAAGATAATACTAAATGATAATAATCTACTGCTTGATCAACCCAAAGACTCCAACTTCTGGGATAAGGAACTCACTATTTGAGGAAAAACTTCTGAGAAAATTGAAAATCACATGACATAAACCAACCATGAACCAACATTCACACTATATATCAAAATAAAGTTAAAATGGGTACATGATTTAGACATAAAGGATGATATTATAACTAAATTAGGAATGCAAGTTTAACTGTGAGATCGATGGAGAAGGGAAGGATTTATGACAAAAAGAGAGAAAATTATGAAATGCAAAATGGATAATTTTGATTACATAAAATTTAAAAGCTTTTGTACAAAGTCAATGTAATTAAGTTTAGGGAGAAAGTAGAAAGCTGGGAAACAATTTTTACAAGTCTTTTATAAGTGACATCATTCCTAAAATATATAGAAAGTGGTATCAAATTTGTAAGAATACAAGTCATTCCCCAATTGATAAATTGCCAAAAGATATGAATGGGTAGATTTCAGATGAAGAATTTAAAGCTATCTATAATTATATGAGAAAATGTTCCAAATCACTATTGATTAGAGAAATGAAAATTAAAACAACTCTGTACTACCACCTCACATCCTTAAGATTGGATAATATGGAAGAACAGGAAAATGGTAAATGCTGGAGAAAATGTGAGGAAATTGAAATATTAATGTAATGTTGGTGGATTTGGGAACTGATCCAGAGAGTCTGGAAAGCATTTTGGAGTCATGCCCAAAGAGCTATAAAACTATGCATACCCTTTGATCTGTCAATACAGCTATTAGGTCTGTATTCCAAAAAGATCCTAAAAGGGGGGAGGACCCACATGTCCAAAAATATTTATAGCAGTTCTTATTGTGATAGCAAAGAAATGGGACTTGAGAGGATGCCCATCAATTGGGAAATGGCTGAATAAGTTATAGTATATGAATGCAATGCAGTACAATTGTGCTGTAAGTGAAAGGAGCAGAACCAAAAGAACATTGTACACAGTAACAGCAATACTTTGCAATTGTCAAATCTGAGAGACTTAGTTCTTCTTAGAAATACAGAGATCCAATTTAAAAGATTCATGATGGAAGATGTTATCCACATCCTGAGAAAGAACTGTGGAGTCTGAATATAGATCAGAGCATACCATTTTCACTTTTAAATTTCATTGTGACTTTTCCCTTTTGTTCTGTTTCTTCTTTTACAACATTACTAATATGAAAGTGTGTCTACATGACTGATCATCTATAACCTATATCAGATTGCTTGTTGTCTTGTGGAGGGAGGAAAAGAGGAAGAAAAAAATGGAATTCAAAATCTTATAAAAGGAAGTATTGAAAACTATCTTTACATGTAATTGGAAAAAATAGAATACTATTAAGTGAGAAAAAAGTAAGTACATAGTAAATGTTTGCTAACTTACTGACAGATTGATTATTTAACCTATCTGAACCTCATATAATTTTCTAGTACTATAAATTAGAGATAACTTGCAATATAGATCACCATTCCTACAAAATTACAGGTCCTGGATAAATTAACATTCAGCATCTACCACAATCTGTCATGGACTTGATTTTATATACTCTTATCTGCTAAGATAAACTCCTCTGCAATCCAATAAAATGATTATACTCACCATCTCTGGAACATGTCTTATGTTTTCTATGTCATATAAAAGGAGTACTGAACCTGGAGTCAGGAATACTTGAGTTCAAATCTGGCTTTGGACCTTTATTATTTCTTTGATTTTAGGCTTATACTCTATCTTAATCTTACTATAATTACTATTTTACCACTTACTATCTTAACTCTCTATTTGCCTCAATTTTCTCATTGTAAAATGGAGATAATTATAGCACCTATTTCTAAGGAGGACAAAATTAAATATTTGTAAAACATTTTCTAGATAACTTGTATAAATGATGCTAGTTATTATATTGTTCCTTGTATAAATAATGCTAGTTGACATATTATTTCAGCTTCTCTGAAGTGGCTCCTCTTTTATTCCAATTTGTATCCATTTTTCAAAATCCAACCCAACGTTCCCCACCCATTTGTGAAGTTTTTTCAGCCTAACCCAATCCACAAGGATATGAATGAATATATGACCTAGCTCCAAAGAGAGATATTTCAAGAAAATTAGATCATGGAACATATTGCTTATCAGACTTATGGATAGGTAAATAATTTATGAATAAACAAGAGATAAGGAAGAAAGTTAGACATAAAATGGATAATTTCAAGTATATTAAATTAAATTTCAAGTAAATTAAATTAAATTTTAAAATGTTTACTACAAATAAAACAATATAGCCAAGATCAAAAGGTAAGCAGAAAATTGGGGGGGGAATAGAATTTTTTAATTTCTCAGTTTAAAGTCTCATATCTCAAATATATAAGTAACTTAGTCAAATCTATAAGAAGGCTAGTCATACTCCAACTGATAAATGGTTAAAGTATATGAACAGGTAGTTTTCTAGTGAAGGAATCTACATAATTTATAGTCATATAAAACTGCTCTAAATCATTATTGATTAGAGAGATGCAAAGTAAAATAACCTTAAGACATCATTATAATACCTACCAGATTGGCTAGAATGATTGAAGAGAAAAGTAACAAGCCAGAGGGGGTGTGGAAAAATTGGGACATGAATTCATTGTTGGTGGAATTGTGAACTAATCCAACCATTTTGGAGAGCAATTCAGAATTATGTCCAAATAATTATTAAATTGCCTATTTCCTTTGATCTAGCAACATCACTAATATGACTATTTCCAAAGATGATTAAGGAAAAATGAAAAGAACTTATATGTTATAAAATATTTACAGAAGCTCTCTTTGTGGTGGCAGAGAACTAGAAATTCCCCATCAATTAGGGAATGGTTGAATAAGCTGTGATACATGACCATGATGGAATGCTACTGTGCTATAAGAAATATGTATGATTTTAGAAAAAAATGGAAAGACTTGAATAAAATAATGAAAATAAAATAATAAAAATAATGGAAAGTAAAATAAGCAGAACCAAGAGAACCTTGTATAGTATAATAACAAACTTTTTAAGATGACTTTGAGCATGTCATTTTGACTATTATAAATGCCCAAATTAAATATTAAGGGCATTCAAAGGAAGATACTATATGCATCCAGAGAATGTAAACATGTAAACAATGTGTGTGTGTATACCTATTTGTTTCTAATAATACCCATCTCTGGGGGTGGGGGGGAAGGAAGGAAAAAAGGGGGAAAATAGACATTTACATGATATTTATATATTTAAAAGGAATACCAAGTTGTACATGTTGCAGTTTTTGTGCAATCATTTTTTTATTATTCTGTTATGGAAATGCTTGTTTTATTCTATGAATTAAAATAAAATAATAATTACCATAAAAAAGAAATTATAATTAACTCCATGGGAGCTGTCATCAAGTGAGAGAATGTAGAGAAAGAAAAAAAAAGAGAGAGAGAGCACTCAGGGCAGAATCATATAGTACATATACAGTTGGAGGGATAATTTGGATTCAATTAAAGAGTATTAAGACAGATAAGAAGGAAACCAGCAATGAGTAGTGTCACAAAACCAGAGAAAAAAGAGTATCCAGAACTCAACAATGTCATATGTTGCAGAGATCAGCAAATATGAAAATAGAGAAAAGATCATCAAATACACAGGACATGAGTGTAATAGCAATTTTTTTATTTAAATTTCAGTTAATTTGTAGTTGAAATTTTTTATTTTTCATTCACACTGACAAGAATTTTAAATTCTTTTTGGATCTACAATATTCCCTGTATTTCAAAAATTCACAATAAGATATTTCAGTGTCTGGACTATGCATTTTGCATGTGTCATAACAGGTCTCTCTTTTATTTATACATTTTATGACACCCTAGACTCACAGCATAATTTGTACTCAATTCATAGCTTACAAGTTTCTGATCCAATTTCAATCTAAAGCCATGGTACCCTAAATTTTGTTGATTTAACCCTATTTGATTAATGTCTTCATAGCCTTCTTAGGTTAGACCAGGAATCTGTAGGAAAAACTAAGATCTGATGAAATTTCTTTTTATTTAGATAATTGTCCTCTGCACATAATAAAAATAACACTTTCTCTCTAGTCACCTTCAATATATAAATATTTAAATGATCTCCAAAAAGGAAGAGAAAAACATTCCATCATATAGTAATAATACTATGGGAAGCTGGACCTAGACAATGTTCTGAAATTGCCAGGGCACCAAAGCTCTCCATTTATAACTCCCAGAACTTCTGGGTGAATCCTTTGTTATCGCTCCTAAGGATCCCAACCCACCTCCAATCCCCACCTATTTGTTATAAGGAAAAGATGGTCATGGTGTAGTAGAAGTGATGAGCCAGAAAAAAAAAGAAGGAAAAAAAAGACCTAATTTTGGCCCTTTAATCTTGTTTGCTATGGAAGATCCACAATTGATTGCAGAAAAAGAAAAGTTGTAAAAAGTAAAATTCCAGAGAATCAGAAAAGTTTCAAGTGCCTAGAAAAAATAAATCAAGAAGAATTTTTTCAGTCATATGTTAAATGAAATTAATGAAGAAAGGTGGGATTGGAACAAATGGATTATTTGATAAGATTCACTTACAAAGGCAACAGGTCTAGATACTTGTTTCCTTTAATAACCTGCTACGTAGTTTGGAAATAGTATTTAATGTTTAATGTTATCTTATTAAACAAAGAGTTAAATTTGTATTTTGAAAATCAATCAAGCAGAAAATTTGTAGTTCTGATACAGTCATAGATTAAATTTCTTGTTTTGGTATTTACGCTTTAACTGTGGTGCAATTTCACTTACCTACATGTGACAATATTATAACTACAGGGAATGTAGTCAAGAAGAAAGAATGACCTCCTGAAAGATAACTGGCAAATAAGAACATAAAGTAATAATAGGAAAAGAAGAGATTACTGAGTCATAAAGATGTGATTATTCTCATTTCTGACAGTGACCCATTAATTGTTGATAAAGTTTGAAAAGATTATATTTAATTCAAGGAAATATAATATCTATATTGAAGATGTTTAGAAAAAAATTTAAATAGATCTTCAGCAGAGCTGTGCTGACGATCCAATAACTAGGAAAAATTACAGCTACCATCATGTTTAATAGACGAAAAGATCAGCACTATAAAGCTCAATATATCTGATTTTCTGTAAATAATATTTTGTAAAAGTTCAATAATAATAGATGTATTAGTAAGTTTCCATTTTTAAAAGACATTCATTTCTTACCCAAGTACATAATTCATAATTACAGTACCAAAACCAAATCCAAGTTAAACATATGTCTAAGTATTTAGCCCTAAAAATAATTGGCATCTAGAAGAGTCCTTTTTGAAAACTTTACCCAAAAAAATCATCTTTAGGGCCCTCCGAAACCAGGGATAGAAAAATGCATAAACCATTGGATTCAAGGTAGAATTTAAATAACCAAACCAAATTAGTACATCATTTAGAAATGGTGGGATGGTGTAATCCATAAAAGGATCAATGACTGTGCAGAGAAAGAATGGACACCAACAAATGAGAAAAACTCCCATCACAATCCCTAAAGTTTTGGCTGCTTTCTTTTCTTTCTTTCGTGAAATTTTCTGTTTCTCTTCAAATCCATTTTGCATCTTCTGGTTTGAATTCTTTATTGATCTGGCTTGCCCGTTGGCAATAACATATATTTTCCCATAAATACATAGCATGATAGATCCTGGAATATAGAAGGAAGTCATGAAGGCCAGGATACCAGATATTCTGCTGAAAAATACAAAGCAACCCCCCTTGCAGTGAATATGTTTATAATACAAGTCTTCTGCTCCTTTTAAGTTTAGTTCCAGAAAGATCATCCCAAAGGCAAAAATGGCAGGGATGGCCCAGCTTATTGTAATCATCACAACTACAACCAAGACACTGATCTTGGCTTTATATCTCAGAGGGTCGCATACAGCATAGTAGCGATCAATAGAAATGAAAGACAAGTGGAAAATTGATGCTGAGCTTAGCATAATATCTGTGCTTGTATGAAGTTTGCAAAAGACGTCTCCAAAGTACCAGCACTTTTCGACTGATCTCACCATGCTGTAAGGCATGACCAAGCATCCCAAAAGAAAATCAACAGTGGCCATGGAATTGATTAGCATATTGGTTGGAGTGTGAAGTTGCTTGAAGTGTGAAATGGAGATAATAACCATAAGATTTCCAGCCAATGTAGTGAGAATCATGAGTATCATTACACAGTACATGGGAATGCGGATGATATTTGTCCAACTATTCTTTATACAGGAACCATTTATGGCTTCATAACAAAATGACATTTTGTCAAGCAAGGTCTTTGAGATAAGTTACTTCCACCTTACTGCATGAGATGAAACTTGAGAAATAATAGTCCCATGTCCAAAATCAGAAGAGAATTATTTCACCTTTTCAATTGAACATACTCATCCAAGAAACCTGAAAGAAGAGAAATCTAAATCATGAGTGTGCCTGGTTACCCTCACTGATGGAAAAAAAGGAGCCACAAAATAAAGATGAACTTTAATCCATTTTGGGAGGAATTTTACATCATAAAACAAAATCGCTAGAAATGGTTTACAATTGAAAAATTTTAAAGGAAAAAAACTAAAAAAAAATTTTAAATGTTCTGTTAGCATAGAAATTATATTGTCAACCCAATGCATTTTACTGTAACACTTTTATGTACCCATTTCTATTTTAGACACATTCTTTTTCTATAATTTGTTACACCTGAAGTTCAAGGTTCCAAACTAGAGTAGATGATGTTTTCAATAATGTGTTATTATGTTGTAGCTCTTTTGGACATGCATCTACCCAGAGGCAGGATGGTGTAAGTGGTTGGATAATTGATCTTGGAATTAGGAAGAATGGAGTTTAGGTTCTGCTTTACTTCTTTCACATATTAGCCCTGTGATCATGAGCAATTCACTTAATTTTTCAGTACCTCCAAGAAATTTTCCCAGAGTATAAATTTTTTATATTCCAACATGCATTGATGGAAAGAATTCCCACCCAAAATGTTCCAACCAAACTATAATAATAATAAACTCTTAGATAAACAAAATCTTAAAGATATTTCCTTTGTTCTGTTAGCTACAAATATGACATATTCATGACAGATGCCAGGAAAGAAGGGAAGAATCTAAATTTCTGAGATACTGATCATGGGCAAAAGTGCTTCAAAGATTTACATTTTTGTGAAAGCACTTAAAAGTGTCACAATATCCAACATGCCATGAATTGGTCATCTTTTAAACCCATTCCTCCCCTAACTGGGATATTAAGGAGGCGCTTTCAATTTAGCTTATTGGTAAATTGGTATTTCAGGAGATCATAGTTCAAATTTAATAATGGAAATTAAATTGGAAATAGGATTTATTTTGTAGGAGTTCACTTTGTTGACAACTTGACTAGAACATTTATTCCATGTATTAATGACATATTTTGGGGAGGAGCAAAGAGCCTTTTGAAAAATTATTCCATTAATTGAGGAAGTAGAAAACATGTTCCTTTCTCTCAATTTACTATGTCTCTAAAATTACTGGTATAACTACTCCCTTTAAACAGTACAGATTGCAACCTATCTTTTTGCCGTTTCCTTATGTGAGACTGTAGTCCATGTTTACCTGAATATTCTCCACAAAGGATTTACCCAACATACTGAAGGCTTTTCTTCGGATCTCTTTACATTGGATGAATACCAAACAGAGCATTATTGGCTCCAATGTCTAGATTATTGGCTAGTCTACCTCCTTTTCAGTAATATATCTCTAATGATACTTCTGGTCACTCTTTATGGATTACTGGGTTGCTGCTTATTTATACAAATGCACCTCTACATTAGAATCAGGAAGAGCAGTATTTAACTATGCTTTTGACTATTCAGTAGTAGCAAAATACTGATGTTAAGAAATAAAAGATGGACCTTTATTCCAAGGAGAAATTTTGGTTCACTATTTTAAAGAGATGTCCCTACTGAAAATGTCTTTGGTGAAACATTGCTTGTTAGTACCACTTTGAGTAGCAATAAGATTAGTACATGTCATTTTTAACATTTAAAATTTTAAATGTCCAATTTTTAAAAAATGAAATGATTTTGTTTAAAATAAGTTGACTTGTTGAATTAAAAGATTTATCATAGCATTATGAATTGCCCACTTATCTAAAAAGGGACACAGTAGTGTTTTATTCTCTTTGAGTTTCTCATCTGTCTGGCTGTGAAGAACTATGATGTAGTTAAAAGAATACTAATGATCTGATTTCTATTACCTATTCTACCACTTGTGTGACTTGAACAAAGTACTTGGCTTCTAGAGCCTTTCTTGTGTCTACCATAAAGAACTTGAACATCCTAGATGACTAGATCACTTTAACTTCTTGTGTTCTTTTTTTTTCTCATTTATCTGACTCTTTGTGACCTCATTTGGGATTTTCTTCGTAAATATACTGGAGTGGTTTGCCATTTCTTTCTCCAGTTCATTTTTACAGAAGAAAAACTGAAATAAACAGTGATAAGTGGTTAGTGCAGGATCACATAGCTAGTAAGTGTCTGAGGCCAGATTTGAACTCACAGATGAGTATTCCTGACTTCAGGAACAGTGCTTTATCCTATGAGCAAGCCAGATTTCCCTCTTGTGTTCTATATACCTATAAAAAGTACAAAATACTAATTTCAATGAAATTTTCTTCTTTAGATAATTTAGATTGGTGTTCTTAACCTAAGGTCTATGAAATTTTTAAAACTGATAACTGTATTTCAATATCATCAATTTTCTTTTATAACTTTATTTCATCTATTTAAAAACATTACTCTGAGAAGAGGTCCAAAGAGGTTCATGAAGGGGGAAAAAGGGTAATAAGATCTGGTTTAGTCTGTATAACTTTAGAAAAATGTCTTTATTTAACTGAGGTGTAAATCTTTGTAGATGTCCCTATTTAATATCTAGATGTAAAAAGCAAACAGTGGCATAATAGATATCATCCATCAGAAAGTTATGATGACTAAAACATAGTGCCTAGTATACAGTAGGCCCTTAATAAATGTTTATTTGCTTGTTATTTATTAAGAGAAAAATCCAAAATTGGTCTCAAAATGTAGGTAAGATTCAGTTAAGTGGGAAGGAGGAGATGGAGGGAATTAACTGTGGAAAGTTGGGGATTCCTGTCTTTTAATAAGTATTTAGTAACTACATATTTAATATACTATTATTCTGACTGAAGTATAGATTTATATACTAAAAAAGAAACAGAAAAAAGAGGAAAGAAAAGAAAAATAAAAAGTCAAAAAGATAGATATAGAATTTATATTTCAGAACATGAAACAAGGTGCTACAATCCAAAATTTTCCAGACCCATTATTTGCAAGTTAGGAGAGAAGAAATCTGGGTGTCAATTGAGTGGAAAAAAGGGGAAAAGTGTCTGCAAAAAAAGCTTCAGTGGAATCAAAGAAATACTTACAAGTGGAGGGAGGGAACAACTAGGAGAAGGCATGAGGGCATAGCAAGGAAATAAGACCAAAGAAAATGATAAGACCCAGAATGTAGTTTGGTCTTAATTCCAAAGCCTTTAGAAGTTCCATAATTAATGCAGTAGTTTACTACATTCCCTTCCCAACACTGAAAAGGCTTTCTAAAAAGATTAATTAGAGCAAGAAAAAAAATAAAGAGACAAAAAGGATAATGCCAACATAAGTCTGTGGCACTGTACAGAGATTGTACAATAGAGTCGGTAAGTAAATTGTTTCCACTATTAAAAGTGGAACGACAATGCCAGCTACATATGCATTTATTTCCTTACACAAATATATAGAAGAGGCAAATATGAACAGAAAAACAAAACAAAGTGTTGACCAAAAAATTACAATAGTATTACAATTATTCTATTGCACAGATTTGAATAATGTCAATAATTAAGTACAACTAAAAGCAAATCAGAAGTGTCATAGCATATATTGAAATAGCATGTGATATAGTGGCCATATTTTCTGAACCAAAAATCAGAACGTGTGATTGTTAGGAATATCCTAACCAAATAGGATCATATTAAAAGTAGATGTTGGGGTTATCCTGCAAAATAAGGAGTGGATAGTAACCATTAGCATATTGGACATAGAAGATTTGAGTGAGCTTTTGAAAGTAACATAAAGAGTGTATATATACCATTTCTTTTTAAAATGTGAAAATATACCATTTATACCTGATCAAATATTTTGGTGGAAGAGCAATAAGGAAATTTATTAAAACCAAATCATACCTTAAATTCTAAAATTAGGGTAAAAGATAAACTTTTAAAGGTCTAACAAAAGGCATTAATTAAATGTAATGGTAAAAACTTCCAAAAGGAATTTGTCTTTAAAAATTTGATATTCTAACATTATTCTTTCTTGCTACAAAATGATTATGAATCTGACTTGCATAAAATCTGGACAACCTCCCTGACATAATATTCTTTCCTTGTTTTTTAAAGATTAGTAGACAAAATCCAGTGTTTTAAACCACCCCAGCATTTTACATATCTTAATAAATGAATAGTCCAAAAAGTGTGAAAATATTTAAAAGAAATACTTATAAAGCAATCTGTTTTCAAAAATATAACTATTCCTTTAGTTCACACCTTGAAAGGAAGAGAAACTGAATCTTTTAAGCAGTTGTAGTGAGAAAACTTTGTGGCTCTATATTGAATTAGCCTAAATTTCAATATATTGATTATTACCAAACCACTGCTCTTCCATTTGATTTCACATACAACATAATCCCTCTCCCTCCAAATCATACCTCTGAGCTATCAAATATAGGAGCATTGCAGTCATTTTACTCTATTTCCTCTGTAGCAACTGTCTACAAACATACCTTCTCAGGACACAGAGGCCAGAAAGCGCCAAGCATGCATTGAGTGATGAGTTCATATGAATCCACAAAACCCGACTGCTGCTTATTTGAGCCTGTTGCTACTTAACAGTGGGTTAGATGACAGGATGACGTAAATATTAAACACTGGAAAAAGATAAGCTAATAATAAATCTTTCTGAAGACAAGCTCACAGTGCTGAAAACGATAAATGAAAGTGCTTTTGTTCAAAAACAGAATCAGGGAGAGAGAAATAAGCAAACTAAATGGACATATGAATATTACAATTTACTTTAATAATCCATTTTTAAATGTGTTTCTAGTTACTGGAGCATGACTTTTAATAGTAGAAAGCTTCAAATACTTATCTATTGTTATGACTTTAAAATGTCTCGTGTTTTCATTTAACTGGATGATCTCAACATTGTAAATGTCTGGCATGTTAAAATAATTCACATTCAAAACAAGTGACTTCTACCACTAAATTGAAATAAATACCTAAATTGCTTGTTAAAGCCAAATGTCCAAGAAAATGGATGAGCAAATCAAAATTTCTTTCTCTTGCACTAATTATATCATCTGGTTTGTGTCTAACATATAATCACAAACCTTAGAAATGGAAGGAAAAAAAAAACAAAAAAACTTCTGAGGATCCATTGACCTATTTGCTCAGAATAAATCAGGCTTGCCCCTGCTTGACCAGGTAGAATTTCTGGGATTTTGCTGCCAAAATAAGCTGGTTTGGGGCAGCAGATACTGGTAGCTGTTTATTCTAAATGTACCTGCCAGGATCTAAGCAAATACCTCACATGTTGTGGCAGTTAGTTATCATAAGATTTGGTTAGGTGGTTAATCATCTAAAGGCTGAGAGACTGAAAGAAGTAGTCCAAGCAAGGAGTGGGTCAAGTAAGGCTCTTGGAAGATCCAAGATAGCTAAGAAGGTGATAAAAATAACAGGAGCAATAAGCATGCAAAGCTAGGATCAAGCAAGAAAATGGCTTACAATGTTTTGATGTCTATAAGGGGGGCAAGTTATATTTTAAGTCTCCCTCCCAACTTAAAGTCTTACAGCCAGTTCTACTCCTTGAGAAATTTGTCTCTAAATTTTTCATTCAACCTAGGAATACTGAAAATTGGCTAAGGTTATGGCTTTGGAATAAATGAAAAGCTCTATGGAGACCACAAAAACAAACACTCATTACCTCTATATTCCACCCTCAGTCTTTGAGACCTTTGTTGTCCATTTTCTACCACTACCCAAACAAAGATGGCTTTTTAGCCTTCTAATGAGAGATTTCCCAGAAAATACCAGCTTTCTGGTTGCTTATCAAGTAGTAAGACCCTAAAGCTAGAAATAGTAGAGAATATATCTGTATTCCTTCAAGACTCAATCTAACTATTTAGCTATGAACCAAAACCTTCAGTAAAGTGAACAAGTGGTGAGATTAGGGAAATCAGTGGGATTCTTTGAAATAGTGCTATGATAGTGAACTTCCAAATAAGGATGATAGCATGAAGAGTCACAGAGAAACCCAGTCCTCCCTCATTAACATTAGCAATGCTCTAAAAAGCATGCCAGATCAAATAATGATCCAGAATCCAAAACAAAATTTCAGAACCTGGTGTTCCCTGTGTATAACATTTCATCCTCTGTGTCAGAGTTTTTGTCCAAGCTATTTGCTAGGCTTGGAATTCTTATAATAAATCTGTCAAAAAACATTTATTAAACACTTACTATGCATCATGCACTATGGGTCATGGGTCAGGAAGACCTAAATTCAGATCTTAATTTTAACATTTTGTGGGTAATGTGACCACAGGCAAGTCACTTAATCTGTCTCTTCATCTATAAAATGGGGATGGTAATAAATATAACATTTTACTCAGAGGGTTATTGTGAAATTCAAATGAAATATAAAATGTTTTGTAAATTTTAAGAATAATGTAAACATTAGTTATTTCTTATCCACTAAAATTTTTATAGTTTCATATTATTTTTGTCAGAGCAATCTAAAGATATCCAACATTCAATATTCCGGCTGAAATAAAATGAAATGTGTTGAAATGCAGGTGTATATACATATTCTATTTAGTGTATGTATGTATGCATCTACCTATATACATTTATATACCATTTTACAGACCATTTTTTGTAGATTATTAGTTTGCTTTGTTTTTAACAGTAATTCAAAAATTGATCTCTTTTCCTACTGTAATAATTATCATTAACTCTTAGCAATACCACTAAGTCCAATATATTTCCAATAAGTTCTTAGTCATACTACAACAGCAAACAGGCTCCCAGTAATTGTCTGTAATATAATAGGATACAATATCATTGAAGACAGGAAGATAAAATGTCACCTGGTCTTCAACCAATTTTAGCAAAATAAATATCATAATCTGTTGAAGGGCATTTTTTGTAGCTCTGTGTAAATTGTTATTCTTCCATCATCACATCTACCAAAGGGATCAAACATTGTCTATCAGGTAATCAGCCACTTAATCAACAGGTAGGCTCTATTTGCACTGGCAAGGTTTCAAAGTTTCTGAAAAACTCTGTTAAAGAAAAAAAAAAAAAACTAGTGCAGTACTATATTCTATGTTAGGCACAAATCTTCCAGAAACCATTCATATACCATGATTGTGTTCTCTAAGAATTTCTAATTAAGATAGAGAAAGGGAGGGAAAGGAGAGAGAGAGAGGGACAAAGATGGAGAGACACACAAAGAGAAGGAGGGAGAAATTATGTCAGGGTTTCATCAGTGGATGAGACCATTCACTTTACTGTATCCATGAATAGTTTATTAGTCTTTTATTTTTCTTTCAAAAGGGGTTGAAGACTTTCTAGCACTAGGATACCATGAGGTTGTGGAATTAGTCCATCAGGATGATATGAAATAATTATGTTTCCTATTTTTCTACCACATATCTCAGTAGCTTTTGAGTCTAATAAATAAACCAGAAAATCCAGATCCCAAAGGAAGGCCCCCCCTTTTCTTTTCATGATGTAAAGTTGGAACATAAACTAGACTGTCAATTTCCCAGATATTGTCCCCTAGTACGAGTTATCACCAGTACTTGTACATCAGGTCCAGATTCCTGCTCTCTCCCCACATTGTCTAGTACCCGCTTCAGCCAGAAAAAGACCCTATTAAAAACTGACCACTTTTTGTGCCTTAATGCCCTAAGCTATTCCCATTTCTCCCTGACCCTTTGTATTTCAGTATTTTCATGTGGTAAAGCTCTTTTGCCTTTATTTCTGCTAGTTTCCAGCTTTTATGTCCTATTGTGATGATGCTCATCAGCCAGGTCAGTTATATCTTTTAGAAGCATCAACTGTTGAGCAGGGTAGGTTAGTAGCCTTGGCACCAGGAATCCCATGCCCTAAAACTAAGACCTCTCCATTCTCCTTGACTCCAGGGTTGTGACAAGGGTCTGCCCAGAACCACACACCCCTGTAGGGCTCTTCTCCCAGGCCATGTAAATGGTCTATGAAGCCTAATTCTCTACTAAGTCTTTATTGTAGGTAATAAAGAATGGCCACAAAAACTTGTAAGCATCAGAAGATTAAACCTCAAAATTAGCTCATGACAATGAATAAAGTTACAGACTACAAAAAGGCAAGATCTTTTAAGCTATAAGGGAGGAGGAAGATTAAAAAGGAGGAGACCCCTGCAAAATAATGGATGAAAAAAATGCAGTTCATTAGTGCTTACTTTGCTTCCTGTTTTTTTTTCTTCCAAAAGCACTGGAAAAGACAGGGAAAAAGGGGCTAATAGAGCTGACACTCAAGATAATTAGGAATAAAAAAGAACACCTAGATATTCTTGGTGAATTCCTGACTAGACCCACAAAGGCTTCAAACAAGATATTGAAATGTATCTCTTCCTGCTGATGCAGGCACCAGCTACTTAATGTTTATCTATTTTCTTTCCCTGAAATTTCCAGATCTTAAGTATCAAAAAATGCAAAGGAAGGAAGATCTATTCCAAGGCAGTTTTGTGAGAAGCCACAGTCTGGTTGTGCTGAGAAGACTTTTCTTTGAATTAAAGCTTTTTATTTTCAAAATATATACATGGATAATTTTCAACATTCACCCTTACAAAATCTTGTGTTCTTTTTTTTCCCTCCCTTCCCCTCACCCCCTCTCCTAGATAGCAAGTGATCCAATATATGTTAAACATGTGCAATTCTTCTATACATTTTTCCACAAATATGCAGTACAAGAAAAAACATATCAAAAAGGAAAAAAATGAGAAAGAAAACAAAATGTAAGCAAACAACATGAAGAAAGTGAAAATACTATATTGTGATCCACATGCAGTGAGTTCCCACTGTCCACTTTTTTTTTCCCCTGAGGCAATTGGGATCAAGTGACTTGCCTAGAGTCACTGGTCTTCGAAGTGTTAAGTGTTTATTCTAGATTTGAACTCAGGTCCTTCTGACTTCAGGATTGGTGCTCTATCCACTAGGCCTTTTAGTCACTGCCCTTTCTCTAGGTGCAGATGGCTTTCTTTATCACAAGAGCATTGAAACTGGCCTGAATCACCTCATTGTTGACTAGGGCGGGGTCCATCAGAATTGATCATCGTATAGTTTTGTTGTTGCTGTGTATATTGATCTCCTGGTTCTGCTCATTTCACTTAGCATCAGTTCATGCAAGTCTCTTCAGGTCTCTCATCCTGCTGGTCGTTTCTTACAGAACAATAACATTCACACACATAACTTATTCAGCCATTCTCCAACTGATGGGCATCCACTCAGTTTCCAGTTTCGATAAGATTTTTTTTTAAGGATCAGATTTTCCAGGGCACATTTCTCCCTGGAAAGAAACCTGAGGAAAGAGACTTCTTTCCCAAAGCCAGTCTGACGCTACTCAGAGCTGCCATATCCCTACAGCGAGTGGCTAGCAATTGGAGACAAGCAAACATTTTAAGTCCTTACCAGCTGTCAGACATTGTGCTGGAAACCGAAAATATAAAGACAAAAATAAACACTTTCTTTCCTCATTAAGAAGTTTACATTCTAAGGAGGAGCTCAAGGAAGTAAATAATTATCATCTGTAATGAAAGAAACCAGTCATCTGGAGCTTGGTAGATTGCAGAGACCTATATTTTCCACATTCTTATGCCCCAAGCCCGCCTTCCATGATCTCCGAGCAAGACCCAGGCAGAGTCTAGCTCAAACTTTGAGTGACATCTGGTGGTTTGTGCAGAAATAGCACTTCGGAGTCGCTGTTATAGTAGAGAAATGCTGCTCCCAGAATGTCTCCACGAGAATATGTTTACCACGGGGAGGTTATTTTATTTTATTTATTTATTTATTTACATTTACTTACTTACTTACTTACTTATTTGTTTATTTATTTATTTATTACTCTTTTTTTGTTTGTTTTGTTTTGCTGAAACAATTGGGGTTAAGTGACTTGATCAGGGTCACACAGCTAGAAAGTGTTAAGTGTCTGAGACCATATTTGAACTCAGGTACTCCTGACTTCAGGGCTGATGTTCTATCCACTGCACCACCTAGCTGCTCTGGGGAGCTTAATTTTAAAAAACAAAAAACAAAACAAAACAAAACAAAAAACGTTTTTGTGACGTTGGTAGTGTTCCTTTTGAGATTAAAGATATTTTCTTCTTAAATTTTTTTTGAAATTTTTTTTCTTCACTAGAATTATTTCCTTTCCATCCATCCAGATGATTTAATGTTTTGTCACTAGGATTTCTTTTAGATATAAATTGAACTGTATGCCCATCGTGGTGACTTCCAGATCAGGAAGTGATTGCTTTTCAGATCCCAGTTGGCCACTGTTCTGGCTCCATCCTTGTTTTTTGAAGCCAACATTTAATGTTTGGTTCTCTTCTTATCTATACTCGATAGAGGAATAGCCAATTTCTCCAGCTGCTCTGAGTCAGGGAAATATTTGCTACTGTGATTCTGCTTTGCTCAAGGAATATAATATCTTATTTGATGTGGGCAAACCTTGCTAAATGGTCCTGTGACAATGTCTCCCATGTCTCACACAGTCAGTGGATATGTCTGAATTAGGGAAGTCACATAGTCATATCTTTTTGCTTAAGAAAAATTATTTGTCAGCAGTGTATAGGCTAGATTATTGAGAGGCTTTAAAAAGGAAGATCCATTAGGAATCAATTGGTAATATAGGTAAGAAGGAATGAACCTGAACTAAGGTGGTAGCTTTGTGGAAAACAGGGGTCAGATATTGTAAAGGCATAAGCAACATTTGCTACCTGATTGGATAAAAAGGAGGACTGAAGAATTATGCTAGGATTACAAAACTGAGACAATAAAAAGGTGGTGTTTGCCTTCTATCAGAAACAGAGTATTTTGGGGAAAAAAGGAAGTTTTTAAGAAGAAAGATAATAGTTCTTCTAAATATATTGAATGTAAGCTGCTACTAGGACATCCGGGATTATTAGATATTTGAATTACCCACTGGGCAATTGGTGATCCAGGACTGAAGCTAGGGGAAGAGACTGAAACTGGATCTACACACATATCTACAGAGGTGATAAACCCATGGAAACTAATGAGGTTATCAAGAAAAAAAAAAAGGACCCAAAACAGTTCCTTGAAGGACACCAACAGTTAGGATAGTTAATGTGGATAATAAGCCAGCAAAGAAGACTTGAGAAGGACCAGTTAGGATGGAGTATTAGGATATTAGGATCCAGTAGAATACTATCAGATCTTCATAGCATAGGAAGACAAAGAAGAGATACTGTCATAGGTTCAGGACTTTACAAATCTGATAATATGGCCCCAGACATATTATAAATACCTGCTATCTTTCTAAGACTTATGGAGAAGATGACTGGAGGCATGAATTAAAGGGAAATTTCATTGAATTGAGTGATCTTACTTCTTTTGGTACAATTTTGTGTTAGAATAGCTGGAAAACTAAAGCTGTCAATCAATATGTCAAGTTCCATATCTGTAAAGACTCTATGAAGTTCATGAGTTACATAATACCTTCTACGACTAATTACTAATGCAGAGAACACAGAAGGGTTTGTCAGCTGGTCATGTTCAAAGAACTTTCAAGACCTTCTTATTTCTTGCTTTTCTAGGATTTGGCATAGTATTTTATTTTTCCAAATGCATGCAAAGATAGTTTTCAACTTTGCAAAACCTCGTGTTCCAAAATTTTCTCCCTCTCTTCTCCTTTTTCCCCTTCCCCAAGACAACAAGCAATCTGATATAGATTAAACATGTGCAATACTTCTAAACACATTTCCATATTTGTCATGCTGCACATGAAAAATCAGATCAAAAGTGGGAAAAACACAAGAAAGAAAAAAACCAAAAAACAACAGCAAAAAAGTAAAAATACTATGTTTTGATCCACATTCAGTCTCAATAACTTTTTTCCTCTGGATTTGGCAGATATTATTGAAAATTTGTGATTAAACATTTTTGTCATCGTTAAAATTCTAAATAATTTCATTCTGATTATATAACCAAGGAGCACTGTCAGCAGTACAATAAAGGTCAGTTTAGCCTGAAGCTCCAGAAACTATTATGAGATCATTAGCATGAGAAATACAAACTTTTAATTAATAATATTTTATTACATATAAAGATAGTTTTCAACATTCATCTTTTTGAGATTTTGAGTTCCATATTTGTCTTCCAATATAGGATATACATTCAAGTACAATAATGTTTAACACATTTCCATAGTAGTCTTATGAAAGAAAAATCAGAACAAAACAAAACAAAACAAAAAAATCAGAACAAAAACAGAATAAGTAAACAAAATAACAAAAGAGAAAAATCACAAGAAAGAAAACATTCAGACTCCCATAGTTCTTTCTCAGGTTTGGATAACAACTTCTGTCATAAGTCCTTTGAAACTGTCTTAGATCACTGTATTTCTGAAAAGAGCTAAATCTCTCACAGTTGATTATTGCACAGTGTTGCTATTACTGTATACAATGTTTTCCTGGTTTTGCTCATTTCACTCAGCATCAGTTCATGTAAGTCTTTCTATGTTTTTTTGAAACCCTGCTGCTCATCATTTCTAATAGCACAATAGTATTCTGTTATAGTTTTATATATTACCACTTGTTGAGTCATTTTCCAGTTGATGGGCATCAATTCTTTGCCTCCACAAAAAGAGCTGCTATAAATATTCTCTATAAATACTCTTTTTGTGATACAGATCTAATTTATTGCTGGATTAAAGGGTATGCACAGTTTTATAGCCCTTTGAGTATAGTTCCAAATTTCTCTCTAAAATGGTTGGATCAGTTTACAGCTTTACCAACAAACAATGCATGTGTTCCAATTTTCCCACAACCACTTCAATATTTATCATTTTCTTTTTCTGCCATATTAGCCAACCTGATATGTGTAAGGTAATAGTTTAGAGTTGTTTTAATTTCAATTTCTCTAATCAATAGTGATTTAGAAGAGTGACACTCTTTTACATTTAATATTTATATGACTATTAGATAGCTTTAATTTCTTCATCTGAAAACTGCTCATTCATATTCTTTACCATTTGTCACATGGGGATGATATGTATTCTTTTGACACAATTGTTCATATATATTAGAAATGAGGCCTTTATAAGAAACACTGGCTATAAAAATTGTTATCTGTCTTTCTGCTTTCCTTCTAATCTTGGCTCCATTAGTTTTGTTCCTGCAAACCCTTTTTAATTTAACATAGTCAAAACTGTTCATTTTGTATTTCATAATGTTTTCTATTTCTTCTCTGGTCATAAATTCCTCCCTTCTGCAAAGATCTCACAAGGTAAACTATTCCTCGCTCTTCTAATTTGTTTATAATATCACCCTTTAGGTCTAAATCATGTACCTATTTTGACCTTATCTGGTCTATACCTAGTCTCAGCCATACTATTTTTCAGTTTTCCCAGCAATTTTGTCAAATAGTGAGTTTTTATCCCCAAATTTGGAGTCTTTGGGTTTATCAAACAGTAGTTTATCAATGTCATTTACTACTGTGTCTTGTGTACCTAACATATTACACTGATCTTTCACTCTATTTCTTAGTACCAAGTGGTTTTGTTGATTGCCTCTTTCTAATATAGTTTTGAACCTGATATGGTAGATGAACAAGTTTTTAAAGATTTATTCTTTGTCATATACTAACCACTGTTTGTCTATGTAAATTCAAAAATATACTTGTCTACTTACTCTAGATTAAAAGACTTGAGAGCAGTTCTGATCAAAAGAGCAATGGCTACCAGAAAACTATTTGCATTTGCCAGTAGAGGACATACTGACAACGAGAGTTTTTATCCCCCATTTAAACTGGAGTCCCTGGCTTTGAAACGAGATGTCACCAAGAACTTCAAAGACTATAGAATAACAAAAATCTATTGACCTATATTTTTACACACACCAAATTAGATACTGCCTGTTAGAGATGCATTGTACTCAAAAAATATCAATTCAATATCTACTATCGACCAGGAGATACTAACATGGAGGCACATGCTCCATCCTACAGGCCAGAGGTAGGAAACATCTGGTCCATGGACCACATAAGGCCAGCAAAATCATTTGCTAAGGCAACTGCTGCCTATGATGAGCTGAAAGCTAGGTATAACAACCTCCCAATGATTGAGTTCTGTAAGTTAATGATTTGGTATGGCCTATGAATGATGTTATAAATATCCAAATGATCTTGGCAAAAAAAGAGGTTCCCCACTCCTGCTATAGGCCTTATGAGAACAAAACTATGTATATTTCTCAAAGGTATGAAGTCTGTGATGAAAAGTCTGTGATGATGAAAACCTATAATGAAAAATTAGGACTAAGTCAAATGGAACTGCAGCATATCAGGGAATATGTTATTGGTAAATATTAATTTGTTTCATTGAATCAAATTGCTTTGTTCTGCATGTCCTTGGATGATTGGCAGCAAGAATAAATGGTCAATGAAAGACAATGAGAAGTGACATGAGCCAAGAGACAAGGGATTAACTCTTGGTGTCTTAAACTTCATTTATTACACAATACCTTCCCTTTGACTAAATAGAAAAGATTAACAATCATTTGATAGGGTACCTTAACAAACTGAAACTATTTCAAGTTATAGTGGCATAAGAAAATGCTGCCTGAAGCATTTGATGCTATGACTTTGAAAGCACTAATAATGAATGTGAAGGAATATCAAAGCTAATAAATTTATTGATATCAGGCATCCCTTAGAAGTTTAACCTTGCTTTCAGTTATTTAAAGTGCTCCCAATTCACCAGGCTTATTTGGAGAGCATAAGCACAGCACTACTTGATATAATTGCTATGTATTAGCTTCTTATCTCTGGAAACAAAAAAAGGAAAATATAAACAACTTCTTGGTAGTAGTTGACCATTTTGCTCAGAATATGTAAGTGTGCCCAACTAGGAACAGGCAACTTCCATGACTAAAATCACCCCCTTTTTATTGTGAATTCTTTGAGGGGATTATTTCTGCCTTTTTTTTGCCTTCCATATACATTTATTTATACGTGTGTGTGTGTATACATATATATATACTTGTAAATACATATATATATTACTAATGCTTAGTATAGTGGTTGGCACATAGTAGATGTTTGATTTTATTTGTTATTGTTCACTTCTGAGTTCACACAGATCCTCCCAGTTTTCTATGAAATTGTCACTTTTGGCATTTCTTATGGCATAATATGATATTAATAATAATATTGCACTATTCACGTCCTATCCTTTGTTCAGCAATTTCCCAATTGATGGACAACTTTCCATTTCTTTACCTAAAAAAGGAAGTGCTGTAAATATTTTGGTCATGTGGACCTTCCTTAATCTCTTTGAAGCATACATTTATATGATCAATGGATATGCATAGTTTAGTGATTTTTTAAATTTAATTCTAAATTGTTTCCTAGAATGGCTGGATCAATTCATAGTTCCACCAGCAATGCAATGGTATACATGTCTTCCTGAAGCCCCTTTAAGGAAGTGACAATTATCTATTTTATGTCTTATGATTCTATCCCTTGTGTGGTCATGAACTTTTCCTTTAACATAACTGTGAAAAATAAGTCTTTCATTGGTTCCTTTAGTTTTCTTGTGATGTCATCTTTTATGTCTAATTCATATCCTTTTGAAGCTTAGTTTGGTATACAGGGTGAATTGTATATGGTTTGTATATGGTGATTGTATATATCTAACTTCTTTCAGACTGCTTTCCATTTTTCCAAGGAGTTTTTGAGGAATAATGATTATTCCTTTATCATAGTACCTGAGTTTTGGGAGCTTACCAAACATTTATGTGACTTAATTTATTTCTTTCTGAATGTTGTATATCTATTGTGTTTCACTGATCAACTTTATTTTTAAACCAGTATTAAGCATAATTACTAAAAAAATAGCATTTATATTGTGTTCAACACTATTATCACCATTTTATAGATAAAGAAACTGAGGCAGCTAAATGGTTTAAGGGATAGTGTGGGTCTTGAAGTCAGGAAGACCTTTGTTCAAATCTAATCTCAGACACTTATTGTGTGACCCTAGGCAAATCACTTAATCTCATCTTGGCTCAGTTTCCTCAATTGTTAAATGGGAATTGTAGCATCTATTGGAATGGACACTACTTCTAGGAGCCATGATAGCAAAGTAAACAATGAATTTCTTTAACTTTCCCTTGTTCACCTCTTTGCAGTTATAAAATAGCACCCTAAGACAGGTTCTAAAACAGCAGAAACAACAAGGAGATAGAGTAAAATAATCTTTTAGCCCAGGAAGCTTGGAAGATTATCAGGAAAGGTTCATGTCACTTGGGTAAAGTGCAGGGAGAGAGGCTACAGTGCAAGACAGGAAGCTATCTAACAAACTGCCAGAAAGCACCATCTCAGCAAACCAGCAAGAGAACTGAACCCCAATGTGGTAGATAGGGGGAATGTCAATACTAGGAAACCCTACCCATGTATCTTAGGATAGCTAGGGGAGCCCAGAGACCCCAGCTTCAGGAGCTCCACATGCCTTATGTAGCTTCTGGGGCAAACAGGCATCCTCCAGAAGCCAGAATACTATTTGATTCAGCACAGACTTAGACAAGCAAGTACATACCAACCCTCTAGGTGCCTAAGTAAGCAGCTAGCTGCCAGCACAAATTTGTCACACTTCAGTGTAGCCCCAGAAAAGTAGGCAGCTTCTAGAGGCCAGACTGCTATGTGTTTCAGTGTATCCTACAGAGAAATGCAGAACCAACCCACCAGTTCTCAGCACATGCCATACATTACCATTAGGTCCCCAGCTCAGCACTAAGTAAGCCACTAGACTCCTATAACCTCCAACAGAACCAGCCTCCATCCCCCACCCCTTCCCCTGGTGTAGCACTAGACATAAGGGTCCCGTGTGGCCCTCAGGGTAGCATCAATGTAGCACCAGATAAATGTCCAGGGTCTGCAGCCACTGCCACCAAAAGTATTCCTTCTATGGTGGAAGCAGGTCTCAAATTTAAAAGAAAGGGAAAAGGGTAAAAAAAGCTGAGCAAAAAACAAAATTAAATTATAGTGACACAGAAAATCAAAATTCAGAAGAGAACAACAAACAATGTCAGAACATGTATAGGCAAAACTTCAAAGAAAAATGAAAAGTAGTCTCAAACTCAGAAAAAAAAACTCATGCAAGAGCTCAAAAAAGCTTAAAATCATATAAGAAAGATAGAAGAAAAATTGGCAAAAGAAATGAGACTGATGCAAAAGAATTATGAAAAAAAAAGTCAACAGCTTGGAAAACTGGGAAAGGAGACATAAAAATCCAATGAAGAAAATAACTCTTTAAAAAGTATAATTGGGGGCGGAGCCAAGAAGGCGGAGTGAAAAGGTGACTTTCTGCTTCTCCTCCGATCTTCTCTCAAATCAACAATAAAATAAGCCTCTGAACTGATCTTCAAGTCAACGAAGTCAGAAATATTTGGGCACGGCTCTCTGGAGAACTTCATATCAGGTTAGTCGGACTCGGACAGAGAGACAAATAGACGATCCCTGTGCAGGCCGGAAGTGAGGGTGGGACTCAGCTCAGCTCATCCTGGAAGAAATTCCAAACTCCAAACTCCAAATTCCAAACACCTGGAGTTTATCTGAGGCACTCGGGACACTCTGCCCTGATTGGGGACAGGTGTTCTGGCAGACTTGCCTTATTTAAGGAGTAATTCGGACTTAGTCCTAGCCCCCACCGGCCCAGCACCTTAAGTCAACTCGCCGAAGTGCCCCAGGGCAAAGCGTCTTCAGCCGAGGGTTTTTTTTTCCCCTACCTTAAAGAGACATCAACTCTGTCTAAAAAAAAAAAAAAAAAAATGATGAAGAAGCAAAAGAGAGCTCTCACCATAGACAGCTTTTATCAAGGCAAAGAAACAACCTCAGATACAGAGGTTTCTTTAGACAAAAATCCAGAAAAAAACAGCAAAGACCATCACTGGTCCCCGTTTCAAAAGGCCTTTCTGGAAGACTGCATAAAGAACCTCAAAAGAGAGCTGGAGGATAAATGGGAAAATAAACTGAAATCAGTGCAAGAAGGATACAGTATCTTGCAAGAAGGATATGATACTCTGCAAAAGAGAAATGAAAAAGACACCAATTTATTAAAAAATAAAATTAGTGAAGTGGAAAAAGAGTGCAGTGAACAAATTGGCCAGTTACAAAAGGAACTTAAAAAGGTAACTGAAGAAAACAACACTTTAAAAATAAGAATTGAACAAATGCAAGTGAATGACTCACTAAGACTTGAAGAATCAGTCAAACAAAAACAAAAAAATGAAAAATTAGAAGAAAATATGAAATATCTCCTAGGAAAAACAACTGACTTAGAAAATAGATCTAGGAGAGACAATCTAAGGATTATTGGACTTCCTGAAAGCCATGATCAAAAAAAGAATCTAAACACTATCTTCCAGGAAATCCTGAAAGAAAACTGCCCTGAGATTGTAGAATCAAAGGGCAAAATCACCATTGAAAGAATTCACCGATCACCTCCTGAAAGAGACCCCAAAATTAAAACCCCAAGGAATATCGTGGCTAAATTTCAGGACTATAGCACCAAGGAACAGATTCTGCTAGCAGCTAGAAAGAAACAATTCAAATACCGAGGATCAATAATTAGAATCTGTCAGGATCTGTCAGCTTCCACACTGAAGGATCGAAGGGCTTGGAACCAGATATTCCGAAGGGCAAAGGAACTTGGATTACAGCCAAGAATAACCTATCCAGCTAGAATGAGCATTATCCTCCAGGGAAGAAGATGGTCATTCAACGATATAGGTGAATTTCACCTATTTCTAATGAAAAGACCGGATCTGAACAAAAAATTCGACACCCAAACACAGAACTCAAGAGATGCATAAAAAGGTAAAAAGGAAAGGACTCTTGAGAACTTTATTTTTACTAGGGGGATACACAAAGTTTGGGGGTATAATTAACTAAATATTACTTTGATAATATGAAAAAGAGAACTAGAGGGGAAAAGGTTGTCATACTGGGGAAAAGAGGGAAAAAGTGGTAAAATAAGATCTAAAAAAAAAAGGAGGTAAAAACAAGGTAAAATCACTTGAAGAGGCAAAGAAAACCTAATATAATTGAGAGAAAGAGGGGAGGGAGACGAGCACTGTGTAAATCTTACTCTCATCAGGTTGGGCTCTAAAAGTGTATATCAGACATTTGATTTCACATAGAAACTTGTCTGTTGCTAGAGGGAAGTGGGAGGGAAAGGAGGAAAAGTAAGGGACAAACTAATAGAAGGGAAAATAGAAGAATCAGGGGAAAGGAGTAAAAACAGGGGGAGGGGTTCTAAAGGGTAGAGTATTGTTTGGGGGAGAGGGTCATCAAAAGCAAAGTACTGAGGAGGGGGGAAGGGAGAAAGGGGAAAGGAAAGGAGAGTATTGTTTGGGGGAGGGGTCATCAAAAGCAAAGTACTGAGTTGGGGGGAAGGGAGAAAGGGGAAAGGAAAGGGGAAAACATAACTTGGGTAAATAAGATGGCAGGAAATAAAGAATTAGTTATTCTATCTGTGAATGTGAATGGGATGAACTCTCCCATAAAGCGGAAGCGGATATCAGACTGGATTAAAAACCAGAATCCCACAATATGTTGTCTACAAGAAACACATCTAAAACATAGTGACACATATAGGATGAAGGTAAAAGGCTGGAGCAGGACCTATTATGCTTCAGGTGAACAAAAAAAAGCAGGGGTAGCAATCCTTATCTCAGATCAAGTAAAAGCCAAGATAGATCTAATCAAAAGAGATAAGGAAGGAAACTATATTTTATTAAAGGGTACCATAGATAATGTAGCAATATCTATACTAAATATATATGCACCAAGTGCAATAGCACACAAATTCCTAGGGGAGAAATTAAGAGAGATGCAAGAAGAAATAGACAGCCAAACGATACTAGTGGGGGATCTCAACCTTGCTCTCTCAGAATTAGATAAATCAAACTACAAAATAAATAAGAAAGAAACTAGGGAGATAAACCAATTGTTAGAAAAGTTAGGTATGATAGATCTATGGAGAAAGTTGAATGGAGACAGTAGAGAGTTTACTTTTTTCTCAGCAGTCCATGGAACCTATACAAAAATTGACCATGTATTAGGGCATAAAAACCTTAAAATCAAATGCAGAAAGGCAGAAATAGTAAATGCATCCTTTTCAGATCATGATGCAATAAAAATCACATGCAATATAAGGCCAGGAGAAAATAAACCAAAAGGTAATTGGAAATTAAATAATCTAATCCTGAAGAATGAATGGGTGAAAGAGCAAATCATAGACACAATCAATAATTTCATCCAGGAGAATGACAATAAGGAGACAACATACCAAAAAATATATAGAGAATTGTCTCATATATATAAGAATTCAAGCCACTCTTCAATAGATAAGTGGTCAAGGGATATGAACAGACAATTTTCAGATGATGAAATTAAAACCATCTCTAGTCATATGAAAAGTTGCTCCAAATCACTATTGATCAGAGAAATGCAAATTAAGACAACTCTGAGATACCACTACACACCTGTCAGATTGGCTAAAATGACAGGAAAAGATAACGATGAATGTTGGAGGGGATGTGGGAGGGCTGGGACACTAATACATTGTTGGTGGGACTGTGAACGGATCCAACCATTCTGGAGAGCAATTTGGAGCTATGCTCAAAAAGTTGTCAAACTGTGCATACCCTTTGACCCAGCAGTGTTTCTACTGGGCCTATATCCCAAAGAGATCTTAGAGGAGGGAAAGGGACCCACATGTGCAAGAATGTTTGTGGCAGCCCTTTTTGTAGTGGCTAGAAACTGGAAACTGAAGGGATGCCCATCAATTGGAGAGTGGCTGAATAAATTATGGTATATGAATGTTATGGAATATTATTGTTCTGTAAGAAACGACCAGCAGGACGATTTCAGAGAGGCCTGGAGAGACTTGCATGAACTGATGCTGAGTGAAACAAGCAGAACCAGGAGATCATCATGCACAGCAACAACAGTATTACATGATGATCAATTCTGATGGACATGGCTCTCTGCAATAAAGAATTGTCTCAAACCAGCTCCAGTTGTTCACTGAAGAAAACCATATACACCCAGAAAGAGGGACATGAAATATGGACCACAATGTAACATTTTCATGATCTCTATTGACATTTGCTTGCATTGTGTTGCCTTTCTCTGATTCTTTTTTTTCTTGTAGATAGGATTTTTCTTGCATAACTTCTCAAGCATCTCAACATTATTAACATGTAGTGGACTTCCTGCCATCTGGGGGAGGGGAGGGGACTGGGGGTAAAATTTGTATTGGAAAGCTTTGTAAAGATCAAGGTTGGGGAACTACCCATACATATGTTATACAAATAAAAAGCTTAAAATAAAAAAAAAAAGTATAATTGACCAAATGGAAAAATAAAGCATAAAATCTAATCAAAGAAAACAAGATCTTAAAAGTTAGAATTGGGCAAGTGGAAGCTAATGACTCTATGAGACATCAAGAATCAATTTAAACAAATTTTAAAGGAATGAAAAAAAAGAAAGATATGAAAAACACTTCACAGAAAAAACAAATGACCAGGAGAGATAATATCAGAATCATTGGACTACCAGAAAGCCATACTTAAAAGGAGGACTTGGACAGCATCTTGCAAGAAATTACTTAGGAAAACTATCCTGATGTCATGGAACCAGAGGGCAAAATAGGCATTGAAAGAATCCACTAGGAGCCAAGATGATGGAAAGTAGACATGCCTTTATTTTTTTTTATTTGTTAATTTTTTAGTTTATTTTCTTTAAAAAAAAAAAGAATAGAAAAACAGAAACAGAAGCCAAAAATAAAATGAAGCAGAACATTGTCAGGGGCCCAGCACAGCATCAGGAAGGATTCAAAATATATAACAATAAATCACCAGTTCAAGAAAGGATATATAACAGAAGAAATATATTCATGAATGTTGATCTTTTCTTTACTACTTGTAGGTTGTTCTTTTATTCTCTGCTGCACATTTAAAAAAACCTATCATTTTTTCTTCTTTTATCTCCCTCAATCAGGTTACAGTTAAACAAGGATATATTTATGCATACATATATAAAAATGCACATACACACATCTCCCTGCTCTGTCATATATACCCACACAGCTTTCCTATCCCTGCTAATTCTTTGCTTTAATTCTGTTCCTTAATATATCTTGCTATTACTTAACTTCCCCCCACCCATGTATCCCTCTCTTGTCTTTTTCTCCCACCCTTTTTTTCCTCCTTTGCCCATTCCTCCTCCCTTATTTCTTTTTTTTTATTAAAGCTTTTTATTTGCATAACATATGTATGCATAATTCTTCAACATTGATCCTTACATAGCTTTCCGTTACAAATCCCCCCCCCAGTTCCCTCCCCTCTCCTAGATGGCAGGAAGTCCACTACATGTTAATTATATTAAAATACTTGACAAGTTGAATATATGTATACATATTTCCATACTTATCTTGCCGTGCAAGAACAATCGTATCTACATGAACAAAAAATATCTGAGAAAGGAAACCCAATGCAAGCAAACATCAATAGAGACCATGAAAATGTTATGTTGTAGACCACATCTCATATCCCTCTCTCTGCATGTATAAGTAGACATGTCTTTATGTGAGCTCCTCCTAGTATCCCTCAGATCACCAGATCAAGCCTCTGAACTGGTTTTGGAGTGACAGAATCCACAAATATTTGGAGTGCAACAAATTTCCAGTGGAAGATATTTTGGAAGAACTTCAGAAAATATCTGTTTCAGTTGGGCAGGGGTGTGGGGGAAGCAGCCCAGTGCAGTTCAGTTAAGCCAAGGCATTACAGCTTCTGAGCACCAGGGAATCTACTGGGAGGCTTTTAGGCTACTCTGCCCTGGTTCAGAAGCTAGTGGATCAACAGATTAACTGTGAGACATCCAATGCAAATACAAAAGACAAATAGTGAGCCTCTGAAGCCCAGAAAAACACAGGAAATGAGAACTTTGCAAGAGAGTTCAGAAAAGAAAAAACAGAAATTATATGAAGAAAACTCCTTAAAAATAGATTTGATAAAATGGAAAATGCATGTAATTCTTTGCAAAATAAAAAAAAACAATTTGTAGAAAAACACAATTTGTGAAATGGAAAAAAATGCAATGAACAAAACACCTCATTTAAAAGTTCAATTGGCTGGAGCAGCTAGGTGGCATAGTGGATAGAGCACCAGCCCTGAAGTCAGGAGAACTTGAGTTCAAATCTGGTCTCAGACACTTAACATTCTCTAGCTGTGTGATCCCAGGCAAGTCACTTAACCTCAAATGCCGCAGCAAAAAGCAAAAAAAAAAAGTTCAATTGGCCAAATACAAAAGAAGATAAAAAACTAACTGAAAAAAATAATTCACTAAAAATTATAATTGAACAAATTGAAGTGAATGACTCAATGAGACTTCAAGAATCAAACAAAACCAAAAAAAAGAAAAAAACAAAAAAATAGAAGAAAATATAAAATACTTAATTGGAAAAACAACTGACCTGGAAAATAAATATAGGAGATTCAATCCAAAGATTATTGGACTTCCTGAAAACCATGATGAAAAAAGAGCCTAGATATCATCTTTAAGGAAATCAAGGAAAACTTTCCTGATGTCCTGGAACCAGAGGATAAAATAGCTATTGAAAGAATTCACTTATCGCCTCCTGAAAGAGACCCCAAAATGAAAATGGCATTTTCATGCCAAAGAACATCATAGCTAAATTTCAGAATTATAAAATCAAGTAGAAAATATTGCAAGCCGCCAGAAGGAAACAATTCAAATATCAAGGAGCCACAATCAGGATTACCCAAAACCTAGCAGCTTCCACTTTAAAGGATCAAAGGTCATGGAATCTGATATTACAAAAGGCAAAGGAACTTGGACTGCAGCCAAGAATCAACTATCCAGCAAAACTGAGCATTATCTTCCAGGGAAAAAGATGGATATTCAATGAAACAGGTGAATTTCATTTATTTCTGATGAAAAGACCAGACCTGAATAGAAAATTTAATCCTCAAATACAGAACTCAAGAGAAGCATTAAAAGGTAAAAAGGAAAGAAAAAATAACTTTCTTTTAAAAGTTAAAAAGCTTAGATCCCTATATGGGAAGGTGATATGTTAAACTCTTGAGATCTGTATCTCTGTTATGCACCTCTTAGAGGTTGCAGGTGTAATTTGATTTTATTGTGATGATATAAAAAAGAAACTAGAGGAGGAAAGGTGATTCTATTGGAAGAAGAGGGAAATGAAATTAAAATAAGGTAAATTATATCTTATGAAGAGACAAAAAAGACCTATTACAATTGAGGGTAAAAAGGGAGAGGGATAAGCATTGTGTGAATCTTATTCTCATCATATGTAGCTCAAGAAGAAAATATCAGACACATTTAGCTTCAAAGAGAAGCTTGTCTCACCCTATAGGGAAGTAGGAGGGGAGAGGGGAAAGGGGAAAGGAAAAAGGCAGCTAACTGAAGAGAGAACAGAAGTAGAAGACGAAAGGTATAAGAATGAGAAAAGGGCTGTAAAAAAGGAGGGCTGTTTGAGGTGGTGGTCAGAAGCAAAATACTGGGAAGGAGGGAAAGGGAGGAAGGAAAGAGAAAAGAAAAACTGGGAGAAAATAAGATGGCAGGAAATACAGTTAGTAATTTTAACTGTGAATGTGAATGGGATGAACTCTCCCATAAAACAGAAGCAGATAACAGACTGAATTAAAAGCCAGAATCTTACAATTTGTTGTTTACAAGAAACACAATTAAGTCAGAGTGATACATTCAGAGGTAAAGATAAAAGGCTGAAGCAGAATTTCAGCTGAAGAAAAAAAAAAAAGCTGGGGTTGCACTCCTGATTTCAAATAAATCACAAACAAAAATAGATTTAATTAAAAGAGATAATGAAGGAAACTACACCCTACTAAAAGATACCATAGATAATGAAGTTATATCAATACTAAACATATATGCACCAAATGGTAAAGTATTCAAATTCCTAGAGAAGAACTTGGGAGAGCTGCAAGAAGAAGTAGGCAGCAAAATTATACTGGGGGATCTCATTTTGCTAAAAACCAGATAAATTGAAACACAAAATAAGTAAGAAGGAAGTTAAGGAGGTAAATAGAATTCTAGAAAAGTTAGGTATGATAGAAACTTTGGAGAAAATTGAATGGAGACAGAAAGGAATATACTTTTTTCTCTGAAGTGCATGGGACCTATATAAAAATTGACTGTATTAGGGCATAAAAATCTCAAAATCAAATGCAGAAATAGTAAATGTTTTTTTCAGATAATAATGCAATAAAAATTATATATGATAAAAGGCCAAGGCAAATAGACCAAAAATTAATTGGTTTTTGTTTGACTGATTCTTGAAGTCTTATTGAGCCATTCACTTCCATTTGCTTAATTAGAATCATTTCTAATTAAGAATTTCTAATTGGAATTAATTCTAATTTTAGTGTATTATTTTCTTCAGTTACCTTTTTTAGCTCCTTTTGTAATTGTTCATTGCATTATTTTTCCATTTTTTTGCAATGATTTCATTTCATTTCCCCATATTTCCTCTAACTCTTTTTTAAGATCCTTTATGCAATCTTCAAAGAAAGCCTTGTGAGATGGGGACCAGCTCATGTCTCCCTTTGGGGCTTTGTCTGGACGTGCTTTACACCTTTAGGGATCTCAGGATTTGAGGTCTGTTCTCTCTCTCCATAAAAGCTGTCTATGGTGAGAGTTCTTTTTGGTTTTTTTATTCATTTTTTTTAAAGGCGTGAGGTCTATTCAAAGCAAAGTTGCTTTAATCTGCCCTGGGACTATTCTGCTGATTGAGTTATTTCATGTGCTAGGCAGTTCTGCTGATTAATTGATTGCTTTAGGGTGCTGTGTAATGGCAGCTAGGTCTGGCACTCTTCAAGGGTTCAGTGGTTCACAATCTACCCCCCACAAAAGGCAGACCCTCCAAACCACCTGCCCACAATCAGGACAGATTGGCCCAAGAGGCCCCCAGAAGACTCCCAGGTGTGTGAAAAGCACAACGCTCCCACTCCTGTTCTGACTCCTGTTCCAGCTCCCTGCTCCAGCTCCCTGCCGTGGTCTCCCTGTGCTGCAGTCTGGGTTCAGCAGATCACCCTCTCTGCCCAATTGAAACAGACCTCTTCTAAAGTTCTTCCAGGGTATTTTCTTCTAGAAATGTGTTGTGCTCCAATATTTGTGGATTCTTTGACTTCAAAACCAGTTTAGAGGCTTAATCTGTTGTTGGTTTGAGGGAACATTAGAGGAGGTTATAGAGAGTCATTTCTGCTCTTCACCATCTTGGCTCCATCCCTAGAAGTCTCCCCTAAAATTAATTGGAAACTACATAATCTAATCCTAAAGAATGAGTGGGTGAAACAACAAATCATAGACACAATCAGTAATTTCATCCAAGAGAATGACAATAATACTTCCTTCTGGGGGTGGAGCCATGGCTGCGGAGATCAGACAGGAGTCTCTGTAACCTCCTCTAACCTTCCCTCAAACCAACAACATATGAAGCCTCTAGACTGATTTTGAAGCAAAAAAATCCACATTATCTGGAGGACAACACGATTCTAGAAGAAGATACTCTGGAAGAACTTCCAAACAGGTCTGTTTTAATTGGGCAGGGGGGTGGCCTGCTGAACCCAGACTGCAGCACAGGGAGACCATGGCAGGGAGCTGGAGCAGGGAGCTGGAACAGGAGTCGGAACAGGAGTGGGAGCGTTGTGCTTTTCACACACCTGGGAGTCTTCTGGGGGCCTCTTGAGCCAATCTGTCCTGATTGTGGGCAGGTGGTCTGGAGGGTCTGCCTTTTGTGGGGAGTAGATTGTGAACCACTGAACCCCTGATAAGCATCGGACCTAGCTGCCATTACACAACACCCTAGGGTGATCAATCAATCAGCAGGACTGATAAGCACCAGAAATAATTCAATCAGCAGAACTGCTCAGTACCTGAAATAAATCAATCAGCAGAACTGCCCCAGGGAAAATTAAAGCAGCTGTCCCACCTTTGCCTTAAACAGACCTCACACCTTTAAAAAAAAAATGAATAAAAAACCAAAAAGAGCTCTCACCATAGACAACTTTTATGGAGAGAGGGAAGAACAGACCTCAAATCCTGAGGCCCCTAAAGGTAAAGCAACTCCAGAAAAAGCCCCAAAGAGAGACATAAACTGGTCTCCATGTCACAAGGCTTTCTTTGAAGATTGCATAAAAAATCTTAAAATAGAGTTAGAAGAAACATGGGGAAACGAAATGAGATCACTGCAAAATAAAATAGAAAAAATGGAAAAAGAATGCAATGAACAAAAAAATGTAATTAGTCAATTGCAAAAGGAACTAAAAACAGTGACTGAAGACAATAAGACATTAAAAATTAGAATCGAACAATTGGAAATGAATGGCTCATCACGACTTCAAGAATCAGTCAAACAAAAACAAAAAAATGAAAAGATAGAGAAAAACATGAAATATCTCCTAGGAAAAACAACTGACCTGGAAAATAGATCTAGGAGAGACAATCTAAGGATTATAGGGCTTCCTGAAAGCCATGATGAAAAAAAGAACCTAGACACGATCTTCCAGGAAATCATAAAAGAAAACTGCCCTGATATTTTAGACCCAGAAGGCAAAATACTCCTTGAAACAATCCACCGATCACCTAATGAAAGAAACCCCAAAATTAAGTCCCCCAGAAATATCGTGGCTAAATTCCAGAACTATCATACCAAGGAAAAGATATTACAAGAAGCCAGAAAGAAACAATTTAAATATCGGGGAGCCACAATTAGGATCACACAGGACCTAGCAGCTTCTACTTTGAAGGATCGAAGGGCTTGGAATCAGATATTCCGAAGGGCAAAGGAACTTGGATTACAGCCAAGAATAAGTTACCCAGCTAGAATGAGCATTATCTTCCAGGGAAGAAGATGGTCATTCAATGATATAGGAGAATTTCACCTATTTCTACTGAAAAGACCAGAACTGAACAAAAAATTTGATCTACAAACACAGAACACAAGAGAAACATAAAAAGGTAACAAGAAAAAAAACTCTTGAGAACTATATTTATGTTATAGATACTTATACAATGAGGGTTGATTTTATGAATCTATTATTACATTATGATTATGATATGATTACTGTGATTTTATGATTATTATGATTATTGTGATTTTATGATTATTATGATATGATAAACTAAAAAAGAAATTAGAGGTAGAAAGATAACACTGGAAGAAGAGGAAAAGGAGGTAAAATAAGGGAAATTACATCACATGTAGAGGCAAAGAAAACCTATAATGATTGAGGGGAAAAAAGGTAGGGGAATGAGAATTTGGTTAATCTCCATCTCATCAGATTTGGCTCAGAGGGAATAATAGACGTACTTATAAGGAAACAGGAGGGAAAGGGGGGAAAAAAGGGGTGGGTGGGTCTCTAAAGGGGAAGGATTGTTTGAGGGAAGTGGTTATCAAAAGCAAAATAGTAGGGAGGAGGGAAAGGGGATAAGAAAGAGGAAAGCATAAGCTAGGGTAAATAAGATGGCAGGAAATACAGAATTAGTTATTTTAACTGTGAATGTGAATGGAATGAACTCTCCTTTAAAGCGAAAGCAGATAGCAGACTGGATTAAAAACCAGTATCCAACAATATGTTGTATACAAGAAACACATCTAAAACATAGAGATACATACAGGGTGAAGGTAAAAGGCTGGAGCAGAATCTATTGTGCTTCAGGTGAACAAAAAAAAAAAAAGCAGGGGTAGCAATCCTGATCTCAGACCAAGTAAAAACAAAGATAGACTTAATTAAAAGAGACAAAGAAGGAAAGTATATCTTCCTAAAGGGTACCATAGATAATGAAGCAATATCAATACTAAACATATATGCACCAAGTGGTATAGCATGGAAATTCCTAGAGGAAAAGTTCAGAGAGATGCAAGAAGAAATAGACAGCAAAACTATAATAGTGGGGGATCTCAACCTCCCTCTCTCAGAACTTGATAAATCAAACCACAAAATAAGCAAGAAAGAAGTTAAGGAGGTAAACAAAATGTAAGAGAAGAGAAGAGAAGAGAATGACAATAATAAGACAGCATACCAAAATTTATGGGATGCAGCCAAAGAAGTTATTAGGAGAAATTTTATATCTCTAGATGCTTACTTGTGTAAAACAAAGAAGATCAATGAATTAGGCTTACAATTAAAAAAGCTAAAAAAAAAAAAAAGAACAAATTTTAAAACCCCAATTAAATACCAAACTTGAAATTCTGAAAATAAAAAAGCAAAGATTAATAAAGTTGAAAGTAAGAAAACTATTAAATTAATAAACAAAACTAAGAGTTGGTTTTATGAAAAAAAACAACAAAATAGATAAACCTTTAGTTAATTTGATTTAAAAAAAAGGAAAGAAGAAAATCAAACTGTTAGTATCAAAAATGAAAAGGGAAAACTTTCCACCAATGAAGAGAAAATGAGCAATAATTAGGAATTATTTTGTCCGACTATATGTCAATAAATCTGATAATTTTAAGTGAAATGGAGACTTACAAAAATATGGATTGCCCAGATTAACAGAAGAGTAAATAAATTATTTAAATAGTTCCATTTTAGAAAAAGAAATTGAAAAAGCTATTAATCAACTCCCTGAGAAAAAATCTCCAGGGTCAGATGGATTTACATGTGAATTCTACCAAACACTTAAATAACAATTAATTCCAACGTTATGCAAACTACTTGGAAAAGTAGGAAAAGGAGTCCTGCCAAATTCCTTTTATGACACAGATATGGTGTTGATACCTAAAACCAGGTAGGATGAAAACAGAAAAAAAAATTATAGACCAATTTCCCTAGTGAATATTGATACAAAAATATTAAATAAAATATTAGCAAAGAGATTACAGCAAGTCATCCCCAGGATAATACACCATTACTAAGTAAGATTTATAACTGGAATGCAGGGCTATTAGGTCAATATTAGGAAAACTATTAGCCTAATTGACTATATAAATAACCAAACTAACAAAAACCATATGATTATCTCAATAGATGCAGAAAAAACATTTGACAAAATCTCACACCCATTCCTATTAAAAACAATAGAGAGTATAGGAATAAATGGTGTTTTCCTTAAAATGATCAGTAGCATCTACTTAAAATCATCAGCAAGCACCAGATGTAATGGGGACAAACTAGAAACATTCCCAATAAGATCAGGGGAGAAACAAGTTTGCCCACTATCACCATTATTATTCAATATTATGTTAGAAATGTTAGCTTTGACCATAAGGGAAGGAAAAGACATTAATGGAATTAAGAGTAGGTAATGAGGAAACCAAATTATCATTCTTTGGAGATGATTTGATGGTATACTTAGAGAACCCTAAAGAATTAACTAAAAAACTACTAGAAACAATTCAAAACTTTAACAAATTGCAGTATACAAAGCAAATCCGCAGAAATCATCAGCATTTTTATATATTACCAATAAAGTCCAGCAGCAAGAAATACAAAGCGAAATTCCATTTAAAATAATTGTCAATAATATAAAATATTTGGGAGTTTACCTACCAAGGCAAAGTCAGGAACTATATAAACACAAGTACAAAACACTTTCCTCACAAATAAAGTCAGATCTAATCAACTGGAAAAATCTCAAGTGATCATGGGTAAATTGAGCTAATATAATAAAAATGACAATACTGCCTAAATTAATCTTTCAGAGCCATACTAATCAAACTTCCAAGAAATTATTTTTCAGACATAGAAAAAAATAATAAAATTCATCTGGAAGAACAAAAGGTTAAGAATTTCAAAGGAATTAATGAAAAAAATGCAAATGAAGGTGGTCTAGCTGTTATAAAGCAGTGGTCCTTAAAACCATTTGGTACGGGCTAAGAAATAGAATAGTCGATCAGTGGAATAGATTAGGTTCACAGGGTAAACTTGTCAATGACTATAGTAATCTAGTATTTGAAAAACCCAGAAACCCCAGCTTTTGGGGTAAGAACTATTTGAGAAAAACTGCTGGGAAAATTGGAAATCAGTAGAAACTAGGCATTGACCCACATCTAACACCATACACTAAGATAAATTCAAAATGGGTTCATGATTTAGATATAGAGTGATATTATAAGCAAATTAGGAGAACAAAGGATGGTTTACCTCTCAGATCTATGGAGAAGGAAGGAATTTATGGACCAAAGAAGGAGTACATTGTTGAATACAAAATGAATAATTTTGATTATATTGTTAAAGTTTTTGCACAAACAAAATCAATGTAAAGATTAGAAGGGAAGCAATAAACTGGGGGGAAAATTTTACATTCAAGGTTTCTGATAAAAGCCTCATTTCTAAAATATACTGAGAACTCAAAATTATAAGAATTCAAGCTGTTCTTCAATTGATAAATGGTCAAAGGATATAAACAATTTTCAGATGAAGAAATTGGAACCATTTATAGTCATATGAAAAGGTGCTCTAAATCACTATTGATTAGAGAATTTCAAATAAGGACAACTCTGAGGTTTCACTACACACCTCTTAGATTGGTTATGACAGGAAAAGCTAATGATGAATGTTGGAGGGGATGTGGGAAAACTGGGACATACACATTGTTGGTGGAGTTATGAACTGATTCAACCATTCTGGAGAGCAATTTGGAACTATGCCCAAAGGGCTATCAAATTGTGCATACCCTTTAATCCAGCAGTGTCCCTAGTGGGTCTGTATCCCAAAAAGATCATAAAAAAGGGAAAAGGACCCATATATGCAAAATTGTTTGTGGCAGCCCTTTTTGTAGTGGCAAGAAACTGGAAACTGAGTAGATGCCAAGAATTGAGGAATGGCTGAATAAGTTATGGTATATGAATGTTATGGAATATTATTGTTTTATAAGAAAGGATAAGCAGGCTGATTTCAGAGAAGCCTGAAGAGACTTATATGAGCTAATAATAAGTAAAGGGAGTAGAACTAGAACATTGTACACAGCAACAGCAGGTGAAGTGATTCAGGTCAATTCCAATGGTCTTGTGATGGAAAGAATCTTCTGCACCCAAAGAGAGGACTGTGGGAACTGAGTGTGGATCACAACATTCTATTGTCACTTTTTTGTTGTTTGCTTCCATTTTGTTTTCATTTTTATTTTTTTTCCTTTTTGATCTGATTTTTCTTGTGCAGCATATTTGTGGAAATATGTATAGAAGAATTACACGTTTAACAAATATTGGATTGCTTGCTGCCTAGGGGAAGGGATGAGAAGAAAGGAGGGAAAATTTTGAAACACAAGGTTTTGCAAGGTTGAATGTCAAAAAATATGCATATTTTGAAAATGAAAAGCTTTAATAAAAAAATAAAATGGATGCTTTTTTTAGACATAAAGGGTGAGACCATAAGCAAATTAGAAGAGCAAGGAATAGTCTACCTGTCAGATCTACTAGGAGGGGAACAATTCATGATCAAGCAAGAGACAGCATTATTATAATACAAATAGATAATTTTGATTATATTAAATTAAAAAGTACAAATAATACAAATACAACCAAAATTAGAAGGAAAGCAGAAGGCTGAGAAGCAATATTTACAGCAAGTATCTCTGACAAAGACCTCATTTCCCTAATATATGGAAAACAGAGTCAAATTTATAATACAAGCCATTCCCCAACTGATAAATGATCAAAGAATATGAACAAATAAATTCTTCAGAACTTAAATTCTTCAGATGAAGAAATTGAAGCTATGCACAGGCATGTGAAGAAGTGTTATAATCCCTTTTGATTAGAGAAATGCAAATCATAAAAACTGAGATGCCACCTCACACCCATCGAATTGACTGATACGACAAAAAAGTTAATTGGTACTGGAGAGGATATGGGAAAACTAATGCACTAATGATGGAGTTGTGAAATACTTTAATCATTCTGGAGAACAATTTGGAACTATATCCAAAGGGCAAGTAAACTGTCCATACCATTTGACCCAGCAAAAGCATTGTATTGTATCTGTATATCAAAGAGATCATAAAAAGTGAAAAAGAATCCACATGTGCAAAAAATATATCAGCATTTTTTCCTGGGGGCAAAATATTGGAAATTGAGGGTATACCCATTAACTGGGGGATGACTGAACAAACTGTGGTATATGAATATAATGGAATACTATTGTGTTATAAGAAATGAACAGAAGATTTCAGAAAAAAAGGAAAGACTTATATGAACTGTTGCAAAGTAAAATGAGCAAAACAAGGAATATATTGTACATATCAGCCCATAGTATGACAATCAACTATGAATAATTCAGTTTTCCTCAGCAACACAATGATCAAGTACAAAGAATTCAGGAAGGAAAATACTACCTATATCCAGATAAAGACCTGAAGTAGATGGTATTTTTTTTTTTACTTTATTCTTTCCCATGTTTTTTTTTCCCCTTTTGATCTGTTTCTTCTTTCACAACACTGTGCTATATAGCAGTCTCCAGTGACTGATGCTTCCTGTGGCATAACTTGGCATGCTACTACAAGGCTCTTTCCTTTCCAGTTTTTTTTTTCCTTTAGATTCTTGGTTTTTCTTCATCTAATTGAATTTAATTATTCTAGTAGATACATGTATATACATATTCATATGCCCATGAATATACTGAATTTAATTATTTCTAGTCAGCCTAGACTATCAATTAAAAAATATGTGCAAGGTTAACAAATCAAAGTGGTACTAAACCCACCCAACCAAGTGGCCAAACTAACTTCAGAAATGATTACTTATCATCCAATGTTATTAGTAAAGCATATAAATGTAACTCATCTAATTATATATACTTTAAAGGTAATTGTGTATTTGCTAATAATATATGTTGTATATAATTCACCTGTTAGCTATGCAATGTCTTGTTGTTTTATGTCATTTGCCACCAAATTAAAAGTATTCTGTACTGTTACAAACACTTGATATATTCTATAAATTATTTAGTCAGTGCAGATAGCTTTGTAAAATCATACTTTATATTGTATTACCTTAATGCATGCAGTCTTAATGTGGATATTAAATTACTGATACCATGGAATGCTACTTTCTGATGTTGGGATAATTATTTGATAAGTACATATAGATGTATTAAAATCTGCATTTATCATGATGCTTGTGATGTATATCTTATAACTATATTTCAGTATAATTTGTTTCCTTGGTAATCCTATGAATTTTATTTTATGTAATTATAAACATTATTCTTAAAAATGTCCATAGTCCATCAAATTGCCAAGACTCCATGACACACAAAAAAGTTAAGCTTGATTTAATGAATCATTTCAAGATATGCTGAAAGTGAATTATTTGGAGTCAAGCTAAGAATGGAAGCAAGGCCTAAGACCCAAATTGGTTAGGACTAGATCAACTATGATAAATAACAATATTTTTAGGAAATAATTTATATCCCTAAAATTTAAATGCATCATGAAAAGATAAAGTAAATGTAGAGTCAAAGGATACTCTTATGATTCTTCCATTCCTCTCAGCTAAAGGGGCAACTACTATATGTCACATTTCCTGATTCTCCCCAGTTATTGGTGCTTCCTTACCTGAAATTAAATCATATTTTATTTGTCTACATTTTAATTTATCAGTCTATTGTCATGTTGGCTCTCTTCTTCTATAATAACCCCTTAGTGAAATATAAGTTCCTTGAGGGACAGGAGTGTTTTATTTTTATGTGTATATCCCCATCCATGTAGCACAATGTCTGACACAAAATAATAACAATATGTTTTACATAGCACTTTTCATTTGACCCTTCCAACAACTCTGTGAGATAGGTGCTATTATTAACCAAATTTTTAAAATGAGGAAAATGAGACTTAGAATAGTTTAGTGATTTATCTGGGATTACAAAGCTAATAACTGAGGATTTGAATGTCTTTCTGACTCAAATTCCAATACTTCATCTACTACCCCACATAGCAGGCATTTAAATGCTTGTAGAAATGAAATTAATTAAATGGAATGGGCAGTGCATCTGCATATGAAGTTTTCATCCAATTGGCATAGGAACATGTGTAGCTCAAGCTTTGGCGGTCATTTCTAGTGGCTTGGGCAGATATCACACACCTCCAAGACACACCACTCCTAGTAGAGAAATGCTGAGTGTGGTCCACTCATGTGTCACTCACCCTGTGTTTCAGAAAAAAAACAAACACTGATCTTTGAAAAATTATGGAGAATGTAAAAGGCAAATTCCTGGTTTTCAAATAAAAGGAAGTTGGCAAACCATAGCCCAGGAAGTTGAATCAAAGCTGGATTGTATTTAAGAGGTCATCCAGTCCAACTTCCTCATTTTACAGATGAGTAAAATTGAACTTCGGAGTTTATGACTTGCCAAACAGGATTCAAATCCAGATCTGGACTCCAAATCTAGTAGTATTCCCATTGTTCACTTTTGATCCCAAATTATGGCACAATTCTAGAAATATTATTAAAGGAATTATTAGCAAATGTCTAGAAAAAGGAAGTGGTAAACACAAATAATTAATGTGATGGCAGATCAACTTTATTTCCATTTTTAACAGTTGCTATATTAGAAAATCAGGGAATGCTATTGATAGAATTTAGCAAAGCCTTGGTAAAGTCTTTAATGCTGTTATGGAAAACATAAATTAGATGGCAGTAAAACTGGGTAGATTTAAAACTCGTGGAACAGCGAGACCCAAAAATTAGTCATTTATAATCTGACACCAAGTTAGACAAAGGTCTCTCATAGAGTGCTTCATGAATCTTAATCTTATGTCATTTGACATTTCTATCAATAATAGAGAAAGGACAAAGGATATATTGTTTGGTCAACGATTGTTGATCAACAAATTGATCAAAATTTGCAGTTGAACCGAAATCATGAGGGGGTAGCAAGCACACTGGGTGATAGAATCCAACAGGATTTCTATAAACAACTTCTGTGAAATAGAATTTAATATGGATAGCTGCAAAGTTTGATACTTGGGATTAAAGGAATTTTGATAATATAAGAAAGAGAAGACAAAGCTAGTCAAAAGTACATCTGAAAAAAGATCTTGAGGTTTAGTGGAATATATACTCTATATAAATATAATATGGTAATCAAGAAAGCTAATGTAAATTCAGGTTGAGGAGAGAAGAAACATACATTTATTAAGCATCTACTATAATGCCAGGCACTGTGCTAAGTGCTTTAAAATCATCTCATTTGGAACTGTTGGAGGTAGATATTATTACTACCTCAATTTTACAGTTGATAAAACTGAGGTAATCAGAAGTTATGTGAATTGTTAAGGATGGTGTAGTTATTTTCTGAGCCAAGATTTGAATGCAGGTCTTCCAAACTCCAGGCCCACTGTTCTACCCACTGTAACATCTAGCTGCCTTTATCTGCAAACTAGTAACTGTCTAAAAGAGAACAAGCAGGATAGTAAAGGACCACGTGATTATACCATATGAATATTGACTAAAGGAACTAAGGATGCTCAGCCTAGAAGACAGGAAGCTAGAAGGAAAATATGATAGCTGTCTTTGAGTATTTGAAGAGCTATCATATGGGAGAAGGATTAAGCTTGTTCTGCTTGCTTCCAAAAGGCAGAAGGAATTTTGCTAAATTGTAGAGAAGCTATCTTCCCAATGTAAGGTGCTATTTTTTTTTACCATCATTTTCAAAGGGGACAAATGACATCATGGGTGATGTCTTGGCTTGCATATAAATTGGATTTAAGTGAGGCAGAGTTGTACAGTTTTCAGTTTCACTCTTTCTTCCAAAGTCATCAAAGTCCAGTGGCAAGACAAAATGTCAAGCCAATTGGTAATAGCCTAGGATGCAGTAAACACAGACATCTTCAATGTTTAACTAAGATTTAAATGCTTTATAGAACCTACTTTGGCCACCTTCATGGCCATTGGGAAGTTTATATTCTAGTTGAGACATTAGAAAAAACAAAAAAAATACATAACAATTATAAATTTAATATAGAATAATATCATTTATGTATTATACATACATAAACATAGTGAAATGATGAATGGGTTTGAAATCAGGAAGACCTAAGTTCAAATTTTATCTTCAATATTCAACAGTTGTATGACCATGGGAAAAATCATTTAATCCTTTTGAATCTGTTGCCTTGTCTGCAAAACAAGGAAAATAATATCTCTAGTGCCTACCTCATAGGGCTGTTTTGAGGATCAAATGAGATCAAGTATGAACAGTATTTTTAAACCACAATGAGTTATGTAGCTATCTATTATTTTTATTAATAATAATCCTAAAATTAGCCTATATCCCTAGATTATGCATTTCTAAAGAAATGCAAAGTTTGTCAAAGTGAAACTGAGATAGTAAAAAAAAAAAGCTTATCTATAGGAAAAATAAAATGACAAAACCTTAGAATTTTTGTAAAGAATTTATAAATGTCAGTTCAAGTACATTTTAAGAATCTAATAAATATGGAATGAATCGATTAATCACAAAAAAATAAGCATTTCTATGATGGTATGCTTCTCCACCTATAATATTTATTAAATTCCTTTGATGAACAATCTAACAATTGTATTTGTTTTCTGTATTTCACAGGATTCCAATATACTTTATTTTAAAAACAAATCTGAACCTTGAGGTTGTAAATATAAAAAACAAAGGTAAATCGTTAATATCATACAGCAGTGAAGAACTCACTTTAAGTGATGTGGAAGCCATTTAGGGGCAAACAAATTTCAAAATTCACCTGTAGTGAATGTATTTAAGGAGATATAGTAAGGAATTCTGTTACAAAATTCTTTTGAAATCAATTTATTCAGAGAAGCAACGGCATTTGTTATTTATAAATAGGAAGATGTGACAAATCAAAGAGGTAATTAAAAAAGGACATATTTAAAATAGTGAGATTTCTCTCAGAAACCCAAATGCCTATCAATAGAGTTAAAGCCTGTATCACCTAAACAACAGGAAACTAGATATTGATCTCATCATTAATGTCCTAATACATACTAAGACTAAACAATACAATATGAAATAACACAAACATGAAATAATCAATCTAAAATGTACTTTGAAGAGGCAATTTTCAATTCTTTTTCTACCACATAACTGCAACAGTGGTCAAATCATGAGGCAGAGGTTTGTGGATCGCTTGTAAGGGATGCTATAAACACAGGATCCATGTTTAAGGTAATGGAAAAGCAGCCCATTTTTCACTTCAGGATTCTATGATTCATGTCCTTGAGCATCAACTGCCACTTCTGAATTATAATATCTCTGCTTATCTCATAGGGGTGTTAGTAGAATGGCATGAGAGAATGTTTGTCTCAGGATATTCTGTTTAAGATATTATATACACATAAGAGAGTATGGTTCTTTCATTTTACAGATGTGGCAACTGAGGCTTAGGAAGATTTGATTTACATAAAATTTTACAGACAATAAATGTCAAGATCAGAATTTGAACTCAAAATCAGTGCTCTTCCCACTATCAATGGCAGGATGCACATGGTAATGGTAGTGATGTAGTTTAGCAAGTAAGCATCAGTGTTCCTGCTTTGATAAACATATGGTAGAGTGTCCCATAACAGTATCCAATTACCAGTATCATTTGGTGGGTTTAAATGTGCCACTGTGGTTCAGTAACTTTTCAACACTAAAGATAAAGGTAGGAATTATACTAACCTAGGCAATTCACCTAAAAACTGTTGAGGGTAGGAAAGTTATCCAACATATATGTTTTTACCATCAGGAAACAATAAATGGTAGGCAACACAATATTATACAGTTGCTACCAAACTGCTGAGTAGAAAACAAATACCATAGTTATTATCCTCATCAATAATGCAATTTTCTGCTCAACTGAAACATTTGTTGGTTTATTCTTCTCATACTGCCTCCCAAATAGAGTCACCATTAAGACAGGTCCAGATGTACCATTCTCATTTATTATGCGTCCATCATTTAAAATCTAACAAAACAAAACAAAACAAAAAAAAAAAAAGAAAGTTGCTTTCATTAACAATAAGGAGACAATGCCTCAATATGATATTATAAACAAAATACTTACAAACTGTTGAACCAAGAAATGATTAGCAAATGTATTAAAACTGGTTTATGAATCACAGGAATATTAAGTTGTTAACTGTTTAATTAAAATTGTCAAGATGGAAGAAAACAAAATAAAAACAATATTCTACATAAATAAAACACCGTAACATGTAATACATGTAACCAATACAAACTTTTGAGAAACCTGGAAAGCAGTATGGCAAAGATTAAGCACAAATTAAGCACAGACCAATATTTTAAGCCACGTTCCATAATACATTTAAGATGGATATGTGATATTAATTTCAAAGATTATCCTATAGAAAATTAAAACAGAAGCAAGTCATGTACCTTAAATAGCTATAAATAGGAGATGTATTCTTAAATCCACAAGAGAAAAAGGCAATTATTTAAGATAAAAGTAGATAATTTTAATTATATAAAAGTGAAAATATTCTGCAACAAATGCATCTAAGGATACAAAAGGAAATGTTCAAATAGAAAAACAAATCTTTTTATCAAATTTCTTAGATAAGCTATCTAGAATACAGAGACAATTAACAGGTTACATAGATAGAAATGTAGAAATATTTATATAATATGTACATTATTTATAAAATAAGTTATAAGGATATAAACAAATAATTCTCAAAAGAATAATTTCAAATTATTAACAAACACATGAAAGAATGTTCCAAATTACTTGAATAATTTTTAAGAAAAATGTAAATCAAAGTCACCATAGGGCTTCAACTCAGTCAGCAAACTGGTAATGACAAAATATGAGAATAGTAAACGATGAAGGGAAGAACCATCTCTGGGGTTAACAGGGCAAAAGGAAAAAAAAATTTTGGAAGAAGCAAAGTTGTCTATATAAACAATTTATTGTCACTCTTTATCACTCACTCCTTAATAACACACATTTTAAGAAAACTATTTCAATACATTTCATATGAAAAAGGCCATTCATAGAAGGCCTTGATAATGTTTATTTTCATGAAATATGTAATTTTAAATATAATTTTGGTTGCATCTTACACTAAAGTTTAAAATATTATTTTTAAAATATTGTTATATTGGCAAAACAATAAACCAGAAAATGGAATGTTGATACTATCTTTATATTTCATAGCACCCTGTTTTATGAAACTTCAGATATAACTCTTGCTCAAAATTAAAATAATCTCTTTGTATTAAATATGTAAAATACAACAAAAATATATTTCAAGAAAATGAAACAAAGTAGAACTTATATTTAATTTACATGAATTTATAACAATATTTTATATTAAGTTTATACTACACTTCATTTGTTTTCACTGCTATTAAAGGTACCCAAACACAAAAGGTAAAAAATTAAAATATTCAGTTTCTAATATAATGCTACATAATAGAAGACATCTTACATAATACAATGAACTAGAGTACATGCACATTTTGGTGACAAATGTTTATCTCTCCTTCCTTAAATGAGAGACCTTTCCAATTTAAATTTATTAGTGAAGAAAGTGGCTTATTTTATGAGTCATTAAGAACCTAGGTAAAGCACTCAGGATTTTGCAACTGTCAATAGGAGGCATATTATAAATTCTAAGAAGCAAATATACATCAAAAGTAGTTAACTGCTCAGAATATTAAATTGTTTCTCACTTGTTTCTGTTGGCCCTGACTCTTCATGACCCCATTCTGGGAATTTCTTGGCAAAAGACAATGAATTGGGTTGCTATTTCTTTCTACAGCTCATTTTACAATGAGAAAACTGAAGCAATCCAGATTTAAATGATTTGCCTAGGCTTTATGCCTGGCAAAAGGCACTGAGAATTTAAATGTCTTACCCATGGTCATACAACCAATATATATTATTTAGGGGCTGGCCTACACCAAGCTGACTTTCAAAAGCAACTTACTGAACTGAAATTTGTCTCCTGGTATATTAGAGCCATCATACCCACTTTATGTTTCTAATTCTAGTTTCTCCAATGAAGCAAAAGAAAATTCAACAGTATGTTTCCAGTCTGAAATTTCTATTTCCAACATTGAAACAACAGTGACTGAGATGTCAAATCTAAGCGACTCAATGCTCTCACTGATCTTAGAGTATGGAAGGCCTAAACTTAAATTATGCCCTAAGTCCTGACTGTATGACTCTAGACACAAGATTTGCTTACTTAAATAATAAAGCTATAATAATAGCTTCTATCTCCCTACATGAGGCAACACTCATAAGGGCCTAAGTTTATTCCAGTCAGACCTGAAAGTTTCCAAGGCACCAGTAAGGGTGTCTTCTTACTCCTCATATTTTCAGTAATTTTTTGTAACTAAGATGAGTTGGAGTCATACAAAGCACAAGAGCCCTTGAGGCTCTGGACCTGAACTAGAAATACTTCTTGTCCAAATCTAAGGGTAATATTAATGGAGAGGTTGTGACACAATGTGGCCCATTAGGGTTTCTTGGTAGAGCTATTAATCAGTATAATCAGTCTAGAAAGCAATTTAAGATTATGCAAATAAATAAGAAAAATAGTCATACTTTTTGAGTTAGAGACTCTATTAAAAGGCATATACCTCACAGAGGTCATTGATTAAAACACCAAAATATTTATAGCAACACTCTGTATAAGAGTAAAGAACTAAAAAAGAAAGTAAATAGATACTCTTCAATTAGGATAAAGCTAAACAGATTGTGGTACATGAATATAATGGAATATTATTGTGAAATAAGAAACAGAAATAGAGATAGAAAGACTTAGATGATCTAACAGAGAATGAGGTAAATCAAGTTTAAAAAAATATACCATGACTACAATAATATCAATAAAATGAACCATCATAAAAATCAAAAGTGATAATTGCAAAATTAAAAAGAACAAGCATGACAAGATATGTATAGTATCATATATCCTGCTCCCTTACAGAAGTAGTAGTTAAACAAATGTGGAGTGCTGCATATATTTTCAGACTTTTTTAATGAACTGAGCATTTTTGCTGATTTTTTCCCTTTACTTTACTTTTTTGTTCTTTATAAGCTATTATTTCTCATATAGGATGTTTCCCTGGAAGTGAGAGGGAAGAGATACTGAGAAAAAAAATGTGGCAATACAAAAATATCAACAAAATTTAACTAAAAAAAGAAATAGGAGACTAATTTGACTATGTGTCAAATAATCACAAAACAATAAATGATTTATTTCTAAATTCCCACATATAAATAGGTTCTACTTTATGGCTTATCATTTTTACTTAGATCTATTTTCTGTTTATATTCAAGTATTTCTGATGCTTCTCAAATGTCACATTACCCCTTTATATATATATATATATATATATATGATATTTCTGGGCATTGCAGTATTCTTTTAACTAGATTTTGTTGCATAAACCATTCCTTCATCTCACAAAGAAGTTATCTAAAAATATACAGAAAAGACTCCTACCTTAAATTCTTCAGGTGCAGTATGAAGTCCACTCAGCAACATCTCTGGAAAAACGTGCTTAGAGTCAAATGTGCCACTGAGAGAGAACATGTCAAACAAAGTAGAAGCATTCTCAACTGGCTGCCCACAAGTTTCTAACATAGTTGTTAAGCACTTCAAAAGAGTACAAATCTGGGTGAAATAAATACAATTAAATGATTAATATATACAACTTCAACAGCATAAAACTGCTTTTGTTCTCTTGTTAAGTAAAGTAATCAAACTTCCCTACTTGATTAAGGCATTCCTTTGTCCTAGAGCATGTCTGAGGCTCTAACAATTCACTTAATAAAATGTTTATAAAAAATAGTATAGTAGATGACTCCATTCAGGGAGTAATTGAAATATATACTCACACATATTTACTAAGAAACTAGGCACTCCCAGTCAAAACCTGTGCTTGTGCTTATAGTTATTATTAATTTAATTCAATTCAATTCAACAGTGATAATATCTTAAAATAATAACTGAAAAAATCTATTTAAATATCTTCTGTTGTTTATTTCATAAAATGTTCTAGCTGCAGTTGGGAAGGGATGCTAAAGATTATTTAGTCTAGTACTCTCAATAGGGGAAGAGACAGATCTAGAGAGGGTAAGTGATTTGTACAATGTCACACTGCCAATTAATGAGGAAGCATGGATTAAAATTCACATTTTCTGGTTTTCTGGCCAGTATATTTTCCACAGTACCAAAATTTCTCAAGGTTCAGTGCCTAGAAGCCTTTGGGTGGCACAGTGGAGAGCACTGGGCTTGACTTCTGGAAGACTAACATTCAAATCTTACTTCAGACCCTTAAATATGTCACTTTAGCTAAGTCACTTAGCCTCTTGCTTCCTCATCTGTAAAATAGGGATGATAATAATACTTCACAAGGTGGTTGTGAAGAGCAAATGAGGTCACATATAAAGTGCTTTGTAAAACTTAAGGCACTATATATATACTAGCTTTTTGGGTTTTTTTAATTACATACAAACTCTAAAGACCAATATTGAATAAGAAATTTGACATATATTTTCTTATAAATTTCACTGTTCTAACAATCTTTCCATCTAATTTCCTTCTCCTAAAAATGATTACCTGCATGTAGTATTCCCCTTCAGCAATGTGAAGTCCATCGAAAGCCCCCAAAACATAAACTTCATCTGTTCTCTTCTCAGACATTTTGTAACTTAAGTGACAACACAATGTTTTCTGACAAACAGAGTAGTTTCCTGTATCATTAACAAGTTCTTTGAAGGTGAATTTATCAAAAAGTATTGAGGCTTTAAATTCCTCTTGCTCTGTTGAGAAAGGTTCTATACTGTTAGCATAAGAGCTCCAATTCACTGGTGGAGAAAGTTTGGGATGTGAGTCCAGTTGTGCAAGGAGGAGTGTCCCATTCTTTGAATTTGTATCAATATAAAACACCTTGGGAGAATCTGGTGCATAGATACCACTCCCTGAAAATAACAAATAAAAAATTTTTTTTCAATAAGAAAAGTACAAGATAGATAACTTTTTAAATTAGTCACTCTTGCACTATTTAAAATACTGAACAAATATTAGCATTGCCATTGATTTCAGGGTTAGAGGTTAGGGGGAAGGAAAGCAGAGAGGTTAGGAAAAAAGCTTTGGAAAAGGTTTACTTGAACTTTTATGGACAAATTAAGTATCCAACTTTAGAAAATTAAAGAAGAAAACTATAAAGAAATTAAAATCCAGATTAAGTCTATATTCTGTTCCAAATTGCTGATTGAAAAGCTTTAAGTTGGCAAATAAATACTTCAGTAGGGTCTGTATGTCAACTGGAAAAATTGATGTCTGAGAGCTTTATTACAGGAAATCAATAAATCTTCCTTTAGAAATTATAAATTACCTGACATTTGATTGACAGTATTACGGATATTGGCTACAAGCAAATTAACTCTCATCCCCATAGCCCATGCTGCATGGAATGCAGTAGGATATAAATGTGGTAAATTGTTCATCCAAGCTACTGGTAACACGATTGTGTCCACTTTCAACTTTTCTACCAGAGTTACCACAGGGTCACGAAAAAGTATGTCAAAGCCTGTTAAAATGCCAAATTTTCCAAATGTTGTATCAAAAGTCACCAACTCAGGCTCCATTAGGCTATCAAACTGGACTTCATTTGTTAGCATATATTTCTGTAATAAACATACAAAAAAGAGCTTTTAAGAAAGTTGATATAGATACTGTAATATATTTAAATAATGCTAGCTTACAGTTATTGGACAGTACTGATTTTGCCTCAGACAGAATGAAAACTTCTGAGGAAAACAGACAATGCATTGTATAACCACATTATTCTTCTTACAATGAAAGAAATTAAGACAACTCTTTTGTATCCTATGTGGGAAAAGATAAGATATGATTTACACTGCCTTATCCATTATAGGAAAGCAATAAATATCTAACAATTTTAGTGACTATCAAAAATACTTAATTATAATTTTCTGTGGACAAGTATACTTTGATTTCTCTAATTTGGCAGCACAAAGTTCCCAATGCACTACATGAATACATAAACATGAAATAAAATCTGATGTCATCAATATAAAGAACTTCTTTTGTGGAAACTGCCTCCAATAAAACAAAGACTGGCTCCTTTAAATGATTAACTGGATGAATGTTAAGCATATGTTTGAAACATATATCAGTTAAGAGATATACCAGGGCTTACATAGGTTAACAGGTATTAAGAGGTAAGATTTGAGCCCAAGACTTGCTAACAATTCAATTATACTAATCACTTTATAATACTACCTTTTTCACTGTTTGGGACCAAATAAAACATTTCAATATACAATAGTAACTTCTGTTCCTCATATGTTCTAATTCATTGTAATAAGAACTTTTTTCCAATAAGAGATATCAATGACAACTGAAGCTTTGTAGGGCCCTTCCTATAAGGCCTTTGTTTCCAGTTGCTTCACTACTACTTGCAAATACGAAGTTAAACAATGTGGGTAACTTTAATAAAATTATTTCTAAAGTTCTATTACTATTGACATCACTATTATTTTGATAATCCTCATCATCAATATTTCTTCTTTGACACTTACTTTGTTATTTGACATTCGGTTGCTGAATTACTTAAAAATGAATTCATACCTTATAGTAACGGGCCACCAATTTCCCCTTTGAATCATATACCACATTAGTATTGTACTGGTAATAGCCATTAGAGGGACACTTGGCCACCGTGGGATCACACGTCTTTCTATCCCCTATATTTGCTACCACATAGATGGAGTTATTCTTGGCCATGCAGCTGAGTCTTTCTTGAACTGGTGTGTTGGCAAATCTAGTAGATATTCAGTGGGAGGAAAAAAAATAGGAACCACTAAATGCAACATCTAAAGAATTAAAAATGATACTACAACTGAGCAACAAAGTCATTTTGACTATTATAAGTACATAAATTCATGATAAAGAACCTATGAAACAAAGATGCCATCTTTATCCAGAGAAAGAACTAATATAAAAATATGTATAGTATGTTTTTAATATATATATTTATTATTACTTTATATTATATTTTACATATATATCTGTGTCTAATGGTAGCCATCTCTAGAACAGGGGAAGGAGGAGAGAAAAAAAAGTTACACAATTTTATCATATATTTTAAAAGAAAAAAACAAGTTGTACATAATAGATTTTTAATTTCTTGTGCAATCCTTTTTTCTATTCTACTTTGTTATAGAAACATTTGTTTCATTTCTTAAGTTAAACTTATAAAACTTTATTTGTGAACAGAAAAAAGTGATTCTACAATAAACTATCTTATTTACAAAAAGGCAATTCAAAAGAGAGGCAGAGGGACAAAAAAGAAAGAAGATAAAAGTAAAGTTCAGTGGGCAATATTATCAAAAGAGGAATAGGGATGTATATGACTATAAAAGGGCATATACATTATGAGAAAATTATTCCAATAAGGTGTCAAAAGATTGGCAAAGCTCATTAAGGAAGAAATAAATCAGGTCCCAGGAATCAATATTTGGCATAGAGAATAAGGGCTAGCCTTGGAGTCAATTACATATAGGTTCAAGTCCTGTTTCTAACATAAACTAGCTATGTGACCATGAGCCTCTCAATGCTCCAAGCAACTCTTTATAATTATAACTTGTGGTTGAATTGACAAAGCATATTAATAGTGTTTCATAAACAGTATTTTCCCAAACTACTAAAATAACAGGCCCAGATAATCCTTCCAAAAAAGAAAAAGGGAAAGGGAAAAGGTGAGTCCCAAAGGAAAAGCCCATTGAATCTGAAGTCTGGTTACAAGGTATGATTTTGGGCAACTCCTTTGATTTCTATTTTCTCAGTTTTTAAGTAGAAATGATAGCACACTACTTAACCCAAGGGAGCAGGAGTTATTATTATGAAAGCACTTTTAAAAGTATAAAGCTTTATATATATAATAAAATATTTTAAAAGCAGTGAACAGACCTTACAGGGTTTAACAGAGCAAACTGACAAAAATTAAGTTAATCCTTCCTGTTTATTTTGAATATAATGGAAACAGGATAATGCAGAGGATGAAGAGCATGAAACAGAAATGAAAACACATTATTTGGTGCCACCTGCTGGCAAGTAACTTTTCAAATCATCTTTTAAAATTCAGTGGGCAATATTTTTTTCTTCTTCTCACATTTATAAAGCATTTACAACTTACAGGTTTTCAAAGTATTTTTTACAGCTAGTAGGTTGATAATATAAGCATTACCTGAATTTTATAAATAAAGAAACTGAGAGTTAGAAGTGTGGTATATTAAAAAATCATGAGTATTCGAATCAAAAGACCTCAGTTAAAATTCTGATTCTTTGGATCTTCCTGAGTAACATTGCCTCTTTGGGAAGCCTCCATTTCATTTACAAAATGAGAGGAATAGACCAATGTCTCTTCCATTTCTAATCTTCCATATCTAAATTATCATATAATACTAGAGTTTTACTAGATCTAGTTAGTGAATTATTAGAATTTCATTCCAGATCTCTCAATTCTAACTCTAGTTAGATATTGATGCAATTATGGAATGCTACAAGCAGTTGAGGAGAATGGAAAAGGCTTCATGTAGAAAGAAAATAAAGAGGGAGTTCATTATAGGAATGGCAGGCAATCAAGACAAATAACAAAGAGACAAAAGATGAGGTGTTTAGGGCTAATCTAGTGTATCATAGGTCAGGGCTCAGGATGAAATGTATTACAATGCCAAAAGGTAAATTTGAGGCAAAGGGTTTTAAAAGCCATATAAAGGAGTTTATATTTTATTCAAGAAGCAATACAGAGCTGTTGGAGTTTACTGACCAGAGCAGTGGAATGGTAAGAACTTCCTATTATGAAAATAACTTTAGCAGCGAGGTGGGGGCTGAAGGGAAATTGAATGAGATGAATGTACCTAGGGAAAATGTGGGGAGAGGATTCTGAGAAGATGGCAAAATAGATTGGTAAATTTTAAATTCTCTAGATTTCCCCCACAAATAGAACAAATTTGCATCTTAGGGCAAAGATAGACTGGTGAAAAATAAAGACGACCTGGGGCAGAACTGTGGTCCTCTTGGTACAATCTAAAAAGATTTTTTTTTTTTGCTTTTTGCTGAGGCAATTGGGGTTAAGTGACTTGCCCAGGGTCACACAGCTAGGGAATGTTAAGTGTCTGAGACCAGATTTGAACTCAGGTCCTCCTGACTTCAGGGCTGGTGCTCTAACCACTGCGCTACCTAGCTGCCCCTTCTAAAAAGATTTTTAAAAAAAGACCCCCTAGGCTAGGAATTAGCCGGTGTAAAATGCAAACACCTCCAAGTTAGCTCTGCAGAAACATTTAGTGGGGAACCCTGGAGAGAGCTGGGTGATGCCTCAGCAGGAACCACAGAAACTTGGACCTCCCAGGCTATGTCTGGAGGTCGGGGTCTGATGCTGGTGAATCAAATGGGAAACTGAGGACTTCTCAGAATAATGATTGTAAGAGATTGGTGCAGGAATGGATTAAGTATGGCTTTCTAGAATATCAAAGGCAGACCAGACTTTCCACCAGGAATCCTATTTGCAAGAGGTCTGATAAATATCTGTGAAGTCTATAAAATGTCAGGCGGGCTAAATGTGTGTTGTAATTTGAGTCTGAGCAAAGCCCTAGTAAGTTAGTATTGTGGCGATAAGCAAGCAGGAAATACCCTGTTCTGGAGATTGGCAGGTCCTTAACACCTGTGATTCTATCTATAAAACATCTGTTCAACCTAGAAATGCCAGCCTCATTCTCCTCCCTCTTTCCCCCCTGGCTGGGGGAAAAATGATCGTCCAGAATTTTGCAAGATTCTAATAAACTTCTAATCTTCACTTTGAGTGATCTCTGAGTAATGATTTTGAGTCAGGGGTCGCATTTTTATCCCACACAGTTTTGGGGGGCTCGTCCGGAATAAATGCCTGGTTAGGAAATGATTGTTGCTCAGTTTCAAAGTCATATTGGTGCCAGGAGATAACTTTTGTCCCTGGTCTCCAAAACAGACACAAATCTCCTCTCTACTAGGCAAAAGTACCCAATAATAGAGATTTAGTGAAGATAGAAGCAGAAGTAAGCCTGGTGTATAAGTTGAATTGAGCTCATGGTCAGAAAAACCTGTGTACATGGCCTAAGGTAAGCCTTGGGAAAGTTTGGGAATTGATTGGGCTGGCAGAGGGAGGCCTGAGATAATAGCTCTCCTAAAAATTAAGGTGTGTAGATTCCAAAGGAAAGGCTTCCTGAATAAGCTCTTAGGTGACCACTGGTAAAAGGGCTACCTTTTATGGAGGGATTAGAATTATGGGGAAAATGCAGTCTAGTCCTCAAAACCAGGGTCCAAGTCAGGGAATATCAACCAAAAGTCCATTAGGGAATTGGCTGAGGGATTAAGATGAATTAGCAACTAAAAGGGGAAGAGGTTTTTGTTTGGGGTATACAAAATCTGGGTGGGGAGTAATTAAAACTAAATGGGGAAAGTCCCTTCAATCCAGAGGAATTGGCATATGCAAATCTCTGGCTTCAGGGGACAAAGGCCTGCCTGTTCTTGAGCCAAGCAGAGACAAGGTGGAAAAAGAATAAGAGACTGAGAAAATCCCACCCCACTTCTGGGATTCTTTAACTGCTATACCTCCACCTCCTAGAGGCATAGGCAACTCCATGGAGGAGGCTGAATTAGCAGAAGGAAGCCAAGGTACTTGAGGAAACCTGGAGGGAATCAACAAAACACTTAAAATCAATCACTAATGGAGAACTATGGGGGTGTCTCCAAGCAGATCAGTTTCTGGGACCCAATATCTACACATAGAGGGAATTAATGAGAGAGAGAGAGAGAAAGAGAGAGAGAGAGAGAGAGACAGACAGACAGACAGACAGACAGACAGACAGACTTTGCTGTAGGTCCAACTCTGGCCAAGTTTGGAAATTCAGGAAAGTCCATTAGAATAATAGTCGGGGAATTCGATAATTGGTCAGTAGAGAGTGAAGATAGAGCAAATATAGTTTCTTCCCCTCCCCCCACTTCCTGTTCCCTGACTGCAGCAGGGAACCCCAAGGCCAGGGAGAGAGAAAGAAACTATGCCCAGTTTAGTGAAATTCGTTATTTGGGATGCAATAGCAAGAGTAGTTTTTATTTTGAGAATTTAAAAGACTTTGAAATTGGTTGTTTCTGTGTTGAAAAGGTGCTTGGCATAAAATGCATGTGGTTTTCAACTTGTGCTTAATTGTAACCTGTTTGTGATAATTTGAAAGAAAAAGGAAGAGAAAAAGTTTAACCGTGTTTAAAACTCTGGCAGAAAGACTGTAAGAGGAAGGAAAAAAAACCCAGCCTGATGCTGCTCTGCCTGGGGGAGGTAAGAGAGAGAACAAAGGAAACTGATGTTGATTAGCTTTTAAAAACTGGGGAAAAGTTTCTGGGAATCAGTTTAAAATATATGTGTGTGTATATATATGTGTGTATGTGTATATGTGTATGTGCATGTATATATATACAACCAAATGGTAATCCAGTTTGTTTGCAACATTTAATTGGAACTTTAGAAATTTTACTTAAGTGGGAAAAAGGCATATTCTTTTTGGTTTATTGGTCTATTGAATTTTTGGAAACTTAGTTTTTAAACTCTGAAGCTGTGGGAAATAATTATTGTTTCCTTGTGCATGTTAGATCGTTTATTCTGGGTATGAGATCTTAGGAATTCGTTTGAAAAATTGATCTTTTAGCACTGAAAGAGAAATTTCTAAAAGCTGCATGTGATTTGATTTACTTTAATAATATCTTTTCAAAAGGTCCTGATAAATTATGTTACCTTCTGAAACATATTTTGGGTAATTTGTAAGCATTATGTTATGCTTTAAATTTTGTCATGCTGAATATGTGAGTTTTATGAAGTTATTTAGCTATTCACTATATTGTGAATCTTAAAGTTTAAAGTGTTGAAGCAAGTGGAAATGAAGAGTCAAGTTAAAGAAAAAAGAGCAAAGAAAAAAAATATATATAAGAAAGCAATTTAAAGAAAAGGGATAAGAAAGATTGATTTGTAGAAACAATTGACCAGTTTGGATGATTTCAGTGGGGCAGGGAGGAATCTTTTGGCTTTAAGGGTAAAGATTTAACTCACCTCCCTTCCCCCACATTGCCTACTTTTTTATGAGATGAAAGGAGTGAGTGGCATCCAGGGTTGAGAGAGATGGAAAAGGGAAGGGAGATATCCTTATAGGGCCTGACTTTGTCTGGCACATTGGATTTTGGGGGATGTGGCACCCTAAAAAGGTTAGCTGTGAGAAGTGAGGGTCAGGAAGCATGGTGTAGTTGAGAGAAATGCCATGTGGAATGGGGGAAAGAGTGGCCATGTGGGAATAGTCTTGCCAGGTGACAATTTAATTGCCCTTCCCCCATTAAGGATGATACTGCCAATTTTTAACAAACTGCAGCTCTTTGCTGATTGAATCATTGAGTATACTGTTTAAAGGAACAGCCAATATTTACATGGTGTTAATTACTGAATGTTTTATTATTTTTTTATTTTATAGCTGCTCTAAGAGGTTTGTTGGAATAGTAAGTTTTCTGAAAGTGATTTATTCCTGCTAAGGTATCCTATCTGTCTTCAGCAAATTGCTTAATATTTATCTAGGTGCATGATAGTCTCCTTGTAAAAGGAATATGCTAACAGAAACCTCAAGCAGGATTTCAATCTGATCTAATAGGTCTGGGGCTGCTTCCAAAAAGGTTTGTAGGGACTCCCCAATTGGAAGAAGTTGACAATAATTTCTCCATTCTTAAAAAGAAATTATTAATGTTGAATCTGAAAGATTCTTTTATATGGAAACAGGATGTTTTGTATGAGTTTTAATTGTATTGAGTCATCTTGAAATTGTATTCATTATCTAGGGGGACTCTGAGAATAATAAGTTTTTGCTTTTCCCTCCTTTGAATGTTTCTGTTATAGATAATAGTCAATTCAAAATTTTTCTATGTATTGGATATTTTAAAAGCAAAATGATCTGTAATGTTGAATTTAAAACCATCTACTTAGATATGAAAGATAAGCTGTATAAGCTGTGAATTTTTAGGTTGAATCTTTTTCTGTGATCCTTGAGTTAGATTCATTTGAAGCTTTGATTAATGAGAATTGCTATAGGAGATAAAAATCTCTTGGGACTGCAGCTGATTTTTGTTTGGAGTTTTAAATTCAGGTATGACTGTCTGAAAGATCATCAAGCCAGTGATCCACCATCTGAAAGAAATATGCCATGGGCTACTCAGAAGGAATCGTTACAGGTGGAAGTTAGTGTCTGGGAACAAACTAGAAGAACAATCTTTGTCTCTGCTGAAGGTGGGATTCTTCAGATTCAGTTTCCCAGTGGTGAACCCATCTGATTGTTCCTGAGTCTGTCTTAAGGTGGAGTTATTAAAAAAAAATTAAGACAGCTACCTAAGCAAACTCCTTTAAGGATGCTCTATCCTGTACATGCTTTCAGGTTAAGACCTGAAGGACCAGTTTGGAAACTATTTAAACATCATGTTCCTGATTTTTTTCTCTTATAGCAAATTTCTGTAATCAGAGCAAGTGGTCAGTGGAAGATATAAAACACAATAAAGAGTGTGTATGTGTGTGTGTGTGTGTGTGTGTGTGTGTGTGTGTATCTTAATTGGCAGTCCAGCTCGGGAGGATTCTCTGGTTGCTTCTATAACATCTTTAACAGTAGATAAAGAAACTTTCCTTTTGTTCATTGAGAGGAACAGACAATCTAGGCCGTGATTAGGCTAAGGTTTTTTTGTTTTGTTTTGTTTTTTTAGGATTCAAAAGGTAAATTAATCTGCCTAGAGCCTTTTATACTGTATGTTGATGGAAGGCAGGGCTAGGTTGTTGGGGTCTCTGCAACCTCAATCCTAGACTCCTTACTTATCAAAGATCTATACTAATTTCAAATGTGTTTTTCATTTTTTGCATGATCACGGGGCCTATATGGAAAGAAAGATGATTTTTGATAGCCAAACAATTCAATGCAGAGAAAATGATTACTGCCAGCTATTCATAGACTTAGATATTTCTGTTGTTTCTTTTAAATGAAGGGGGATTCACTTTAGGTGAAGGGAAGCAGACTTACAGATCAGCTGCCCATGTTCTGATTGTTTGCCCAGGACCATGGCAACTTTAACTCCCCAACTCCTGACTCCTGAATTCCCTCATATAGTTCCCAGGTAAGTAAATTCTGAAACACCTGCTCATATGCCCCTTGCAGGGGCTTCAAACTGCTTTCAATTGTGTTAACACCTGTACTAATTGGGTAAAAGCCTTTCCTTGTGAGAATTTAGGGTTTTTGCTTGAAGAGATCATATTCACTGAAGGGCACAATGTTTTGCCCATTACACCTCTTCCTTTGAGGAAACAAAAGCAAGAATTTTGGAAAAAAAATTTTGGTATTTATCCTAGGGAAAATTATTTGGACAAGAGGCACTTGTGATAGCCTCATCTCCTCCTCAGCCCTTTCTAGGTGGGGTTTCTAATTTCTGGTTACTTTTGTATATTTTTTCTCTTCTCATATTTGATACCTTGTATTTTTAATGTATTTGTGAAAGTTGCTTCTTCAGATTCTGAGTGATGAAATTCCAACCACTTGGTCAACCTGAAGTCACCTGAGACCTGATTCTGACATTCAGCACTGGCTGCTGACACTGCCAGCACCAGCTATTTGCCCTTTTCAGTCAGACCCCATTGGGTAGGGCCAGCGCCCCCTTATCAGCCTGAAGCAGCTCCAGAAGATGAGACCTTTGTCCTTTTATCCCAAATGACTCTGGAGCTGGACTATTTGAGGTGGGAATGGTGTGACAAGGGCCTTGAGGCCTCAGGCCTCCACAGTGCTGTAGTTCTATGGCTGCTAGATGCCAATCTGGTCTATTGTAACTGGGTTTCCAAAATAGATAATGGGAATTGGTGGGAGCCGGTCTCTGATTCCGGCTCATTGTTCTAAGCAACAATATCCTGTCACCAGCTTGCTTAGTTAGATATGTTCAGGAGTAACTGGAGTGGTTCCTGAAAGCTTCCATTCATGTGTGGGGTGTTGGTTTTAAATGGTGGAGGGCAGATTATAGTTAGTTCTGAGGAGGGATCAGCCTGAAGGCCTGGGTCATAAAGATTCCCTAGTGGGAGATGTGTGTGGGGTTGAGAAATCTTCAAGCCTGTGAAAAGAGGGGGGAAACAAAGTGACTGTTAAACTGTGACTGGGTTCCCCAATTACTGTATGAAAAATGTTGAGTTAAAATTTGGGTAACTCTTGTTATAATGAATAGTTTGTATCTGTGTTATGTAATTGACCTCAATGTTCTTTCAGGATATGTAATTGTGTGAGGGATCTTTAGACAAGTTATGAGTAGAAAATCCCTGCTATACTGGGTTGGGTGATTTGATAAGGGGTGATTAGGTCTTATCTCAAGATCATAGTTTTAACCCAGCAGATAGATGACTCCTTCAGAATAAGTGGAAGGAAAGAGGCTGAATGGGTATGTTAAAAGATCAATAGGCTTGAAATACTTTTGAAGTCTGGGCAATCATCTGGCTGATTAAGAAACAAAGGCAGGAAAAGGAGAATCCGAGCAGTCAGAGATGCATTTCATTTCAAGGATCCTTCAGTCCCTAGCCTGAGCTTTACAGATATCCTGGGAGTTTCATCCTCCCTGGCATCCTTCCTCTTCAGGCTCAGGCAAGGTGGAGATCAAGAGACAGCCCACTAGATTAGCAGTCAGAAACATAATTACCACTGGCCCTGTTTAGGATTAGAATTAAAACCAGGAGGGACATCAGATTGTCAATCTGAGTTTTTGTATGGACACCCTTATCCTCAGGGAGGGAAAGGAAGTATAGATCCTGTACTAGATACTAAGGATTTCTTCATTAGAAAATATCTCACAAATTGCTAAAGGATTCATTGCTTACACTCCACCTTTAGGATTTGTGGTGCATAAATATCAACCCTGAGACTGGATCTTGATCTGTGTCTGGAAGGAGGACAGTGTGGTTGGACTTGTTACACTTGAGTCAAAGGACCTGTGGATGCTCCAAAAGAATGGATTGTAGAATCTTATCCTGCTGATAAGTTGAAATTACACTTAACAACAAGGACTCACTAACTTGGGAGGGAATTGTGTATTATTTTGGGAATTTTTCAACTTGCTTTGGACAACAATCTTGAGTCCAACAGAGATTATGTTGCAAGGACTCAAATGAAGATGAGAAATCCTCACATGTTGAAAAAGAGGAGAGATTTGAATGAAATGGGAAACTGAGGATTTCTCAGAATGACTGTGAGAGATTGGTGTGGTTTTTCATAGGGAATTACTAACTAAAACACTGCAGGAAGGGATTAAGTATGGCTTTTTAGAATATCAAAGGTAGACCAGATTTTCCACCAGGAATCTTATTTGCAAGAAGTCTAGTAAATATCTGTGAAGTCTGTAATGTCAAGTGGGCTAAATGTGTGTTGTAATTTGGGTTTGAGCAAAGTCCCAGTAAATTAGTACCGTGATGATAAGCAAGTCGGAAATACCCTGTTCTGGAGATTGGCAGGTCCTGAGTACCTGTGATTCTCTCTATCTATAAAACATCTGTTCAAGCTAGAAACACCTGCCTCATTCTCCTCCCTGGCTTGCTCCAGGAGAAAATGATTGTCCAGAATTTTGCGAGGTTCTAATAATCTTCTAATCTTCACTTTGAGAGATCTCTGAGTAATGATTTTGAGTCGGGGGTTGCATTTTTAACCCATACACTGGGAAAACTGAATGAATCTCAGTCTGAGTGACCCGAGTGAATGCTAAGCCCAGCTGTGCTATAGCCTGAGTGAGAAGGAACCAGTATCCAATGAGTGCAAGGGGAGGAGCAGTACTGGCTGAGGGTACTTGCAGGAGGGTGGAATTTATTGTTGGGTTCTTGGTCAGAATGGAGAGCTAAAGGGAACCTAGAGGCACCATTCCCCCATCCCACAATTAGAAGTACTTACTCTAATACCTCTTTATTTAAAAAAAAATGAACCACAAAGAAGAACCCCACCATAGAAATGAAACTTACAATGGGAACAGGGAAGACTGGGGTTCATTTTTAGAGAACATTGAAATAAAAAACCTACCCCAAAAAGTAGTCTTAAATGGCTCCCTGCTCAGAGAAAATTTATAGAAGAACTCAAAAAAGAATTTAAAAATCAAATGTGAGACACTGAGCAAAAATTAAAAAATAAAAAAAACCATTCAAGAAAAACAAGATTATGAAAAAAAAAAAGTTGAACCAAGTAGAAAAGGAGATAGAGTCTTTAATGATGAAAATAACTCTTTGAAAATTAGAATTGGGCAAGAAACAGCCAGTGAAGCTATGAGAGACCAAGAAATAACAAAACAGATTCTAAAGCATGAAAAAATAGAACAGAATGTGAAACACCTTATAAGAAAAACAATAGGTCTGGAGAACAGATAAAGAAAAGTAAATACCCATCAATTGGAGAATGGCTGAATAAATTATGGTATATGAATGTCATGCAATATTATTGTTCTTTTTTTGCTTAGGCAATTGGGGTTAAGTGACTTGCCCAGGGTCACACAGCTAGGGAGTGTTAAGTGTCTGAGAGCAGATTTGAACTCAGGTCCTCCTGACTTCAGGGCTGGTGCTCTATCCACTGCGCCACCTACCTGCCCCAATATTATTGTTCTATAAGAAATGACCAGCAGGATGATTTCAGAGAGGCCTGGAGAGACTTGCATGAGCTGATGCTGAGTGAAATGAGCAGAACCAGGAGATCATTATACACAGCAACAACAATACTATATGATGATCAATTCTGATGGACATGGTTCTCTTCAACAATGAGTTTCAATTGTTCAGTGAAGAAAGTCATATACACCAAGAGAGGAGAATATGAAATGTGGACCACAACATAACATTTTCATGCTCTCTATTGATGTTTGCTTGCATTATGTTTCCTTTCTCAGATTTTTTTTTCTTTCTTGTAGATCTGACTTTTCTTGCACAGCAAGATAACTGTAAAAATATGTATACACATATTCGATTTGTCAAGTATTTTAACATAATTAACATGTAGTAGACTTCCTGCCATCTAGGGGTGGGGTAGAGACTGGGGGGAAGGGGAATTTGTAACGGAAAGCTTTGTAAGGGTCAATGTTGAAAAATTACCTATACATGTGTTTTGCAAATGAAAAGCTTTAATAAAAATATTTTTAAAAAGAAAAGTAAATATAAGAATAATTGGACTACTTGAAAGTTGTGACTAAAAAAGATCCTTGACCAAAAATAATGCAAGAAATAATCCAAGAAAATTGTCTTGGAGGGATAGACCATAAGGGGATATATATATATGCATATATATCATGAAGGGTATAGCACCCTCCAAAATCAATAAAGAAATAAACAGACAGGGAAGCAAAGGGAGAAGGAAGAAGCTAAGGAGGGATCCTTGGGAGGGAGAGGTTAAGTGATAGCAGATAAAGTTAAGGAACAGAATTAAAGCAAAGAGTCAGCAGGGATAGGAAAGAGATGTATGTACGTGCGCATATGTGTATGTATATTTATATATGTGTGTGTATATATATATATATATATATACATAAATATATCCTTTCTTAACTATAATCTGCTTGGGGGTGGGGGGGTATAAAAGGGGAAAAAAGTAAAAAAGGTGTACAGCACAGAACAAAAGAACAATTTATAAGGAAGATGGACACTCAAGAATATAATTTCTTCTACTAATATATATTTTTTCTTGAATTGGTAACTTGTTATTATGTATATTGAATCCTCCCTGATGTTCTGCTGGGCACATGACAAGGTTAAAAAAAGGAAAAGAAAAGAAAAGAAAGCCATGACAACATTCTAAACTAAGATAAGCAAGTAGAAAGGCAGAAAATAGAATCAAAAAATATTATAGAGACAGAAACAACAGAATTTGGCAACTGACTAGATATAGAGGTTAAAGGAGAGTATAGTCAGGTATAATACCAAAGTTGTAGATATTTTCTATTATAGAAAGCTGAGGAATTTGAACAGTGATTTGAATCAATTGTGTAGTGTTTTTTTTCTGCTAAACTTAAGTTACTATTATCTGAAAAAAGAATTTGGAGTCAGATAACCAATCTTGCACTGAGACATAATATAGTAGTGATGGAGATTTTACATTTCCAAACACCTGCTAGGACATCTTCTCTGCCAAAAAGCAGAGAAAATAATAACTTTTTAATTTGACTTAATAACAGTTTCATTCTTCAAAATGTGAAAAAAACAACAGAGAAATTTTATTCTGAATCTGATTCTTACTATCTTTGAGAAATTGGTCTCTAAGTGTAGAAATTATGGGAAACCTGGGAGGTGGAAGGAAAAAAAGGAGAATAATTTTCTACATGTTTGTGAAAGAAGAGAGGAAATCTAGCTTAATCTGTCTTGTATACTAGATCTTGGGCAAACAGAATTCAAAAGGTTCAGAAAACAGATAAGTAACACCCAGTGGACTAAAATGCTGCAGGAACAAGTCAGTCCAGGAGGCATGGAAATGGTCAAGAATGACATCCTAAAGATAAAAAGAAAAACAATTTCAATGAAGAGGGGGAAAATGGGATTTGTCCGAAGATATCAGTGTGGATGCTTCAGAAATTCACAAGCTTAAAATTTAAAGAAAAATGTAGAAAAAATGAAAACAAAGGCCAGGAACAAGAGCACAGCAAGGTCCTGTAAAAATAGTGATAGGAACAATGGAGCTGAGTTTAAGGTAACTTAAGGAAGAAGGACAAGAAAGAGGTTTGGTTCATCTCATTTTTGAATTACACTGTGAAACAAAAAGAAGATAAAGATTAAAGACTTTTGCTTAAGGGGGTTGGAGGAGAAGGAATTTCTGTTCAACTCCGATTTTGATTATGTCTCTTTGATTATACTCTGTAACAGAATAAAAATGGCCAGGAGAAAACTGATAGTCAAGAGAAGCAAGATGATATTGATAGCATCTAGTTGCCTTTGATGATTTCAGATCATCTGACTCCAATGAATTAGATTCCCAGGTAATGAAAGTACTGACAGATAATCAGTATTGAAGGCACTGGAGCAGCTGGTAGCACAGTGGGCCTGAGTTCAAATACAGCCCAAACATATACTAGCTGCATGACTCTAGGCAAATCACTATTTGCCTCATTTTTCCCATCTGGAAATAATAATAGCATCTACATTTTAGTGCTGTTGTGAAGGTCAAATAAAATAATTGTAAAATGATTAGTACAGTGTCTAGCACATAAATAGTACCATATAAATGTTAGCTATTATTAATTATTAATATTAAAGTTATATTACTGAGTCACTATCAGAAATATGTGAAAGATTATAGAAAATGGAAAAAACTGCAAAAGGGAAAATAGTCAATTTTTTTTTTAAAAAAAGGGAAGAGAACAGGGTCTATAAACTGTAAACCAATGAGTTGAACTAATTCCTGAAAAAAATTCTAGAATGGATCACTAAAGGAATGGTTGATGAGTTTCTAAAAAAAGGAAGCAGTTGTTACAAAGAATCAACACAAAAGATCAAAAGTAGAAACAATAAGATTTAGCAACTGACTGGATTTGTAAAATGAGAGTGAAGAGCTTAGTAAAATTCTGATATTGTGAAACTTGGGACAGAGGAAGTATCAAAAGTATCCTTCACAGAAAAAAGGAAATTCAGAAGAAGGATGAATTTTAGAAGAAAAATAACACGTTTTATTCTGGATGTGTTGTTTGGAGAGTCTAAGGGACATCCAATCCATTTGAAGATGATTATTATTGAAGAAGATTTTATTAGCGCTCCAGTAGAAATGTTCCTTTAAAGGGTCCCCTGAACTTGTGTTATTGAGTTGCCATATTTTCCAGAAATATGAGATCCCGAGCATGGAAGCCCTGAATGCATCATGAATGAAGCTCCAGCTGACATAATTTGTGGTTTGCAACCTAAACTGGAGTACCTGTGTGTTATTGGGTCTAGGTTAGTCAGTCTAGGTTAAGCTAAGAAGCTACTTGTACAGCTGAAACCAGGTAGATTAGCAGATCATTCTATCTTCATAGTCTGACAATTCCCAAGGGAAAATAATGCAGCTTTTGCCATTATCTTGCTCCTTCCCTCCTAGAGGGGTTTTGTCCTACTATATTTGCAGCACCCTTTCCCTCCCATGCCAAGTCCCTTTAGGGTGGAGATGTTTGGCATTTTTTTTTGTCTTGTGGACATAAATATGAAAACTTCTGTATGGATTGGGAACTCTTCAGGTTCTATAAGCATATTCATTTCTCTTATAAAAAAATCTACTTTTCACATAAGTTTTGTGAAGTTGTTTTTGTCTGTTGATAGAGATTAAGGATGGATTTTTAGATTAGGGAATTGTTTCCAAAGTGTGGGGGAGGTCACCAATGAGAGAAAATAGAGAACAGAAAAAAAAGACCGAAATAAGAACATAAGGTAGACCTATAATTAGAAAGCATGATATGGATGAAAATATCTAGCAAACTAAGGAAGAACACTAAGAATGGTAGAAGCACCTAGAGAAAACAATGTGAAGAAGAAACAGAACAGTTTCCAAAAGAGGATTATCAAGAGTATAAAATGCTACAATGTAGGCAAGTACAGAGAAGATTAAGAAAGGACTGAGGACAGACAATATATTTTAATACCTCTTGTTGTCTGTACAAGGGGTCCAATTCACCTTTGGATGTGGAATGTCCTCCAAATAAGGATATATACTTATTCTATCAAAGATGAATCCAAAAATACCATATTCTGGAGTCACAATGATATGTGCACCCTGTTGAAAATAAATTTAATTAATACAATTCCAGGTAAGCTCTATAACAATAATGTTGGCTAAATAAAACCAACCCTTGTGCCACATCAGCTCCTTTATCAACTTTCTTTCAGCTGTCTCATAGCTTATCTACCTTTAATTATGAGCCCAAATAAAATTCTTGTCCCAACCAATTTTCTTGTCTTCTTGTCTCTTTTATTTTTAATTCTGTGATTTAATGACTTTTAGATTTTTAAATTCAAAGAGATGATGTTACCTAATCCCTGAATTTTGTGAGGAAACTCAATTCTAGAAGGAAAGCAGAGCAGAGATGTAGTATAAATTTTTCTTTTGTTTTTATTTTTTTTATCATCGAATTTAGATGATATAAACTTAAGCTTCAAAACCTACCTCTGCTATTTGCCACTTGTTTGACCTTAGACCTTTTAGTTTTCATCTCTGTAGTTTTGATTTTATTATGTGTACAATTAGGGAAAGGAACTATATAATTTCTGAGATCTTATTGATCATTAAGTCCTATTACCCTTGGTTCCTAGTAATTACTGAATTTCTAGACTTTTTTAAAAATTCAACTATTAAGGAAATTAATCTACCTGTTATTTAGAGTAGAGGACATTGACAACTATAAGTTTTCTCTACATATCTCTGAAAGCTATATAATATTCATTGAAATAGGGTCTTATTTATAAAATCTGATTATAAACATTTTTTAGCCTCTACTTGAAGACTTCAAATTAAAGGAATCTCACTTCCTATGTCACTTTGAAGGAATTCTAATAGTTATAAAATTTTGTGTGACAAAGTATAAATTTGTCTCCTTGAAAATTTTACCCATTGCTCTTATTTCTGTCCTAATGCACTAAGCAAAACAAGTCTAATCTTTCTTTCAAATGGCATTCCTTGAAATACTTGCAGAAATCTATCAAGAACCCCCTAAGTTTTTATGTGTTCTCTAGGATAAACATCCTCAATTTCTTCAACTAATATGCATTTAACGTAACTCTAGCCTATTCATTTTACTATTTTACTTCTTCTGTATGCTCTCTGGCTTATCAAAGTCCTTCTGAAAATGTGGTGCCCAGAATTTAATAAAGTGCTCTAGGGCAGAACATATCAGAATTATGCTCTCTCTATATAAGGTCAATGCATATCTCTTCATGCAGCCTAAAATTTTGTTAGCTTTCTGGTGTTAGCTTTTCTGACTAATGTTATGCTTGTAGACACTAAAACTAACAAACCTTTATCAGATGACATACTGTATAGCCAATGTCAAGCACAAATAAATGTATTTACTGCTCCTATATGGTCCTTTCTCCTGAGCCCTTTAGTAAAGGTTCCAGAGTTCAGATCTCATTCTACTACAATGTAGTAGTAGCAAACATATTTAGGGAAAAGTACCTGTTTTGCTGCTGATATAATTGCTTGCTCCAAAATGTCCATGTTTTTGTTCATCAAATCTAAGGCTTCTTCATGAGTAATAGGCCTTAACTTTTCAGGATGTGTTATTACTGCATGCTCATATACAGCTGCAATAAAGTTATCCAGACAAGTTGTTTTGAAGGCAGAAAGAGCAAAAATTACCATATAACTCTGCCACTGAGAAGAAAGCATGATATTTATCCAAGGATTTCTGAAAAACAGATAAACTTGTAATGTATACATATAAAATGAGAAAACTTTTATTATAATCTATTGTTAAGTAAAGAATATTGTAGGGGCTGCTAGGTGGCACAGTGGATAGAGCACCAGCCCTGAAGTCAGGAGGACCTGAGTTCAAATCTGGTCTCAGACACTTAACACTTCCTAGCTGTGTGACCCTGAGCAAGTCACTTAACCCCAATTGCCTCAACCAAAAAAAAAAAAAAAAGTAGAAGTATTGTATAAGTTATCATTAAGCAGTAACTCTATGAATCCTTGACTTCTAAATGTAGTTTATAATTACATAGGTTAGTGATCTTCAATACCCAGATTAAGTCCATCCTATTACCACTTTCAATCAGTCACCCTATCAGTGAGCAGCTCTGAGAATGAACCCTACCTCAAAACCCAAAACCTTGGCATATCCTTATCCTAAAACATCTTTTATGATGTTTTAGTACTACAGCTCCCAGTTCCACTGTTCCTAATTAAGACTTGGGAAGGATTTAAATGTGCATATTTATAAAAATACTAAGACTTCATTAACTCCTTGTCTTGCACACAGTGGGCACTTAAATGCTTGTTCAATTTGTGATAAGTGATGGATCACTTTTCTAAGTTTTGTCATTTGGTATTCTATAATCTATTACCATCTGTTGCACAAATGACATTTCCTTTCCTCCTTGTATCCCCAGAGTTGAAAGACTGCATAGGTTTTCAGGGAAAATTCATATTTTTTTATTTTAAAAATTTTATTATTTATTAAGTCTTTTCTTTAAATTTTGAGTTCTGGTTTCTCTACCTCCAGCCCCTCTCCAAGCCATTGAGGAAGCAAGTAATACAATACTAATTATCATGTGTGAAATTATGAAAAACTATTTCCACATGAACAATGCTTAAAAAAGCAAAACATTATTTCAATTTGCATTTAAGAATTCATCAGTTCACTCCTGGAGGTTAATAGCATATTTTATCATAAGACCTTTGAAATTGTCATGAATTGTATTAATTAAGAGTACTTGGACCTTTCGGGATAGGTCATCATTATAATAATGCTGTGACTTTTAACAATGATCTCCTTGTTCTTCTCACTTCACTCTGCATCACTTCATATAGGAATTTACAGATATTTCTAAAACCAAACCCCTCATCATTTTTTATAACACAATAAGTATTCCTTATAGCACAATGTTATACCACTTTTTTAGTCATTTCCCAATTAGTGGAAATCCCCTCAATTTTCAATTCCATGCCACCACAAAAAGAGGTGTTATAAGTATTTTTGTACATTATGGATCCTTTTCCTTTTTTCAAAAAAATCTTGTAATATACAACTAGTAATGTTATTAGTGAGTCAAAGGGTATATACAGTTTTATTGTTCTTTAAGCATAGTTTCAAATTGCTTTCCAAAATGGCTAGACCAGTTTACAACTTCACTAACAGTGTATCTATTTTTTCATATACCCTCCAACATGTCATTTTCCTTTTCTTTTATGTTAGCCAATCTGATAGTTGTGAGTTTGTACCTTACAATTGTTTTAATCTGCATTTCTCTAATCAACAGTTATTTAGAGCATTCTTTTATATAACTATAGATAACTTAGATTTCTTCTCCTGAACAATCTGTTTATGTTCTTTGACCATTTTTTAAACTGGCTAATGAAGTTTATTTTTATAAATTTGACTCAGTTCACTATATATTTGAGAAATGAGGCTTTTGTCAGAGAAACTTATTGTAAAAAAATTTTAATTATTTTATTATCCATAGTACCTTTTAACAAAATGTAGTTTCCTTAACTATCCCTTTTAATTAGGTCTATTTTAGATTTTCCTTTGTCTGACATCATGATTACAACCGCTCTCTCTTTTACTTTGGCTGAAGCATAACAGAATCTATTCTAGTCCCTGATTTTAATTGTATATGACTTTTTATTTCTCTTAATTGAGGATTGATGGATTCTAGTTTCTAATGCATTTTTCTATCCTTTATTGTTTTATAGGTGAATTCATCCCATTAACATTCACAGATAAGATTGCTGTGCATTTCCCTCCAATGTATTTTTTTCTGTTTATCCTCCTCTGTTTTTTATCTTCTTCCTCCATAAATATATATTTTATTTCCAACCACTCTCTCTCTTAATTTGTTCTTTTTTTCATTTTCTTTCCTTTCCCTTATCCACTTTTCTCTGTTGGTAAGAAAGATCATTATGCCCAACTATATGTATGTGTATATATAATTATGTGTATAAATGTGTAAATAATAGATTATGTATATTTATATATACATATATATGTATTTTCCTTTTTTGAACCAATTCCAATGATAGTAAGATTCAAGCATTGCCCAGGATTCCCCTGCCCATTTTCCTCTTCACTATAAAAACATACCTTTTCCCTATTTTTCCTCTCCTTTTCCTCTCTCCCAATGCATACTTACCACACTTTCACTGTTTTTAGATTACAAGGTAATCAGCTCATACCCGTGCCTTTTGTCTATCTATATAGATGTCTTCAAAATGCCCTAATGATAATAAAGTTCTTAGGAATTATATGTATCATCTTGCCACATAAAAGTATACTTAAGCCTTATTGAATACCCTATGATTTCTTGTTAATGTTTATCTTTTTATGCTTCTCTTGCATCTTATGGTAGAATGTCCAATTTTCTTTTCATTTCTTGTTTTTTCATCAGGAATTCTTGAAGGTCCTCTCATTATTTTTCCCCTTGAAGAATTAAACTCAATTTTGCTAGGTATGTTATTCTTGATCATAATTCTATCTTCTTTGCCTTCTAGGATGCCATATTCCAAATTCTCTGCTCTTTTAATGTGTCAACAATATCTAATATAACAATATTATATTTTCACCCGGCCATTACCTCTGGAATTTGGCAATAATATTCTTGGAAGTTTTCATTTGGGGATTTTGATCAGGAAATGATTAGTGGATTCTTTCAATTTCTATTTTACCTTTTGAATCTAGTATCTTGAGGCAGTTATCCTTGGTGATTTCTTAAAATTGATGTCTAGGTTCTTTATCATGGCTTTCAAATAGTCAAATAATTCTTAAATTATCTCTCTTTTATTTTTTCAAGTCAATTGTTTTTACAATGACATATTTCACTTTCTTCCTATTTTTTTTCATTCTTTTGACTTTATTTCATTGGTTGTTTCATTGTTTTTACAATGACATATTTCACTTTCTTCCTATTTTTTTCATTCTTTTGACTTTATTTCATTATTTCTCATAGTGTCAATACTTTTCACTTTTCCAATTCTAATTTTTAAGGAATTATTTTCTTCAGGGAGTATTTGTGCCACTTTCTCCATTTAGTCAATTCTGCTTTTTAGTTCTTTTCTTAGTAAATTTTTGTCATTTGACTGATTTTGTCTTTTAAGGTGTTATTTATTCAGTATTTTTGTATCTCTTTAAGCTGTTAATTCTCTTTTAATAATTTGTTTACACAATTCTCATTTCTTTTCCCAATTTTTCTTCTCCCACTCTTATTTCTTTAATGCTTTTGAGAATTCTTGTTGAACTTGTGTCCAATTTGCACTTTTCTTTGAAAGTTGCTTGAAAGTTCCATGTTGTTATCTTCTACTTTGTGTCTTGGTCTTTCCTATGACCATACTTACTTTTTGTGGTCAAGATCTTTTTCTATAGTTTGCTTATTTTTCCAATCTATTTCTTAACTTTAAATTTAATTTTAAAGTTAGGTTCTTGATTGATTTTTAGAAAAAGATGGAAATACTTAGACCTATAAAGTAATTTGTTATCCTCCTCCAGAGAAAAACTAATAATCAGAAGCATATAATAGAATGGTTTTACACACACACACACACACACACACACACACACAAAGAGACATATGTGTGTCTGTGTGTCTATGTATACAGTCTTTTTTTGGGGGGGAGGCTTTCTCTAGGGCAGAATGGGAGAAACAAAATTAAAAAGTGCACAGCAGAGAGCCAAAGAAAATTTAGAAGGAAGCACAGATAGGCTGGGTATCTTTGAAAACAATGTGTAGTATTTATTACATAGCTTTTAAAAAAAAGTAAACAGTTGGAAATGAAAATTTATGGTTTTATGTTGAATCCTCTATGTTCTGCTGTTTACTTAGAAATATAGTTTTTTTCTCATTTTGTATTTAAATTTACAATTAATTTCTTTTTGGGGGGAGGGGCTGAGGCAATTGGAGTTAAGTGACTTACCCAGGGTCACACAGCTAGGAAGTGTTAAGTGTCTGAGGCCAGATTTGAACTCAGGTCCTCCTGACTTCAGGGTTAGTGCTCTATCCACTGAACCACCTAGCTGCCCCAAAATTTACAATTAATTTAAAAAAAAATTAAACCATTAGGCTCTGTTCACCATGGGGTAGGAAGGCCCAATCCCAAGTTTCAAGCTTTTCTGTCCTGATATTTTCAAAGCTAGGTCTATGAGTTTTACAAAATTTTGATGCTTCCAAGATGGTGTGACCCTAAAAGAGGTATGGTCACTGCTTTCTGGGTCTGTCCTCTGATCTTATACTCTAGTTCCCTACATCCTTAAGTGCTAGCACTCTTGCATGACTTGGAACTCTGACCAAGGCCCCTTCTCTTCTGCATCTGCCAAGAACTAATGCTGATCTGTGTCCTGAAACTGTGACCCAGTGTCACTAAACCACTGGTGTCACTAAAGCAAGTTAGCCAGACCTAGGTTCCATCCCAATGTCACAGACCTCTTCTACTGATCTGCTAAGTTGTCTTGTTCTGGAAAAATGTCTCCACCTGAGTTTTTGTTGGTTCTGCTGCTCCAGAATTCAATTTGGGGCACTATTCTGTTTGGAGAGGAATGTTGAGAGAATCTGGCTATGTTGGCACTTCTATATCACCATCCTGGTTCCACCCCAAATTATTATTGGTAGCAATCCATGTCCAAAACTGAATTCATCCCTCCTGAAAACTTCTGCGTTTCTATTAATAGAACCACAAGTCATCAAATTTCCTCAATCTTGATATTCTACATACTTCAGTCATTTTCCTTTTCCTTCTCATCTTGTCATCTAATCAACTTAACTGAATTGGAAATATTATCAAATTTTCCTTCAAAATGTCTCTAACTTATTTACTCCCTTTTTTTCACTCCTAATGCAAGCCATCCTTGCTCATGCCCTTAAGCTCACTTTAATTTTCACTTCCGTATTAATTAAACTAGTTTAGATTCTATTTTTTAGATTATAAGAATTTACTAATAATACTTACAAATTAATTACAAATAATTACAATAATTACATTTAATTTTCCTTTTTCTAGATTTATCCTTCTATTGTTAATACAAATACTCAAATAATCTTTATATGCCAACTTGATCACACTACTGAAAAACCTTCAGTGACTTCACAATGGCTATCAAATAACATACCATATGTCCTTTCATTAATATGCCCAAGATAAAATCTAAAAGAGATAGATAAAAACAAAGGTAAGCTTGAAGCACTGAAAATATTAGCAGGCTTATCTGCTGAACCTCTGAAGGCAGAAAAGAAAACCCAAAAAGATACTTAAAAATAATGGAGAGAAGCTACCCAAAAAGCAATTAGGTAAAAATGAGAAGAACTCTACAGAAAATGGAGATGCCAAAATAGATGACCACATATGAGTTTTTCCTAACAGGATAGCTTTAATGACTATACAGTTGAGGATATTTTTATTGTCTCACAAAAATTTGGAATTTAGGATAAATTAATTATTGTTTAAGAGCCTCCACAATTCAGCTCCAACTTATTGTTTGTACTTATCAAAATAGTGTTCCCTTTCATGCACTCTATTGATCTCCATCCCACATTCAGATGTACTTAATGTGCCTTTGCCTAAAATGGATTTTCCAAATCTCCCTCATAACGTGTCCTACCTGCTCCATTCTCATACATTAGACTACAAACTCTAAAACCCCCTCAAATACCCTAAACATGCATTTCTTCAACCTAATAATTTCCATGAAATAATTATTTAAGAGCCTCCACAATTCAGCTCCAACTTATTGTTTGTACTTATCAAAATAGTGTTCCCTTTCATGCACTCTATTGATCTCCATCCCACATTCAGATGTACTTAATGTGCCTTTGCCTAAAATGGATTTTCCAATTCTCCCTCATAACGTGTCCCTGCCTGCTCCATTCTCATCCATTAGACTACAAACTCTAAAACCCCCTCAAATACCCTAAACATGCATTTCTTCAACCTAATAATTTCCATGATGTACTGTTTCCTCCACCACACACAAATAATATCATATTCTTGATCTTGCCAGCATACATAAATATATCGCCTCCACATTCAAGATTTCAAAATTCTCATCTTACCATAATCTATTAGCTTTCCACTTCTCCTGTCTCCTGTTACTAAAATTTATTTTTCGTCTCCACGATGATATCCAATCCCACTCACTCCTCAATTCTCTCACTTTTCTTTCTGCATTTCTTTTTTCATTATCTTGATCCTTTAGTGAACCAACTGAATTTCACATTGCTATCCTCTTTTGAATTCCCAGGTCCCTTAATATTTTACCAATTGTGCCCAGCCAAACCTAGACTTACATCATTCCCACCATTTGCCACCTTTGCTCACATACTTTGGAGTAAAAGTGAAGAAAAGCACCTTAGCTGGTGCTCATTGCACTTCTAGATCTGCCTTATCAACTCACTATCCCATTCTCCATGATGGCTCTTCCAAACCTTTTTATCCTTGCACAAACCTCCCATACTTCCACTTTTTCAGGTGAGAATACTGCCTCATTTTTTCAATAGAAAAAAAAAATGAAACTATTCTCCATGAGCTCCTTCTTCTCTTCTCTTCCTCATTTCCTATTACCCAGATGTCTTCTACTACTATTTTTTCCTGCACCCATGTTTTATATGATGAGATGGTCTTAATACTTACCAAAGCTAATCTCTTTTACTTGTTTAAGCCCTCCCATTCCATTCTACATCCAGATGAGAATTCAGACATTTCTCCCTCTGTCATTTCCACCCCTTCACTTTTTTCCAGTCATCCGTGTCTACTGGTTCATTTCCTACTGCTTACAAACATTCCTATTCCCTTTTCCCCCATTCTCAAAAAAAAATTCATGACAATTCCATCTTTGTTAACTATTGTCCTATATTCTTTATGCCCTTTGTAGCTAAATTTCTTGTGAAGGCTGTCTACAAATATCTCCACATTCTTACTTCCTTTTTATTTAACTCCTTCCACACCAACTTCCAGCCTTAAAATTCCACTCAAACAGTTCTCTCCAAAGGTACCAGTGATTTCTTAGTTGCCAAATCTAGTGGTTTTCAGTCCTCTTTCTCCTTAATCTCTCTTTATCCTTTAACACTGCTGAACATCTTCCTTCTTGATATTCTTTTCTCTCTAGGTTTTTAGGACATTATTCTATCCTGATTCTACTCCCTACCACCAGATTGTTCCAACTCAATTTCCTTTGTAATATTCTTATCCACATCATACCCTCTGTTATCCCACTGAGTCCTTTTCCCAGCTTCCTTTATATTATTTCATTGGTGATTTCATTAGTCCCAGTGGTTTTAATTATCATCTCTATGCTAATGATTCTCAAATCTATCTATCTTATCCCAATCTCTTGACCTCTGATTCAGTACAAAACTGAACTCATCTTTTTATTCTAGTAAAACCACTTTCCCCTCCAAATCTCCTTACTTATTGTAGAAGGCAAGATTGTCCTTCCAGTCCTGCTGGCTCACTCTCTATCACTCTCTTATATTCAAGCTGTTGTCATCAGTTTCACCTTTACACCATCTCTGGAATATGCCTCTTTTCTCTTGACACTACAACCACCATGCTGTGCATATTCCCATTACCTTATGCCTCAGCTATCGCAACTTAGTGGATTTTCCTACCTCAAATTCTCCTCAATATAATCTACTTTCCATTTAGTGATTTTCCTTAATTGGACCTCTGACTACATCATTCCTTCCCACACACTTAGTCCTTCCTACCTTTCTAGTTTTCTTATACTTTATTCCCCCAAGTACTCTTTGATCTAGTGAAAATGCCTTCCTGGATATTCTAGGAACAACCATCTTAGTTCTGAGCTTTTTCTTTGGCAACCCCAGGCCTGGAATGCTTTCCCTCATCTCTGTCTACTGATCTCTCTGCCTTCCTTTAAGTCCCCTCAAAAAAACCATTTTCTACAGGAAGCCTTTCCCAACCTAATTCTAATAATGCCGCTATCATTTTTATTATTCACATAACATTCACTCCTATTTTTAAATTAAAATTGGTAATTTTGATAACTATAAAGGGATTAATGATACTGTTCATCATAAAATCAAATTAGTTTGAAATAGACTTGGGAGGTCATTCAGTCAAAGATTCTGTCAACAAGCATATACTAAGGTCCATGCATAAATTTTTATAGACAGCAAAGAACTAGAAACTGAGGGAGTTTCCACATATTAGCAAATGGCTTAACAATTTATATTATATGATTGTAATTTTATGGTTTGGGAGAAATCTGGTGAGACTCGTATAAAGTGATGGAGAGAAATGAGCAGAACCAAAGTAATTTATATAACAATATAAAAGACAATTTTTTTAGACCTTAGTAACTTTAATCAATATATTGATCAACCAGTCTTGACAGAGATGGATTCAAGACTTAGAATTTTTTGACAAGTCCAATATGATCGATCATTTGTTTTTCTTGATGATGAAAATTCATTACAATGGCTTTCTTTTTCTTTTTCTTTTTTTTTTTTCCTCAGTAGGAAATAAAGGATTCTTGAAAGATGACTAACGGGCTCACTCATAAAATAATGAAATTTGGACAACTAAAAAGGGGTGAGGAGATGGAGATGGGGAACTGGGAATGGGAGTGGGGAGTAGAAATGTGGGATGGAAAGATGGGAAGAAGGCGGGGAGGAGAGAAGATTGGAGGGGGGAGAGTTGGGGGATGGGAATGGGAAGGAAACGTGGAGGAAGACATCAAACTGAAGAGTTCTGAGCAGGTGAAAGAAGGGAAGCACAGATTCAGAAGAAAAGAGAAGAGATTTGAGAAACACAAGAGAAAGAGAGGCAGGGATACCAGACAAAGTTGTTGCCATTAAATTTTCTGAAATAGTACTATTTACCTTACCACAAAGCTCTCCAGAAAGAAATTTGACTGACTACAAACAACAACGTGAGCTTGACCACCAGGGGCGCAGCGAGCCAGGCACGAGGTGGACAGTCAGAGCACACGTTAGAGAAGGGCGCTCTTGTCCGCGTGGAATCTCTATGGTCTTCAGAGAGACCTTCTATCCTTCAGCTCCTCCCAGCTCTATAGGACTTTTTAACCACAGGTCACGAAGTGGCCAATCAGAATGTAGCTTTTGACGCGCCTCAATTGGTCCCGCCCCATCTCTCACTTTTGAGAGTGAGAGCAAGAGGGCGGATGAGGGCAAATTCATCCTTACATAAAATGTGCCCCTCATTTATGTAGCCTTTTAAGGTTTGAGAGGTCATTTCCCATAACAGCCCTATGAAGTTGGTGTCCAGGTTTAGCATCACCTCCAGAGAATATATAATCGATAGGCCTAGATCTGGACGGAACTTTAAAAGCTATCCAAACTAACAGAAGCCCGAAGGTTCTCTGAGTAGTAAATGTCGGAGGCAGAATTTGAACTCTTCCTGACTTAAGTCTAGTACTTTATCCTCTGTGTCGCTTAAGCAGGGCGGAAATGTGCGAAGTGGGTTTTTTTGTTTGTTTTGGGCATTCTGTCTTGACCCTTCTGCCCTCTTGAGTACTTAAATAATCAGGGTATAGAAAGAGACGTTTGTGAAGGGAATTTGTCTACTTTGTGTGTATTTGCTACAAAAACTATTTCTTTCCTCTTTTTTTGGAGTAAAAAGTGAGAAAATTCTTTTAAGCAGTGAATAGAATTCTGGCCCTGAAATCGGGAAGAATTAGTTTCAAGAGTTCAAATCTGGGCTCAGATCTTTACAAGCTGTGTGAAGTTGGGCAAATCACTTTACCCTTTTGCCTCAGTTTCCTCATCTGTAAAATAAGCTGGGGAAGAAAATGGTAAACTACTCCAATGTTTCTGCCAAGAAAATACCAAATGGAGTCACAAAGAAATGACTGAAATTGACAAATGACAGAAATAACTGAACAACAAAAAACTTCAAAGAATTAAAGTGGGAAGGAATGGTGCAGAAAAGATCTTAGATTTTGAGCTGGAAAAGGAAGGAGAGAAATGGGACATCTAAAGATGCTACCAGAAAAGAGAGAAAGATTTTTTCCCCTATTTTTTAAGTGTTTAGTTAAAAATGACTTTATTGTTTTTGGTAATTTCAACTTTCTGTAAAGAATACATTGAGATTGCTGTCTGATGACCAGCTACATTGAGAGCACCCAATTCTTACAATTGCCATACATAGGCTATATGTAAGTGATGATTATGTGGAAAAAAATGCCATAAAGAAGACACATATTGAGGATGGGCAGTTTTAAAGTTTGCAAAGTGTTTTAGAATATTTGATCCTCAAAACAACTCTATGAGTGAGGTGCTATTATTATCCCCATTTCACAGATAAGAAAAACAGAGAAAAGTTAAACGATTTGCTAAGGCTCACAGTGCTAGAGAGTGGCAGAAGCAAAATTTAAAATCAGATTTTCCCAACTCTCAAGTTCTACAACCTACTCCTAGTACCAATTAACTACTTACCCTCAGATTCCATCAGGATGGATTGTTCTGCTTCTGATCTGCCTTTCATTCATTCAATATCCCCACCCTTCCCATCTCTTTCTCAAGGTTTAATAATCAATATTACCTATACTACTGAAAAGAGCATGACACTTCTGTATATCTCTTTGACTCTTCATAGTAGACTGTCTAGGCCAAAGCTCCCTTCCCTGACCATTACTCCTTTCTCATATCCATTCTTATCAGTCCTATCTTCATTTGCCTCTATCATACTCTTTTCTACCCTTTTATTATGGGCCCTTGTTTTACTGTTGACAAACTGCATTTCATATTAGATTGTGCCTCTTCCCAGAAAAAAAAAAAATTTGGTTTAACTCATCTGTAGTTTCATTGGCATGAGGAGTTCCCAGTGAAGAATATTCTCTACTCATGCAGAGCTATATCTAATCTATAAATGAATCAAATTTAGAAAAATTCATAGTGACTTCCTAAGTGACTTTCCTAATCTATATTGGTCAGAGACAAGACTCAAATCTGACAAAAATGCTGCAAATCTTCCTCTTCTAAGCCTAGGTCTTTTTTTTTTTTTTGCTTTTTGCTGAGGCAATTGGGTTTAAGTGACGCCCAGGGTCACACACCTACTGACGTCACAGCTGGTGCTCTATCCACTGCACCACCTAGTTGCCCCCTAAGCCTAAGTCTTAATTCACTATCCCATGTTATCTCTTCTCCAAAATAAGTTGAATATATTTTGTATTTATCTAATTAGACTCCTAAGATGATAAAGTTCTAGATGGTTATATGCACCATCACTCCATATTAGAAAGTAAACAGTTTAATCTTGTTTACTTGCTTATGACATAAGTGGGAAATCATAATTGAACAAGGTTAAATTGTTTATCTTCTAATATGGAGTGATGGTGCATATAATCATCTAGAACTTTATTATCACCAGATATTTTAGTGGAAATCTAATTAGATTGAGAGCCCAGGTATGATTCTAATATATTTGGATGACCTCAAAATAAGAATGGAAAGATGGGGAATTTATTTTATAAATGCACTATGAGAGGGAAGAAGGGAGAGGAATGAACACAAATACAGGGAAAGCAACTTCCTACACATGATCACTGGTAATTTCTTAACCATCTACTTAGAACATGAGCTGGAAAAAGGAAAAGTAACATTTGGTATAGATTTTAATCAGTAAATGTTTTACTATTTATCTCAATTGTTTTGAAAAAGAAACGTGTTTGCCACATAAATAAGAAATTCATATCCATATAGTCCTAAGAAATATTTATATTTATATGTATATAAATATTTATATATATGCATACTATATATATATATATATATATATGTATGTCTGACTTGCCCAAGTTCCTATATTTGGTAACTGATTAGAAACCAATAGCAATTAGAGCCCAAGACATTTTTAACTTTCCATATTGCCTCTTCCAAAAGATGATCACCCTGTACCAGACGAGGTGGATCTTTCTCAAATACTCTCCCATATAATGTCATCACTAAAATAGGCAATGGAACATCACTTCTGCTCTCCAAACAACCATCACTCAATACCTAAGTAAAGAAAAAGAAGATAATGGATCAATTATTACATAAGATTTAATCTCCAATAAAAATGAAATTTTCTAGCTGTAGAAATCTGCCATAATTTCCAGCCTTTTGTCATTTATTTTCAAAGAAAGCTGAAGAAGTCAAAGTTAATGATACTAAAGGGTAGATGAAGAGGGAGCACTTTTCAGAAATAGGGTGCAGCCTAGACAAAGCTTTGTAGATGAGATATTCCCAGAAATGTAAATAGAATGGATTGATTCTGAGACAAAGTATGTGTCTTGGATAAGCCTGGAAAGGTCTACTGGCCCCATATTGCACAGGGTTTTAAATGCAATGCTGAGGAGCTCGAGTTTCATCATAGAAATGATAAGAAACCACTGATGATTCTTGAGGGAGGGAGTAACATGCTCTGATCTGTGCTTCAGAAAGATTATTTTATTCCCATACAGAGGATGGATTAGAAAGAGAGGAGATAAGAAGCAAGGTTAACAATTAGGAGCTTGTTGTAATAGTTCAGACAAGCTGTATATTTTGGGGGCTGGCCTGGTCCAGGCTAGGCCTCTAGTCTGGTACTTTATAATGGTGATGAAATGAGGCAGTCAAGTCATTCAACAGTTAACAAGAGGAGACATGCTTCACCATGGCAGGAAAAGGGTAATGAACAAGGATATGTACTAAAGGACACACCAAACTGATTCATACAAAGCAAGCTTCCCTGCCTCTGAATTGTCTCTTGTGATCTAAGTATCAAATGCCTGGAGCTCCTTATTATGGCTTTATGTTGATGTAACTAGGCTGTGATTAAAAAAAAAAATCACTTTAGCCAATCAAGATGCAAGGATAGTTTCAATTTATCACTCATATCACAGGATGGGGATAAGCTGAATTAAGGTAGTGGTCAAATGAGTGGCAAGAAGTGGACAGAAGTAAGATAAATGGAGGTAAATAAATGTTAAGTTTGGAAAGTGATTACATAGTTATGAAGCTCTCCATACCCAAGATTCAGGAAACATCTCTTTCCACACTACTAGATGATGCTCCCGTTTAACTTCGATCATTCTTCCTACATCCCCTGGGTGTCACTGCAACACTATGGTATGGAATTTTTAGACTTTATTCCTTCAACATCATTTGATAGCATTAGATTAGTGGGGAATATAAAGGGTAAAGGGAAAAAATATTTATATAGTGACTACTATATGCCAGGCACTATGTTAAGAACTTTTACAGATTTTATTTCATCTGCAAGTGGATATAGTATTATCTCCATTTTATAGGTGAGAGGTATCTGAGGCCAAATTTGAAGTTATGTCTTCCTGACTCCAGACCTAGATCTCTATTTGTTGTGTCTCCTAAGTACCTCTGTTTCCCACAATAAGTTCTGTTCCTTATCACAACTTCCATGGGTCTGTGAATGCTGACAATCATACAACTATGATATGGAGGAGAAATAATATAGAGGGAAGAACATTGACCTGGACAGATATAGGAACACAATTATGATATGAGGAGAAATAATATAAGGGAAGAACATTGGCCTGGACAGATATAGGAACCCTAGAGCCAGAATTGGCTCTACTACAAGTCAATTTGAGCCACTTATAGTCTCTTCAGGTCCATTTCTAAGTCTGTGAAATGAAAAAATGGTACTAAAGGATTTCTGAAATTTCTCCCCTTGTCCCTCCCCCCTTCCCTTCGCCATCCACCAAATTCCATAAAATCTGCATATCTCTCCATTAACTAACCAGGACCTTGGCTACTTCATACTATCATCCAATATAAATGGTTTCAACATTTTGTTTTGATTACAAAAATCATGACTCCAAAAATAAGGACTATTAAATGAAAGCAAAATGATGTTTGAACAACTTGCAATCAAATTTCTTTCTCTACACCAAACCCATCCATTTACTACTATGTTCAAAGAAATTCTTCTTGGAGGCAGCATGACATAATGTATGGATTATTGGACTTATATTCAGCAAGATATGGGTCTTCATCCTGCCTTTATTACTGAAAAGTTACTCAATCATGGGCAGGTTGCCTAATTTTATCAAAACAACTTCCTCACTTGTAAAATAATATTAGTAGTGCCCACCATAGAGAGTTGGTATGAGCTTCTAATGACAAAAAAAGGTATGTAGAATGCTTTGTGCACTTTACAGTACAGTATAGATGCCAATTATTTTTATTGAGAAATATTCAAACTACCATCCTACCTCATAGTGCTGTTCAGGTGCAAGTTGAGTGCCATTAAGCACCAATTATGGGAAGATATAACTGGTATTGAACATGCCACTGAGGGAAAAATGCTTCAGATTTGGTGGAAGCTGATCCAACTGGCTCACCACAGTTTTTTAAGTCAATTATTTGGCACTTCAATAATGTGTATATCTGGGTGAGGAAAGATAGAAATGTTAGGGAATAATATGAAAACGAAAAGACAGATCTTTTTTCCAGTACTAATATAGGAAAAGATTGAGTTTTAAAAAGTGACGAGTTTTATCTAGATATAGAAGGTCATATTATAAACAAATTAGTGAGGAAAAGAAGAAAATGTCTTTCTGGGCAATGGACAAAAAGAACTTTTGACTAGATAAGGAATAGAAAGGTACAATGAAAACAAATGGACAGTTCTGATTGCATAAATTTTAAAAGATTTTGTACAGATAAAATCAATGCTATTTTAATTTAAAAAGAAACCATTTATGGGGGGGATTCTTTCATTTTTTTTATCTTATAATAAAGGTTCATACAAGATACATAAACTGTATAAATGACAACCAGCTTCCAACAGATTAATGATCAAAGGAAATTTTCAAAGGAAAATATCCAAGATATCAACAAGCATACAAGAAATTTTCTAAATATTTAATAATTAGAGAAATGTACATTAAATAATTCCAAGGTTCTTCCTCATACCTATCATGTTTGCAAAAAATAAAAAAGAGAGGTAATTATGGGAGGGGATGCAGGAATACAGGTATACTGGAGCTATATAATGGTCCATTTTGGAAAGCTATTTGGAACTCTGCCCCAAAAGTCCCTAAATTATGCATACTCTTTGACCTAGCAATATAAGGCCAGTACCCGAAAGGAATCAAAGAAAAAGACCTCTTATGTACAAAAATATTTATATCAATTCTTTTATAACAAAGAACTATAAATGAAAGGGTTCCCCATTAATTGAAGAATAGTTGAACAGTGTATGATATGTAAATGTATTGAAATATTATACCATAAAAAATGATGAGAGGCATCATTTTACAGCAAACTGGGTAGGCATAAATGAGTGAGCAAGGAATTTCTCCTCTAACAACATCACTGCAAAGACAACTTTGCAAAACTTAAGAACTCTGATCAAATGATCCATAATCATTCCAGGTATGAAGTATGTTACCCATCTCCTGACAGAAGGAAAATGGAATTGAGGTGCATAATAAGTTATGCATTCTTGGATATAGCAAATGTATGCATTTGTTTTGCTTGACTTTGCTTATTTGTTACAATGATGGCTTTTCTTTCTCTCCTTGGGGGATTCCCATGATGGGGAAAAAACTATCGATAATGTTGCCCAAAATAAAAAGAAGAAAAGCAAACAGAAGGGAATCTCTGAAACATTTTTAATGAATAAAAGAGGACAAAGAAATTTCAGAAGAAAGTAGATAAGCAGGACAGTTTTAAGACTTACATGTTAAATTTATTAGATTTTTTTTAAAAGCAAAAATGTGAGAAAATTTTTCATATACAGTTTTTTGGTGTTCTATTTAGTATATTGAAATTTTATCTTTTTTCATTAAATTCAGGATTTAAAAATTTAAATTAAATTAATAAAAAATAAAATTACTGGAGTCAATTAAAACCAGTACCCTTTTAAAAATACATGATAGAAGCAACTAGGTGGCGCAGTGGATAGAGCACCAGCCCTGAAGTCAGGAGAACCTGAGTTCAAATCTGCTCTCAGACACTTAACATTTCCTAGCTGTGTGACCCTGGACAAGTAACTTAACCCCAATTTCCTTAGCTATAAATATATGATAGTCTCTATTAGAATGAAGATAATCTAGCCAAAACAAAATCCACTCTGGATATTTTTAAAAACTATATTATCTGTAAATATTTTCTTCCAAAAGTGTGAAGGCCATAAAAAGCACCTAGCACATAGATTTCATCACTTCTTTTCTCAGACATCCTGTAGCTCAAATCTTTCTGACAAAAAGTGTAATTTCCTCTGCCTTTAGTAAGCACAGTGAAGGTAAACACATCAAAATAGACATTCCCAAGGAAGTTTGTCTTATCAAAAGTAAATGGCTTAGAATTTTTGGCATAGGCACCCCAATCTACCTCTGCAGAGTAGTAAATTTGGGGCCATGATTTCAGTTCTGATAGCAATAGTTGGTCACTTTCTCTTTCCATGTTACAGTGATAAACTTTAACTGCTTCTGGTGCATAGATTTCACTTCCTCAGAACAAAATACATTTTTTATTAAAAACTACATACACACACACACACACACAAACTTGGGATCATCCTTGGGTTTACTTTTTTTGAATTGTCACAAATTCAGAGTGCTTTTCCAAGTTACATTTAAGGAATAAAATCTGAAATTATTACTCATTAAAAATTCTTCATGGAAACAGCACTGGTCTAATGGTCAGAAAAAGATTTGAGACACTAGATTTGTTGTCAGCAAAGCATTTCTTCTGGAAATGGGAAAACTATTTCTACAAATCTCATTACCACTAGTATTATGACTTCTAATGATAACTGATAATTATCTAGCTCTTTCCTAGTGAAGTCAGCAAAATGCTTGAATGGTGTTCTCTTCTTTGGATTGTTAGGAATACAGGAAATCATGAAGGATCTGTGATAGTGACTCATGGACTTACCAGAGTGAGAACTCTTTCTGCCTGTGCAAATCAAAATCTGTGACTGAATAGAGAAGTTCTAAAGAAATGCTTAAAGCAAATAAGAATTAAATGATTTGTCAAGTGTCACACAGGAGTGTGGAAAGTGTTTAATACAAACTCACTATTTGACAAAAACTGCTGGGATAATTGGAAACTAGTATGGAAGAAATTAGGCATTGACCCACACCTAACACCATATACCAAGATAAGGTCAAAATGGATTCATGATCTAGGCATAAAGAATGATATTATAAACAAATTAGAACAATGTAGGATGGTTTACCTCTCAGACCTGTGGAGGGGGAAGGAATTTGTGACCAAAGAAGAACTAGAGGTCATCATTAATCACAAAATAGATAAGTTTGACTATATCAAGTTAAAAAGTTTTTGTACAAACAAAATGAATGCAGACAAGATTAGAAGGGTAGCAGTAAACTGGGAAAATATTTTTACATCCAAAGGTTCTGATAAAGGCCTCATTTCTAAAATATATAGAGAATTGACTCAAATATATAAGAATTCAAGCCATTCTCCAATTGACAAATGGTCAAAAGATATGAACAGACAATTTTCAGACGAAGAAATTGAAACTATTTCCGGTCACATGAAAAGGTGCTCCAAGTCACTATTGATCAGAGAAATGCAAATTAAGACAACTCTGAGATACCACTACACACCTGTCAGATTGGCTAAAATGACAGGAAATGATAATGATAACTGTTGGAGGGGATGTGGGAAAACTGGGACACTGATACATTGTTGGTGGAACTGTGAACGGATCCAACCATTCTGGAGAGCAATTTGGAGCTATGCTCAAAAAGTTATCAGACTGTGCATACCCTTTGACCCAGCAGTGTTTCTACTGGGCCTATATCCCAAAGAGATTTTAAAGGAGGGAAAGGGACCCACATGTGCAAAAATGTTTGTGGCAGCCCTTTTTGTAGTGGCAAGAAACTGGAAATTGAAAGGATGCCCATCAATTGGAGAATGGCTGAATAAATTATGGTATATGAATGTTATGGAATATTATTGTTCTGTAAGAAATGACCAACAGGAGGATTTCAGAGAGGCCTGGAGAGACTTGCATGAACTGATGCTGAGTGAAATCAGCAGAACCAGGAGAACATTATACACAGCAACAAGACTATACGATGATCAATTTTGATGGACATGCTTCTCTTCAACAAGATGTGATTCAAACCAGTTGTTCAGCGATGAAGATAGTCATATACATCCAGAGAGAGGCCTGTGGGAACTGAGTGTGAACCACAACACAGCATTTTAACGCTTTCTGTGAATATTTCCATGCATTTTGTTTTCCTTCTTAGGTTGTTTTTTCTTCTTCTCTTTCTAGATCTGATGTTTCTTGTGCAGTAAGATAACTGTATAGATATGTATACATGTATTGTATTTGTCATATAATTTATCCTATTTAGCATGTATTAGATTACCTGTCATCTAGGGGTGGGGAGTGGGGGGAAGGAGGGGAAAAGCTTGGGAAAAAAAAAGTTTTTGCAAAGGTCAATGTTGAAAAATCACTCATATGTTTTGTAAATAAAAAGCTTTATATAAAAAAAAGAAAAGAAAGTGTTTAATACATTTGAAAGCAGTATGGAATTGTGAAGTATTAGGAATAGGAAAAAGAAATGGGGACCATAGAAAGACTTTGGAAAAAAATTCTAATTTATTTTAGTCATTTTATAGCATGTCTGCTATCCAAGGACCAATCTAGCTAAATAAAGAATGCCTTAACAACAGAAGTAAAATTCTAAGATGACATATTTTTCAAGTGAAATTCTTGTGGGTGATGTATTTTCAACTGAAATTCTTGTTGTGAATGAATAAATGAGTGAGTGGATGAATGAATGACACATTTATTAAGCTCTTACTATGTAAAAAGCATTATGCTAAGCTCTGGAAAATAGAAATAGAAGAGGGAAATATAAAACTTCCTGTTCTTAAAGAACTTATATTCTAATGGGAGCAACATATATAGAACATACAAGGTTTAAAATATATATGACAGTTGTTATTTTATGTTAGTAAAATGAGCAATAACATTGACAAAGTCACAAATCCTTAAGAATTGTAATACAGAAAGAAGCATGAGGTATTTATGTAGCACTTTATGGTTAAACACTAGAACATCTCTCATTGAATCCATGTAACAATCCAAGTTAGAAAATAGATATCATGAGTATTGTTTTCCTCATTTAAAAAATGAAGACTAAGACTTAATAGGTTACATCCCTAAGGTTATATAAATAGTTAATACTAGATCTGGGACTCATTCCTTCCCAGAACTTTCTCCATTATATAGTACTAGACAGATATTGTTCAGTATCTTGATAACTTATTAGTTATTCAAATTATAACTTAGTTAAATAAAAAAGTTTAAGCAAAAGACTAGAAAACACTCTAGCTTGAAAATACTAATTATCCTATGGATTTGAACAAATTATTTAATTTCTATGTGCTTGAATTTCCTCATCTGTTAAGCATAAATTAAATTGTCACAGAGTACAAATGCTGTAATCAATAGAGTTAACTAGTCTGAAAAGCTAATGGTTCAGTATTAGGGCATGAAATAAAATAGATCTTAAATTACCTGTCCTGGGCATGCTGGTGTTGTGAATATTTGCTGAAAGGAAATAGACTCTCATGGCCTTAGTCCAGAATAAATGAAATGGAATAGCAGACAAAAGGGGCAGGTTGTTGATTCAAGCTGTGGGGAACACTATGCTGTCCATTTGGAATTTATCCACCACAACTACAGCAGGATCATAAAAGAATATGTCAAAGCAAGTGAAAAAACCAAACTTTCCAAAAAGTGCATCAAAGGTCACATACGATAAATCTTTAGGCAAGTTGAACTGAACATCAATTAAAAAGAGATTATACTATTAAAAAAGGGAAAGAAAAGACAATTAGAAATAATCTACCAAATATGTATGTATTTAATATCTATATGAATGTTTCCTTCATATATGGGTCAAGAGAGTTACATAAAACTGCTGTACATTAATGAGAGGAAATTTTACATGGTATTTAATGTGTGTCTATGAATTTCAGCATTTCTACCTTCATCTTTTATGTAAATTCCCTTTTCTCTATTCATACTGCTATCACAATGCCACAAAAGTGAAGAACCTCATCACTTTCTGTCTGCATTATTTCAGTTTTCTTCTGCTTAGTCTCTCTATCTCAAGTGTATCCCTGTTTCAATCCATCCTCTCCTTAGCTACCAATGTAAGTACAAGTCTAACCATGTCATTCTTCTTCAAAGTTGTTCATGTTGAAATCTTGAATTTCATTCCTTTCTAGTCTAGTGACTGAGACTAAACAATCAGGTCTTGAAGGCAGGTAGGTGGCGCAGTGGATAGAGTACCAGCCATGAAGTCAGGAGGATCTGAGTTCAAATTTGGTCTCAGACACTTAACACTTCCTGGTTGTGTGACCCTGGATAAGTCACTTAACCCCAATTCCCTCAGCAAACAAACAAACAAAAAAACTAATCAGGTCTTTGGTCCAGTATACTCTAGATCAGAGGGTGCTCATGGCACTTACACACCTTCAGAACCATAGAAATCCCTCAATTTAATACAAAATTAGGAAAATTTTTACTTAAAATAGTAAGTTTAACATATATTGGACTACTTGTCATCTAGGGGAAGAGATAAGGGAAGGGAGGGGGAAATTGGAACACAAGGTTTTTCAAGGGCTAATGTTGAAGAATTGTCCACACATATGTTTTGAAAAATAAAAAGCTTTAATAAAAATATGTAGACATTTTCTGGTTTTCACTTGAGTTATATTGTCTTAAAGTTGTTGGATGGGATGGCCTATGTAACACTTTCTGCCAATGTGCTACCCTTGTCAACTGCTTGACAAAAAAAGAAAGGAAAAAAGTGAAGTGATTGGCTGAATAGTTAGTCAAAGATTATTCTAAGGAGAACAGGATTTCTACCTCTTTTCAAAAAAAAAAATACAAAAAGCCCAGAAATCCTATTATTAAGCCCAATTTAAATGTCTCTCTCACATCCTTTTCTTATCAATACTCAGAGCCCTTATATGATACTACAGAGAATAACCTTTTTCTCTTTCAAATAAGGAATTTAATCAATAAGAAACAAATCTTAATTATTTTAATATATACAAGAACTCCTTACCTTATAATATCTGGCCACCAGTTTCCCCTCTGAATCAAACACTACATCATTGCTATATTGGTTCTGGCCATCAGATGGACAGCTGGAGTCATTGACATCACATTCTTTCTTGTCTCCACTATTTGCCAGCACATAGATAGAGTTCTTTCTGGCCAAGCAGCTAAGTCTATTTTTGTACTGGTATATGGCTGAATCTAGTTCAAGTCTAAATGCAACAGGTGTTTTTATAGATGATTGTTTTGTTGATCCTACATACAAAGTAGTTTATCTAAACAGCCAGTGTCACAAAAGTTAACGTGCTGGGAAAAAAGTCATTTAACCTTTCTCAGAACCTTTCAGCTCTAAATCCATGACAATATAAGTACATTTAAAGACTTTTATTGACTTTTGCCTTTCCTTTAATAACCCAAGAGTGATATATTAGCATGTAACCAGGTAGGACTGAAATTAATTTTTTTTAGATGGAAAGGTAAACAGCATTTTCTTTCACTTTGAACCATGTAGGCAACCAAAGGTAGGGTCTGAAATTTCAACAATGACACAGAGTTGAAAGTATTTTTTCCTCATGCACAAATAATCTCTCCAAATCTGTAAATCAAATATACATTGTGAACAAGTTACAAACCAGGAAACAGAATAAATGATTCAGCATAGTTATTACTTTTAATGCCATGTATATGGTAAGAACAATAGATTGGAAGCCCAGAGAGTTGAATTTCAGGCTGTTTTATCACAAAATGGATGAATTATGTGGGTTCAAATCAAAATATTTTTGTTGTGGTTCATTTTGTGTGGCTCTAAAAAATTTTACACATAGTAAAATAGTGTACATATCCCAAAGCTCCCTTTTAATTCTGACAGTGATTCTTTTGAAAATCAGTAAGTTATGTCACATCTTAATGGCACCTTTCTCCTGGTTACTGCTAGGGAGCTTGTCTTTCCATTTGTCAAAGCTAAGTCCCTTTTCCTTGCCATTATGGATTTAGTTTACTCTTAGCAGAATAATAACATTCCCTTCTTGAGGAGGAAAAAAAAAGAAAATCAGTGCTATTATCATACAGTGAAAAATATGAGAGATAAAGAGAAGCTTAGCACATAATTCAACCTCTTGAACACCAAGCTGTTTGATAGCATATCCATTAATTGGTTATCCAACTTGCTGGTCTCCAGGGAGGTATAACTCTTTCCCTCCTGAAGTAACACATTCCATTTTTCAAGAGTTCTAATTATTTGAAAGTTTGCTTTTTTTGTTCTGACATCCATCCTAAGTCTGCATCTTCACATCTTATAACATTGCTCTCAAATCTCAAATAAGTTATGGTATGTGGATGTAATTGAATATTATTATTTTTTCCTGAGGCAATTGAGGTTAAGTGACTTACCTGAGGTCATACAGCTAGGACATATTAAGTGTCTGAGAACAGATTTGAACTCAGGTCCTCTTTACTTCAGGGCTGGTGCTCTATCCACTACACCAGCTGCTTTGAATATTATTATTCTATAAGAAATCATGGGCAAGATAATTTCAGAAAAGCCAGAAAAGACTTGCATGAATTGATGCTGAGTAAAGTGACCAGAACCAGGAGAACACTGGACACAGTAATGACAAGGTGATGTGATGCTCAGCTGTGATGGACTTGGCTTTTCTTAGCAATGAGGGGATTCAAGATGATTCCAATAGAATTAGAAGGAAAATGCCATTTGCATCCAGAGAGAATCATGGGTGTGGATCAAAGCATACTGTTTTCACCTTTTTATTTATTTATTTGTTTGTTTGCTTTTTCTTTATCATGGTTTTTTCCCTTTTGGTCTGATTTTTCTTGTACAATATGACAAATATTGAAATATGTTTAAAAGGATAGTACAACTTTAACCCATTTTGGATTGCTTACTGTCTTGGGAAGGGGAGAATTAAGGGGAAAATGGAAAAAAAAATTTGAAACACAAACTTTTACAAAAATGAAAGTTGAAAACTATCTTTACATGTATTTAAAAAATTAAATACTATTAAGAAAAAAATTTTAAATAAAAGAACTGCTTTGTCAAATACTTTGTTAAAATCATTGAAAGCTATATTCAAAGTACTCTCTTGATCTATTAGTCTATTGTCAAAATGACAATAAAACAATTCTGATATAAAATGCTCTTGATGAAGCTCTTTGTAATTACTGCTCCCTTTTCTAGACATCAGATCATAATAAATTTAGAGCTGACAGGGAAATTGAAAGGCCTCCTAAGTTTCATTCTCTCATTTTAAAAAGGAAAATCTAAAATCCAAACACAGCAAGTGACTTTAATACAGTCATACAGCTTATAAGTATCTAAGGCAGGATTTGAACCTTTTCCTTATTCAAAGTCCAAAACTCTATCCATTTGGATCATGTTGCCTTACATTTGAACATATTCAAGCTGAATCACTTTTTGGTAAATACATTGTCTTGGAAAACAATAATCACTGTTGTTCTGATTCTGAAATTCTGCCTTGCTATTTTTGAGTCCCTGGTCCTTTAATTCAAAGATAAATAGTAAAGTTAGAATGGAAAGAGGCCTTCAGACCTAAACTTATTCATTTTGGTAATGACTTAACAATTCAGAGAATTTAAGTAACATGCTGAAAAATTCACAGTCAACATGAAGCCAAAATTTGAACTCTAGCATTTTTTACTCTCAAGATACCTTTAAATTGTTCTTTGAATGCTAATTTTTTTTTCAAATAAGGAAGAGTTGGATAGCATTCTTTATACATTAATTCTTTTTGATAGCACAATCCCTTAGTAAATCTCCCTCCTGTCTTTCTCTTTCAGATTAAATAATATACAGACTAATGCAGTAACAGAATTCGGTTCTCAGTCATAAGGCTTGGGTTCATCTCTTGGTTCTTTCATGTATTTGGGTGTGACGCTGGAAAATTCACTTTATCAAACCTTCAATTTTCTTGTCTATATAATGAATATGATAATACTTTCAATGCTTTTCTCGTGGCTTTGTTTTGATGATCTAAGGAAATAACATAAGTGAATGCTTTGTAAATATAACATCTCTAATTGAGGATAATTATTATCAGTATTCTTTATATCAGTCATATCAGTTTTCTGGGTTATTAGCCCAGGGAAATGAGAACAATTCAGGACCATGAGGTCCAGGTTCCTCCATGGTCTAGGATCATCAGGTTCCTCCTGAATCACAGTTGAAGTATACAATGAATGCTCTCTGCACTGGGAAAGGTTCCAACAATCAGCTGAGTACTGTCATTCTAACATAGTCTGCAATAACAAAATACTGGCAACATACACTGATTTTTGTTCAGAGACCAACACAGAGGGTTAGGGTAATGCAACTCTTGTTGAATCTTTCTCCTGTTAGGAGTTTTAGACTCTAATTTCCAGGAGACAGAGGGTACCAACTAACAAAATTCAACATATAAATTTCATTTTATGAACAGAAGGTGTCCCTGAGAAGTAGTATCTGAATAGTCACTTTTAAAAGTATTAAGGAAATTTGCTATTCAAAAGAAAAGTGTGGTAAAGCCTTTGTAAAGTGAATAAACCCTACAAATCATATCTGAAAAATGTAACATTTCATATAAGGTATCATTTTACTTATTTATTCAAAACAAAGTACACCAATATTTGTCCTACCAATAATGACAGTATACTTAATAAACAGATAAACAGATTTGGTTCCTTCCATTAAAGGTACTACTTTAAAAATATCAATTTTTAAATTTGACACATTTATCTATAATTCATATTTCATTATATGTAAATATTACAGAAAGGCATCGGACCTGTTATTACTGTAGTGTAAGGAACAATCAATAAGGAAATTCCCTTCACAAGTACAGATTCGCAACTACTTTATATTTTATAAATGCAAAACATTTGTCAAATGAAAAAGTTTCGATAGTAACATGAAAATATCCAAAAAAATAGTAATAATCAGGAGCCAGACATAACTCAAGGAAATTTATATATTAAAACATCACTTGCTCTAATGGGATTTGAAAAAACAATTTTGTAGGTAATAACTGTGTTTCTTATACATTTTAGTCCTAAATGAAATAAAGTATTTATGGAAAAAGCAGAAAATT
>JAJPUD010002309.1:171492-229625 GCA_023553655.1 Myrmecobius fasciatus | reverse complement strand
TATTAGTTTGTCCCTTACTTTTCCTCCTTTCCCTCCCACTTCCCTCTAGCAACAGACAAGTTTCTATGTGAAATCAAATGTCTGATATACACTTTTAGAGCCCAACCTGATGAGAGTAAGATTTACACAGTGCTCGTCTCCCTCCCCTCTTTCTCTCAATTATATTAGGTTTTCTTTGCCTCTTCAAGTGATTTTACCTTGTTTTTACCTCCTTTTTTTTTAGATCTTATTTTACCACTTTTTCCCTCTTTTCCCCAGTATGACAACCTTTTCCCCTCTAGTTCTCTTTTTCATATTATCAAAGTAATATTTAGTTAATTATACCCCCAAACTTTGAGTATCCCCCTAGTAAAAATAAAGTTCTCAAGAGTCCTTTCCTTTTTACCTTTTTATGCATCTCTTGAGTTCTGTGTTTGGGTGTTGAATTTTTTGTTCAGATCCGGTCTTTTCATTAGAAATAGGTGAAATTCACCTATATCATTGAATGACCATCTTCTTCCCTGGAGGATAATGCTCATTCTAGCTGGATAGGTTATTCTTGGCTGTAATCCAAGTTCCTTTGCCCTTCGGAATATCTGGTTCCAGGCCCTTCGATCCTTCAGTGTGGAAGCTGACAGATCCTGACAGATTCTAATTATTGATCCTCGGTATTTGAATTGTTTCTTTCTAGCTGCTAGCAGAATCTGTTCCTTGGTGCTATAGTCCTGAAATTTAGCCACGATATTCCTTGGGGTTTTTTTTTTGGTTCTTCATGCAATCTTCCAGAAAGGCCTTTTTTCAATGGCGATCTTGCCCTTTGATTCTACAATCTCAGGGCAGTTTTCTTTCAGGATTTCCTGGAAGATAGTGTCCAGATTCTTTTTTTGATCATGGCTTTCAGGAAGTCCAATAATCCTTAGATTGTCTCTCCTAGATCTATTTTCTAAGTCAGTTGTTTTTCCTAGGAGATATTTCATATTTTCTTCTAATTTTTCATTTTTTTGTTTTTGTTTGACTGATTCTTCAAGTCTTAGTGAGTCATTCACTTGCATTTGTTCAATTCTTATTTTTAAGGTGTTGTTTTCTTGTTACCTTTTTAAGTTCCTTTTGTAACTGGCCAATTTGTTCACTGTACTCTTTTTCCACTTCACTAATTTTATTTTTTAATAAATTGGTGTCTTTTTCATATCTCTTTTGCAGAGCGTCATATCCTTCTTGCAAGATACTGTATCCTTCTTGCACTGATTTCAATTTATTTTCCCATTTATCCTCCGGCTCTCTTTTGAGGTTCTTTATGCAATCTTCCAGAAAGGCCTTTTGAAACGGGGACCAGTGATGGTCGTTGCTGTTTTTTTCTGGATTTTTGTCTAAAGAAACCTCTGTAACTGAGGTCGTTTCTTTGCCTTGATAAAAGCTGTCTATGGTAAGAGCTCTCTTTTGCTTCTTCATCATTTTTTTTTTTTTTTAGACAGAGTGGATATCTCTTTAAGGCAGGGGAAAAAAAAACCTCGGCTGAAGATGCTTTGCCCTGGGGCACTTCGGCGAGTTGATTTAAGGTGCTGGGCCGGTGGGGGCTAGGACTAAGTCCGAATTACTCCTTAAACAAGGCAAGTCTGCCAGAACACCTGTCCCCAATCAGGGCAGAGTGTCCCGAGTGCCTTAGATAAACTCCAGGTGTTTGGAATTTGGAGTTTGGAGTTTGGAATTTCTTCCACGAAGAGCCGAGCTGAGTCCCACCCTCACTTCCGGCCTGCACAGTTGCAGTCTATTTATCTCTCTGTCCGAGTCCGATTAACCTGATATGAAGTTATCCAGAGAGCCGTGCCCAAATGTTTCTGAGTTCGTTGACTTGAAGATCAGTTCAGAGGCTTATTTTATTGTTGATTTGAGAGAAGATCGGAGGAGAGGCAGAAAGTCACCTTTTCACTCCGCCATCTTGGCCTTTTTATGCTTTTCTTGAGCCTTAAGTTTATGCATCAAATTTTCTACTTAGCTCTGGTCTTGTTATCAGGAATACATGAAAGTCCTTGATTTCATTAACAATATATTTTATTCTCATGCAGGATTATACTCAGGTTTGTGATTCTTGGTTATAAATTCAGATTCTTTACCTTCTAGAATATTATATTTCAAGCTCTCCATTCCTTAAAATTGTTGCTAAGTTTTGTGTGATCAAACCTGTGGCTCTAAGATACTTGAATTCTTCCTCCCTGCTTGCAATGTTTTCCCTTAACCTTGGAGCTCCCCTAAAATATCTGGGCAGTTTTCTTTTATGATTTCATAAAACATCATATCTAGGATCTTTCCTTTGATAAAGTTTTATGCCATTTTTGAATCAAACTTATATTTTCCTTCAGCATCTATAATTTAGTTTTTTAAAATTCATTTTAGCTCACTTTCAAACTCTTCTAGGAATTCTTATTGAGTGTCTTCTAATCTTCATTTTTTCTCATCCTTGGGAGGCTTGGGAGGCAAACAGAGAGATCTGCAGACATTAGAGATGCAGAACTAATCAGGAATAAGAAAAGCATATTACCTCTTTTTTACTGATGAGAAGACTTAGGGTAAGAGAGTTAAAATCATTTGCTTAAGATCCCATATGCAGTTAAGTATCTGAATTGGGATTTGAACTCATTACTACTCATTTTAAAAATTTCCATTTTAATTTAATGTGTTTAATTCTAGAATTTCCAGACGTGTGACCTAGTATAATCTAATAAGTAATAAATCAAAAGGCATTTCACTGAATGTCTATTCAATAGACATTTTATTGTTTTTTTCAATTGTTCTAAAAATATATACTTGCCACTTAAACAATAAGAAATCCATATTAAAATGGACCCACCTAATATATGTATGTGAATATACATGCATACATACATACACATATGTATGTTTGTGTGTGTGTGTGTGTGTGTGTGTGGATGACTTGCTCAAGTTTCTATATTTGGTAGCTAATTAGAAACCAATAGAAATTAGAGTCCAGACCATTTCCTAGCTCTATGTTCTTTCCACATTCCCTCTACTAAAGTATGATCACCCTGTCCTAGACGAGGTGGATCTTTCTCAAATACTCTCCCATAAAGAGTCATCACTAAAATAGGCAATGGAGCATCACTTCTGCTCTCCAAACGACCATCACTCAATACCTAAGAGAGAAAATGAAAACAATGCATCAATTATTACATAAGATTTAATCTCCATATCAATGAAATTTTCTAGCTGAAGAAATCTACTATAATTTTCAGCCATGTATCACTTATTTTAAAAGAAAGTTGAATAAGTTTTTCTCTTACCATGATTCATAAAGAAATGTCTATTAAAATTAATGTATGTGTATAACCAGAAAAAAGAATACAAGAAAAAAATTTATAAAAAGAAAGCTGAAGAAGTCAAATTAATGATGCTAAAGGGTAGATGAAGAGGGACCACTTTTCATAAATAAGGCACAGCCTAGGCAAAGCTATGGAAATGAGATATCCCCAGAAATGGAAACAGAATAGTTTGGCTCTAAGATAAAGTATTTATATTAGATAAGCCTGGAAAGGACTACTGGCTCCAGATTGCACAAGGTTTAAAATCCCAAGCTGAGGAGCTCGAGTTGCATCATAGAAATAATAAGAAGCTACTGATGATTCTTGAAGGAGGGAGTAACACGGTCCGACCTGTGCTTTAGAAAGATTATTTTGTTCCTGTATGGAGGATAGATTAGAGAGAGAAAAGATGGGAAGCAAGGTTATCAACTAGGAGCTTGTTGCAATAGTTCAGACAAGCTATGTATTTAGGGCTGGACTGGTCCAGACCAGGCCTCCAGTCTGAGACTTTATATTTGATATGAGAATGAAATGAGGCAGAAATAAGTCATTCAACAGTTAACAAGGGGAGACATGTTTCACCATGGCAGGAAAAGGGTAATGAATAAAGATATGCATTAAGGACACGCCAAGCAGATTCATACAAAGCAGGCTTTCCTGCTTCTGAATCATCTCGTGATCCAAGTATCAGATGCTCAGAGCTATTTATACCTGTTTGATGTTGATGTAACTAGGCTGTGATAGCAAAAGCCTCACTTTAGCCAATCAAGATGCAAGGATGGTTTCAATTTATCACTCCCATCATGGGATAGAAATAAGCTGAATTAAGGTAGTGGTCAAATGAGTGGTAAGAAGTGGACAGAATTAAGATAAATGGAGTTAGAAATGTTAAGTCTTGGAAAGTGATTACATATTCATGAAGTCCTCCATACCCAAGATTCAGGAAACATCACTTTCCACAGCACTAGATGATGCTCCCATTTAACTTCAATCTTTCTTCCCACAACCCTTATGTTTGTCCTGAGCATGACTATGGTATGGATTTGTTAGAATTTATTCCTTCAGCATCACTGATAGCATTTGTTTAGTGGGAAATACAAAAGGGAAAAGGGAAAAAAAAATTATATAGTGACTACTATATGCCAGGCACTGTGTTAAGAACTTTTACAGATTTTATTTCATCTGCAAGTGGATATAGTATTATCTCCACGTCATAGCTGAGAGGTATCTGAGGCCAAATTTGAAGTTATGTCTTCCTGACTCCAGACCTAGATCGCTATTCATTGTGTCCCCTAGGTACCTCTGTTTCCCATGATATGTTCTGTTCCTTATCACAACTTCCATGGGTCTGTGAATGCTAACAATCACACAACTATGATATGGAGGAAAATTAATATAGAAGGAAGAACATTGCCTTGGACAGATGCAGGAATCCTAATTGTCAGTTCTGGCTCTATCAGAACTCAATTTGAGACAAATAGTCTCTTCAGGTCTATTTGTAAACCTGTAAAATGAAAGAATGGTACTAAAGGATCTCTGAAATTTCTCCCTTTCTTGAACCTCTCCACCTCCTGCCATCCACCAAATTCCATAAATTCTACATATCTTACCAGTAACTAACCAGAACTTCAGCTACTTCATACTATTTTCCAATACAAATGGCTTCAACATTTTCTTTTGATTACAAAAATCATGACTCTGAAAGTATGGAATATTAAGTGAAAACAAAATGATGTTTGAACAACTTGCAACCATATTTCCTTCTCTATACCAATCCCATCCAATTACTGCTCTGTTCAAAAAAACATTTCTTAGAGGCAGCATGACAAAGTAGATGGAGCGTTGGACCTAGATTCAGCAAGACATAGATCTTCATCCTATCTTTGTTATTGAAGAACTATTCAGTCATGGGCAGGTTGCCTAAATTTATCAAAACTCAACTTCCTTGTAATATAATATTGGTAGTACCAATATTATACAAATACAGAGTATTACAGAGTATTAATACAGAGTTGTCATGACATTTAGTGCTAAAAAGGTATATAGAATGTTTGGGACATCCTACCTTTGTTACTGAAGAACTAGTCATAAATTCTTTCCTTATCCATTCCAAGGAAGACATTTTCTTCTTTGTTTCTCTATAATCAAGTGACCTAACTTTATCAAACCTTAAGTTCCTCACTTATAAAATGCCATTAGTACTTATCATACAAAGTTGTTATGAGTTCCTAATGACAAAAATGTATATAGAATTCTTTAAATATTTTAAATAACAGATGACAATTATTGTTATTCAGAAATATTCAATCCACCATCCTACCTCAAAGTGTTGTTCAGGTGCAAGCTGAGTACCACTTAGCACTAACTGTGGGAAGACATAACTGGTATTGAACGTGCCACTGAGGGAAAATGCTTCAAATTTGGTGAAAGCTGATCCAACTGGCTCACCACAAGTTTTTAAATCAGTTGTTTGGCACTTTAATAATGTGCATATCTGGGTGGGAAAACATAAAAAAAAATTAGAAAATGATATGAAAATGAAGACACATTATTTTTCCCGCAATACAATCATACTAATACAGAAAAAGAGTGAGATTTTCCAAAATCAGAAGCTTTACCTTGATAAAGAAGGTCATGTTACAAACAAATAAGAGGAGCAAAGAAGAAAATATCTTTCTTGGCTATGGCTAGGGAAAGAGCATATGACTTAATAAGAAATAGAAAGATGCATAGAAAACAGATGGACAATTTTGATTATGTAAAGTTAAAAAGTTTTTGAACAACAAAACCAATACAGTTTAAATTTAAAAAGATCAAAAACAATTAAAATTTTAAAAACAAACAAATGGGGGGAAATTCTTGCATCAAGTTTTTTTTTTCCCCCTATCCAAGATACATAAGAAACTGATTTAAATAAATATGGAAAAACTACCAGTAGAAAAATTATCAAAGGCAGTTTTCAAAGGAAACTACCCAAGATAGCAACACTTATAAAAATGCTCCAAATATTTAATAATCAGAAAAATGTAGATTAAACAATTCCAAATTTCCACCTTATTCCTGACTTGCTAGCAAATGAAAAAGAGAGAGGTAATTAAGAGGGTGGATGCAGGAAAATAGGTACTTTAGAGCTAAGAAAGCTATTTGGAACTCTGTTCAAAAGCCTCTAAATTATGCATACTCTTTGGCCCAGCAAATATAGGGTCCATACCCCAAAGAAATAAAAGAAAAAGGACCCCTTATGTACAAAGATATTTATAGCATCTCTCTTTGTCACAAGAAAAAACTAGAAAAAAGGAGGATTCCTATTAATTGAGGAATAGCTGAACAAAGTATGATATATGAATATAATAGAGAATTATAACATAAGAAATGATAAAAGGAATTGTTTCAGAGTAACAGGAAAGACATAAATGAACCTCTGCAGAGTAAAGTGAGCAGAACTTGGCCAAGGAATTTATACTCTAACAACAACACTGAAGAGACAATCAACTTTGTAAAACTTAAGGATTCTGATCACTCAAATAATCCATAATCATTTCAGAAGACTAGGTATGAAGCATGTTACCTATCTCCTGACAGAAAGAAGGTGGAATCAAGATACAAAATGAAACACATATTCTTGGTTATAGCAAATGTATGAATTTGTTTTGCTTGACTTTGCTTATTTGCTACAATGATGGCTTTTCTTTTTTTCCTGGTGTGATAGCCACGGGTGATATTGATTATTATCAATAATGATGCCCAAAATAAAGAAAAGAAAAAGAAACACTAAGAAATCACTGAAACATTTTTAAATGAACAAAAGAAAACAAAAAAATTTCAGAAGAAAATAGGTAAGACAGCTTTGAGACTTACATGTTGAATGTATTATTTAAAAAGAAAGTTCATTAGAAAGTTTCACACACAGTTTTCTGTTGTTGTTCTACTTAGTAGGTAGACATTTTCTTTTCTTCATAAATTTCAGGATTAAAAATAAAATTTAATTCAAATTAACAATAATAAAATTACTGGAGTCAATATTCTTTTAAAAATATGTGACAAGCTCTAATAGCATGAATAATCTAGCCAAAACAAAATCCTCTCTGGATATTTTTGAAAGCTATATTACCTGTTGATAATATTCTCCTTCAACAGTATGAAGGCCATCAAAAACCCCTAGTGCATAGACTTCATCACTTCTTTTCTCAGACATCTTGTAACTCAAATGACAACAGAGGTCTTTTTGGCAAACGGTGTAATTTCCTGTGTCTTTAGTAAGTTCAGTGAAGGTAAACTCATCAAAGTAGATACTTCCAGGAAAGTGTGCCTGATCAGAAGTAAATGGCTTGGCTTTTTTGGCATAGGCACTCCAATCTACTGCTGCAGGGTAGCTGGAAGAAGTTCTAGGACGTGACTTCAGTTCTGATAGTAATAGCTGGCCACTTTTTGTTTCCATGTCATAGTAATAAACTCTAACTGCCTCTGGTGCATAGATTCCACTCCCTTAGGATAAAAAACACATTTTTATTAAAACAAACAAAACTTGGTTTCATCCTTGGTTTTATTTATTTTTTTTAATTGCCACAAATTCAGAGTGCTAAGTGTCTCTCAGTTAAACTTAAGGAATAAAATCTAAAATTATTACCCCATTAAAAATTCTTCATGGAAATAGCTAATGGTCAAAAGGTTTGAGGTCTGATATTGACACTAGCTGTTCCACACTTGACAAAGCATTTGATATAAGTGTACATTTCTTTCTCCATAAAATCTAGATATTATTTCTAGGGATCTCATAACTACTAATATTATTACTAACTACTACAACTAATGATAGTGAATATTTGTCATGCTCTTTAAAATCAGTGAAATACTTGAATAGTATTCCCTTCTTTGGCTTGTTAGAAATACAAGGATTCATGAAAAGTCTGTGATGTTGATTATGGACTTCCCAGAGTGAGAACTCTCTGCCAATGCACATTACAATCTGTGACTGAAAAGAGAAACCTTAAGGAAATGTTTAAAGCAAGTAAGGGTCCCATCAGAGTGTGGGAAGTGGTTTGTACATGTTAAAGCAGTGTAGAATAGGGGACCTTAGGAAAAGGAAAAAAAAAAAAGTGTGGTCAGCATTTGGAGAAAAGTCTAGTTTATAACAATCATTTTATAGCATACTACATAAAGAGTGCCTCAAAACTAGAAGTATGGTTCAAAGGTGACATATTTTTCAGCTGAAACTGCTAAGAATGAAAGAATGAGTTAATGAATGAATGAGGCATTTATTAATCACCTACTTTGTTTAAAGCATTAGGCTAAGCATTGACAAATAGAAATAGAAAAGAGAAACTTAAAACTTCTTACTCTCAAAGAACTCACTTTTTTTTTTTCTGAAGCAATTGGGGTCAAGTGACTTGCCCAGGGTCACACAGCTAAAAAGTATTAAGTGTCTGAGGTCATATTTGAACCCAGGTCCTCCTGACTTCAGGGCTGGTGCTCTATCCACTGCACCACCTAGCTGCCCCAATACATTTATATGTATTGAAAACAATACATATAAAACACGAGGATTAGAAAAACATGAGACAGTGGCTATTTCAATTAGTAAAAGGAATAATAACATTGACAAAGTCCCAAAACCTTAAGAATTGGAATCATACAAAAAAAAAATAAAAAGCATGAGTTCTTTTGTTTATATGGCACTTTATGATTAATAAACATCTCTGGCTTAAGTATTATTCTCTTCATTTTAAAGATGGGGGAATAAAAGAGAAATAGATAAGAAATAGCACGTTATTCTCCTCATTATAAGGCTTAATTGATTACTTCCCTGAGGTTATATAAAGAATTAAAAGAGTTAAGAGTTATTCCTCCCCCAAAGTTTATCCATTATGCAGTACTAGAGAGATATTGTTTAATAACTTGATAACTTGTTAGTTATTCAAATTATAACTTAATTTAATGAAAAAGTTTTAGCAAAAGATTAGAAAACAATCTCTCATGAAAACAATATTAGTTATCCTATGGCTTTGAAGAAATTGTTTAATTTCTTTGAGCTCATCTGATGGAGGAATCTTTCATTGACCAAGAACAAGTTGTTACAAAGCATAAATGTTGTAATAAGTAGAGTTAACTAATCTGAAAAGCTAATGGTTGAGTAAATTACCTGTCATATACATCCTGGTGTTGTGAGTATTTGCTGAGAGGAGATTGACCCTCATGGTCTTAGCCCAGGATGAGTGGAATGGAACAGCAGACAAGAGGGGCAGAGTGTTCATCCAAGCTGTGGGGAACACTATGCTGTCCACTTGGAATTTATCCACTACAATTACAGCAGGATCATAAGAGAATATGTCAAAGCAAGTGAAAATGCCAAACTTTCCAAAAGGTGTATCAAAGGTCACATACGATGAATCTTTAGGGAAGTTGAACTGAACTTCAGTTGCAAAGAGATTGTACTATTAAAAAATGGAAAGAAAAGACAATAAGAAATAATCCACCAAATATTTATGTGTTTAATATCATATAAATGTTTCCTTCACAGATGAGTCAAGAGAGTTACATAAAACTGGGGTACATTAATGAGAGGAAATTTTTACCTGGTATTTAACCTATGTATGTGAATTTCAGTACTTCTACCTTTATCTCTTTTATCTTTATTTTGTACAGGCATTTCTACCTATATATCTTATATAAGTTCCTTTTTCTCCATTCACACTGCTGACATGATATCACAAAAGTGAAGGCCCTCATCACATTATGCCTGCAATATTTCAGTAACCTTCTGGTTAGTCTCTCTCAAGTGTATCCCTATTTCAATCCATCCTCTTTTTAGCTGCCAAAATAAATACAGGTCTGACCATGTCATTCCTCTTCAGAGTCATTCATGTTCAAATCTTGAATTTCATTCCTCTATAGTCTAGTGATGGAGGCTAAACAACCAGGTCTTTGACCCAGTATGCTAAAGATCAGAGGATGATCATAGCACTTACACTCCTTCAGAAGCATAGAAAGTACTGAATTTAATACAAAATTGGTAACAATTATTACCTAAAATAGGAAATGACCAGATTATATCAGGAAAACTCCTTCCTTTCACTCAATACCTATATAAAAGTAAAATTGTTGCATGTTAGGGCTTTTTTTGCCCATTTCCTAATTGAATTTGTGTTCATAATTGATTTGATTCTGTTTTCGTGCTGCTTCTCCCAGGTAAACATTTTATGGAGTTTGCTTCAAATTGATTTTAGAAAGTTTGATCCTGGCAAGAAGTGGCTACTTAAAATTGTATGAAGTTAATTAGTTCCCTTTATCTATTATATTTTCTCATTATAAATCATGAAGAATGAAGATAGCATTAATGCTAGTTCTTTGCCATACTTGTGCAAATCAAGAAGCCCACACTGATAGATCAGTCGATAAATCCTTTTTTAAAATTCACACCTGAGATTTTTTTTGGTCTGAATAATGCTGACATTATCTGGTTTTCACTTTGTATTATGTTGTCTTAAAGTTGTTGGATGGAGTGTCCTATGTAACACTTTCTGTCAATGTGTTATGCCTGGCAGCTACTTGACAAAAAAAGGAAAGAAAGTAAAGTGATTGGCTGAACCGCCAGTCAAAGCTTATTCTAAAAAGTACAAGACTTTTACCTCCTTTTCAGAAGGTAAAAAAAAGCCCAGAAATCCTGTTGTTTAACCCAATGAAAGTATCTCTAACATCCTTTCTTATCAATGCTCAGAGCATGATGCTACAGAGTTTAACCTTTTTTTCTCTTTCAGATAAGGGATTTAATCAAGAAATAAATGTTAATTATTTTATGATATACAATAACTTCTTACCTTATGATATCTGGCAACCAGTTTCCCCTCTGAATCAAACACTACATCAGTGTTGTATTGGTACCGGCCATCAGGTGGACAATGGAAGTCACTGACATCACATTCTTTCTTGTCTCCAATATTTGCCACCACATAGATAGAGTTCTCTCTGGCTAAGCAGCTAAGTCTTTTTTGCACAGGTGTATGGCCAAATCTAGTTCAAATTTGAATTCAAGAGGTGGATTTATAGGTGATTATTTTATTGATCATACATACACAGTATTAAATCTTTTTTTTTAAGCAATTGGGGTTAAGTGACTTGCTCAGGGTCACACAGTCAGGAAAAGTTAAGTGTCTGAGGCCAGATTTGAACTCAGGTCCTCCTGACTTCAGGGCTGGTACTCTATCCACTGTGCAACCTATCTGCCCCATGGTATTATATCTAAACAGCCTAAATACTGGAGACTGTGATGGGAAATAAGTCATTTATTCTCTCAAAACATTCCAGGTCTAATAGGTTCTTATGAACATTTACCATTCTATTAATTGTAATCTATTTTAATAATTTCCATTTACTGTAGTCTACTAAATACTACTTTGTACTACTACCAAGAGTATTATATTAGGCATGTAATCAGGGAACAAATTTTTAGGTGGAAAGACAAATAGCATTTTCTCTTACTATGGACCATATGGGCAAGCAAAGATAAGGCTTGGAATTTTAACTATGGTACAGAGTTGAAAGTTTTATTTTTTTTTAATGCACAAATGATCTCTTTAAAACCTGTAAGTCAAATATGCATCCTGCATTATAGGTTACAAAACCAGGAAGCAGTAAATCATTCGGTCTAGTTATCATTACTATTAAAGCTCTATATTCTAATAAGATAATAGATACAAAAACCAGAGACATGAATTCTAATTATGGCTTTATCACAGAATAGATGAATTATGTAGATCCAAGTCAAATATTTTTGTTCTGCCTCCTCTTGTGCTAGTCTGAAAATTTTTAGCAAAATAGTTTAAATGCCCCAGACTGTTCCTCTTAATTAGGGTTCTGATTTTTTTGAGAATCAACAAATTATGCTCATTGAGTCATGAATCTGAGAGACACACACACCAATCTCTTCTAAAACATACCTAATAAATGGTCATCCAATCTGAAGGTCTCTAGGAAGGCACAACTTACTACTTCCTGAAGTAGACAATCTATTTTCAAGAATTGTATGGAAGTCTTTTCTGACATCCATTCTAAATCTGCATCTTCACATCTTCCACCAGTTCCTCCTAATTCTGCCCTCTGGTCCAAGAAAAGTCAAGTTAATAATTCTTTTCCATGTGACAGACCTTCAAAAATTTTAAAGGCAGTAATCATATCTAGTCCTGAACTTCTCACTGTAGCATAAGAGAACATTAGGTTTTTGTTTTTGTTTTTGCATTCTTTTATGCTATCCATCACAATGTTGATTGCTTGAAAGCTTGCAATTTATTACAACTTCCATATCTTATTTCGGCAAAGTTTCTGTCTAACTGTTATTCCCCCATCTTATACTTGTCAAGTTGATTTTTTTAACCCTAATTCAAAACTTTACTTCAATGTTTACTAAATTGCATAATGTCATGTTCATTGATGTTGAAATTACATTTAAAAATTTTTTATTTAAAAATAAAATAAAATTTTTAATTAAACTGATTAAATTTATCCCAATGCTCTACTCTGCCAAGATATTTTTTGTATCTGAACAATATAATAGCCATTATCTTCCAGCTTTCTATTATCTGAATGATAATCATTCCATCTATGCCTTCATCCAAATCATTGATAAAAGTATTAAGCAGAATTGGGCTAAGCACATATCCTGTATGTACTGCATTTGGACCTTCTGATTTCTTCATCATACCTTCATGTTCCATGTCTTCCTCTACCCCCATGATATTTTCAGCATTCTTCTATATGTTATCTTCCCCCATTAAAGTGTAAGTACTTTGAGGGAAGGAACTATCTTTTTTTTCATATCTGTATCCTTATCCCTTAGAAAAGTACCTAGTACATAATAGGTACTTAATAAATGTTTTCCAATTGTTGACTATTAGCATATCCCTGAGAAACACCATAGAAGACTTCATTTTCAAGCTGATATTGAATTATTAAAGACTCCTCTTTGAGTTTGGCCATACAATCAGTTTCAAATCTATCTAATGGTACTATTCTCTAGTCTACACCTATTTATCCTTCCATAAGAATTGCTTCTGTCAAATGCTTTGTAAAATTATTGAAAACTATATTCAGAGTACTGTTTTGATTTATCAGTCTAATGTCAAAATGACAATAAAGCCATTTTATTATATAGCCTGTCCTTGGCAAAGCTCTTTGAAATTACTGCTTCCATTTCTGGACTATCAGATCATAATAAGATAAAAATTAATAGGGAAATTGAAAGATCCCCTAAGTTTCATTACCTCATTTTACAAATGAGAATCTGAAACCCAAAGACAAGAAGTGATTTTCTTATACTCATACAGCTAGTAGATATCTATCAAGATTTGTACTTTTTTCTTATTCAAAATCCAAAACTGTCCACTGGATCATGTTGCCATATACTTGGATACATAGTCAAGCTGAATCACTTCTGGGCAGATAGGGTGTAGAGGGGAGTCTTGAATAATAGGAGTACTGATGTCCTCCTGACTCTGAAATACTGCTTTGCTCTTTTGTGAGTCCTCTGGTCCTTTACTTCAAAGTCATTAGTAGATTTAGAATGGGAAGAGGCCTTCAGACCTAACCCCATTCATTTTGTTGAGGACTAACAGTTGAGATAATTTAAGTGACATGTTGAAGGGTTCATAAGCAGTCAACATGGAGCCAAAATTTGAACTTTAGCATGTTTTCCTCTAGTGCAAGGTACCTTTAAATCATTCTTTGAACTTTTTTTCCCCTAAATAAACTCTTTTCATTAGAAATTAGGAAGACTTAAATAGCATCCTTTATGCATTAATTATTTTCAATTACAAGTCTTTTAGTAAATCTCCTTCCTACCTTTCTCTTCCAGATTAAAAAAGACACAGACTAATGCAGCAAGAGAATTGGATTCTATGTCAGATGGTTTAGGTTCATATCCTGACTCATGTATTTGGATATGACCCTGGAAAATTCACTTCTTTGGAACTTCAATTTTCTAATCTATGAAAAGGAGAATATAATACTTGCCTTGCCTTTCTCAGTTTTGTTTTGATGATCTAATGAAAGAGCGTAAGTAAATGTTTTGTAGCTATAACACCTTTAATTGAAGATGATTATCAGTATTCAGTTATACCAGTCACATAAGCTTTCTGGGTTATCAGCTCAGGGAAATGCGAACAATTCAGGGCATGAGTTCTCTTGAACCGCAGTCAAGTATACAGGGAATGCCCTTTGCACTGGGAAAGGTTCCAACAATCTGCTGAGTACTGTCATTCTAACATGGTTTGTGATAAAATACTTGCGACATTCAGTAAATTTTGTTCAGAGACCAACACAAGGGTTAGGGTTATGCAACTCTTGTTGAATCTTTCTCCTATTAGTAGTTCTAGACTTTGATTTCCAAGAGACAGCAAGTAACAAAATTCAACATATGAATTTCATTTTATGAACAGAAGTTGTTGTCTCTGAAAAGTGGTATCCGAATAGTCACTTTTAAAGCCACTAAGAAAGCTTGATATTCAGAAGGAAAGTGTGTAAAGTCTTTGCAAAATGAATAAATACTCTACAAATAATATCTGGCAAATGCAATGTTTCATATAAAATATTATTGCACTCATTTATTCAAAAGAAAGTATACCAATATTGGTCCTACCAATAATGGCAATACCCTGAATGGACAGGTAAACAGGCTTGGGTACTTCCATTAAAGGTATTAATTTAAACATAAGAAACAATTTTTAATTTGACACAGTTATCTTTGTATCATTTATATTTTATTATACATAAATATTATGGTATTATACATAAATATAAATATTACACTGGATCTGTGATTATTGTAGTATAAGGAACTATCAATGAATAAAATCCTTTACTGGTAGTACAGATTAGCATCTTCTTTACATTTTGTAAACATAAAACATTTGTCCAATGAAAAAAAGGTATGTAATAGAAACATTAAAATATATAAAAATGTCATCAGGAGCCAGACACACTAAAAGAAACTTGTATGTTAAAATTTCACTTGCATCAGTGGGATTTTTATAAACAGTTTTGTGTGTAACAACTCTGCTTCTTATATATTTTGGTCCTAAATGTAATAAAAAAATTCACAGTAAAAGTAAAAGTTCTTTCTTTGTGTGTGTATATGTGTTTGTGTGTGTATGCTGAGTGTTCCACCTTTCGTCACTAAAGGTGACATGTCAAATAACATTCAGTTTATGAAAAATTTAACTCATTGAATCCAGAGCATTAGTGTGAAAGAAGCCTGATTTTTCTTAACCATCTAGTCCAGAGAGTGGTTTTATGGAGTGAAGAGATTCAAGCAGAATCTAGTCCAGAGTTCACAACTGTGGTAATATTTTCGGAATTTGGGTTTCAGGATCTGTATGTTTTAGTAAATGCTGGAAGAAGAAAACTACTCTATCTTGTCATACATAGGAAGCACAGCATTCTATTAGTCAGATCATATTGATTTTTGCATATTTTTAAATGAATTTTTGTGGGGATTTGGAACTATTGTTTTATTGTCAAAGCAAACCAATGATAGGTGTAGATTTCATTGATTTAGATCTCAGCAACTCAGCTCATCTATAATTCAAATTTAGGGTATTAGGTGAAAGAGAGTGATGTTAAGTGGTCCATGGACATTCTGCTCCTATGTGTCAGTGGCAATACAAAATCAAGTCTTCCTGATTCCAGTGATACCTTTCTAACCAGTATACCATACTTTCACTCTATCATATGTATATAATTTATTATATATAAATGTTATGGAATGGCATGGGACCAGTGTTTACTCTAATATAAGGGACAACCAATGAAGAAACTCCTTCTACTAATGCAGATTGGCATTTACTTTGCAACTTACAGTCTTAGTAGTCTGGAGTGTGGAAAAATTCAATGATTAGGTAACAATCATATAGACAATAAGTATCACAGACAAGACGTGAACTCAGGTCTTCCACTATAACTAGAGTTAATACATTCACTTTAAAGTTACTCTTTTAATGGAATATTATTGTTCCATAAGAAATGTTGAGCAAGCTGATTTCAGAAAAACTTGAAAAGCTTTAATATGAAATGAGGCTGAGTGAAGTAAACAGAACAGGAGAACACTATATTTAGTAACAAGATTGTGTGATGATCAACTGTGATGGGTTTGGCTCTTCTCAATAATATGATGATTTAAGGCAATTTCAATAGTCCTGGGATGGAAAATGCCATTCACTTACAAAGAGAAAACTATGGAAATTGAATGTGAATCAAAGCATAGTATCTTTATTTTTTGTTTGTTTATTTGTTTGGTTTCTTTCTCATTTTTTTCTTTTGGTGTGATTTTTCTTGCACAGCATAATAAATATGGAAATATTTTTAAAAGTATTATACACATTTGACCAAATCAGATTGCTTACTGTCTTGGGGAGGGAGGAGGAGGGAGGAAAAAGGGAAAAAATTTCGCACAGAGAGTCTTACAAAAATGATGTTGAAAATAAATTTATACTTTTTATAAAAATAAAATACTACTAAAAAATTAACAACAACAACAAAAATAAAGTTACTGTACCTTTTACAGAACCATATCTTCTTTGCTTATACAGCAAAAATAATCAAAATACCTGTTTGGTTCAGTACATGGAATCCAGTTTACTTGAGGATCTGGGATGTCTTCTAGATATGGGTAAATGGTTTCCCTTGTGAAAGCCCAGCCATAAACTCCATCTTCAGGGGTCACAATAATTTGTGCACCCTGCTCAAAACAATGGATTTACAGAATGTTAAATGTTAAATTCAGAAATATACAGGTTGTCATCTTACATAAGAAAAGGCAGAGGTCTAGAGAATCAAATAATTTGCTTAATTACACAGATTGTTAATTGAGAGCTATAATCCAATCCCCAAGAATCTGAGCTGAGTTCTACTCTCCAAAAAGAATCACAGGATCATTGATATAAAGCTATAAGGAAATCTGGATATCATCTGATCCAATCTTTCCAAAAATCAGAATAGCCCCAAAGATGTTAAATGACTTTTATAATAGCAGAAACAGGATTTGAACCCAAATCCCCTGATTTCAAATCTAGAATTCTTTCTGTCCTTACCACATCAGGTAAAAATCAAATCAGTTTGATTATGAACAAAAGCACAGAGCCCTTCAACTTATTCTTTATGCCCCAACATCTAGGGCAGCAAGGAACCATACCTTCTCAGCTGCCAGTTTGATTGCTTTCTCCAAGACATCCAAGTTTTTGTTCATCAGCATCAGGGCATCTTCCTGGGAAACAGGTGTTTCTGTCTTATTTGGAAGAATAACAGCATGTTCATATACAGCAGCCATGAATGTGTCTAAGGTATCAACCCTGAGGACACAGGCTGTTAAGGTTATCACACAAATGGAGAACCAGGAAGAAACCATGGCTGGGGACAAGTGATTCTGAAATAGAGAGCATGAATACCAGGGTATTCATATATGGGAAAATGTTACACACTGTGTCACTGTCACCTAGTGAGCATATCAATAAATATATTATGCAATCCAACATTGAGTAAGAAGGTTGTGCAAGACAACTATTATATATCCAGAAAAAATTGAATAGTACACACAAGATTATTTTTGATATTTTTGCAAGCCTAAATCAGAAGTATTGAAAGTAAAGTCATAAAACCAAATACCCTAACATTCTTATTATGTCCTAATAATAGAATAGTATTTTTTCTAGTAAATTATTATTTATCTATTCTCCCTCCTCCCCCATTCCCCTTGTTGCTAGTATTCTTTTTTCTAAGATCACCTTGTTTTCATCTTCTTTATCTATATTAATTATATACTTATATAATGAGGGACTGGCTACTGAGCAGTCTTTAAAAATTGCCTGGGGTGGGGGAGAAATGTATATTTTCTTTTGTAACATGACTTTTATTGAATTGTTTTGCACAACTTCACATGGGCTTCTCTCAGTGGGGCTTGTGAGGATGAAAGGGAGAATCAGAAACTCAAAATTTTTAAAATAAATGTAAAAAAACTGCTTTACATGTAAGTGGGGAAAATAAAAATATTAAAACAAAAAAAAATTTACTCAAAGAACCACTGAAGTGATTCTCCATGTGATGAAGCTTAGGACCTCACATCCAGGAGAGCTGTGATAATGTGTAATTGAAATCCTTGGAAATACAGTGAAGCCAATGTATACAATAAATAAATAGTTCTCATTTGTAATTACAGTTGATTGGCAATAGCTGGAACTAAAGCTATGTCTAAAAGGTGTTATTTGATCTATACTCTATTTCTTGATTTGATTTCTCCTCTTTTTTATTTCTGTTGACTCCTTACTGATGCTATTCTGGTGAGAGATGAGAAAGAATTCTGTAAGGGGAGAAGGTGAGTCCTTCCTAAAGCTAGCATGTACCTGAGGACAAATAAACAATGGTACTTTTTCTTAGAATTTGTTTTATTTATTTTAGATAAAGAAGATAACTAGAACCCTATTTGTTTGAAAAGATAAGGAAAGATCAAGCAGAAAATACTGCAAGCAGCCAGAAAGAAACAATTTAAGTATTGTGGAGACAAAATCAGGATTATTCAGGATTTAGCAGCTTCTACTTAAAGAGATTGCAGGGCCTGGAATATGATATTCTAGAGGGCACAGGAGTTTGGATTGCAGCCAAGAATCAATTGTCCAGCAAAATTAAGCATTATCTTTCAGTGGATAAAGTAATTTGATCTTCAAATGCAGAAATTAAGAGAAGCATAGAAAGGTAAAAAGGGAAGAAAAAAGACCTATGTTTTTTAAAAGTTAAAATGTTTACATTATTATATGAGAAGATGATATGTTTAACTCTTGAGGACTGTATCTTTGATGGGGTATACTTAGAGCATGTAGGTATAATTTGATTTTACTGTGATGATATAAAAAAGAAACTAAGGATGAAAAAGGGATTGTACTGGAAGAAAAGAAAGGAGAAAGTAAAATGATGTAAATTACATCACATGAAGAGGCAAAAAAAAAAAACTATTACATTTGAGGGAAAGAAGGGAGGGTGATGAGCATTTTATGAATTTTAATCTCATTGTATTTGTCTCAAAAAGAGAATATCATACATATTTAATTTGATAAAGGAACTAGTCTCAACTTCTAGGGAAGTAGGATGAGAAAGTAAAAAGGAAAAGGAAAGGTAATAGAAGAGAGATCTGAAGTAGAATGGGAAAGTGATAAGAAAGGGGGGAGGGGCTGTAAAAGGGGAAGGCAGATTGGAGGGAGGGAGTGGCCAAAAGCAAAATACTGATGAGGAGGAAAAGGGGGAAAAAAGAGAAAAGTATAATGGGAAATGCAGAATTAATAATTTTAACTGTAAATGTGAATGAGATGAATGAGATGCAGTCTCCCATAAATTGGAAGTAAATAACAGACTGAATTAAAAGGCAGAATCCTGCAATATGATGTTTATTTTAAAAAGGGCTGCAGCAGAATCTATTATCCTTCAGCTGAAGTAAAAAAAAAAAAAGATAGCAAACCTGTTTTCAGATCAAACAAAAGCAAAAATAGATCTAATTAAAAGAGGTAAAGAAGGAAACTACATCTTGCTAAAGTAAAATCAGTAAACATATATGCACCAAATGGGATAGTATCCAAATTCCTTGAGGAAGAGTTAAGAGAGCTGCAAGAAGAAATAGAAAATGAGGGATCTCAACCTCACTCTATCAGAATTAGATAAATCAAATCACAAAACAAATAAGAAAAAAGTTGAGGTAAATAGAATTTTAGAAAAGTTAGGTATGATAGACCTTTGAAGAAATTTTAATGGGGATAAAAAGAAATATACCTTGAATGCCATGGAATATTATTGTTCTGTAAGAAAGAACAAGCAGGATGATTTGAGAGGCCTGGAGAGACTTGCATGGACTGATGCTGAGCGAAATGAGCAGAACCAGGAGATCATTATACATGGCAACAAAAAGACTATATGATCATCAATTCTGATGGGCATGGCTCTCTTCAACAATAAGGTGTTGAAACTACTTCCAACTTTTTAGTGATGAAGAAAGCCATATACACCTAGGGAGAGGCCTGTGGGATCTAAGTGTGGATCACAGCATAGCATTTTTACTCTTTCTGTTGATGTTTGCTTGCATTTTTTTTTCCTTCTCAGATTTTTTTTTCTTGCAGATCTGATTTTTCTTGTACAGCAAGATAACTGTATATATATTTAAAAAGGAATATATTTTTTTTCATTGGCATATGATATATACACAAAAATTGACCTATATTAGGGCATAGAAACCTCAAAATCAAATGCAGAAAGGCAGGAATAGCAAATAGATCTTTTTCAGATCATGATGCAATAAAAATTATGTGTAATAAAGGGTCAATGAAAAACCAAAAATTAATTGGAAATTAAATAATCTAATACTAAAAAAAAAGATTGGGTTTGACAACAAATCATAGAAACAATTGACAATTTTATCCAAAGGGGCAGCTAGGTGGCGCAGTGGTTAGAGCACCAGCCCTGAAGTCAGGAGGACCCGAGTTCAAATCTGGTCTCAGACACTTCCTAGCTGTGTGACCCTGGGTAAGTCACTTAACCCCAATTGCCTCAGCAAAAAGCAAAAAAAAAAAAAAGAGAGAGAGAGAGAGAATTTTATCCAAGAAAATGACAATGAGGAGCAGCTAGGTGGTGCAGTGGATAGAGCACCAGCCCTGAAGTCAGGAGGACCTCACTTCAAATCTGTCCTCAGACACTTAATACTTCCTAGCTGTGTGACTCTGGGCAAGTTACTTAACCCCAATTGCCTCAGAAAAAGAGAGAGAGAAGAGAGAGAGAGAGAGAGAGAGAAAGAGAGAGAGAGAGAGAGAATGACAATGAGACAACATACCAAAATTTATGGGATGCAGCAAAAGCAGGTGTTTTATATTTCTAGGTGCTTACTTGAATAAAATAGAGAAAGAGAAGATCAATGAATTGGACATGCCACTAAAAAAGCTAGTAAAAGAACAAATTAAAACCCCCTAATTAAATGACAAATTTGAAATTCTGATAATAAAAAGGGAGATTAATAAAATTGAAAGCAAGAAAACAATTGAACTAATAAACAAAACTAAGAATTGGTTTTATGAAAAAAACAAAATAGATAAACTTTCAGTTAATTTGATTAGTAAATGGGAAAAAAATCAAATTGCAAGTATCAAAAATGAAAAAGGTGAACTTTCCACCAATGGAGAGAAATTAGAGTAATAATTAGTAGCTATTTTGCCCAACTGTATACCAATAAATCTGATAATCTAATTGAAATGGATCAATACTTACAAAAATATAGATTGCCCAGATTAACAGAGGAAGAAATAAACTACTTAAGTAGTCGCATTTTAGAAAAAGAAATTGAACAAGTTATTAATTAACTCCCTTAAAAAATCCCAGAGCTAGATATATTTACAAGTGAATTCTACCAAACTTTTTTTTCCCCCTGCTGAGGCAATTGAGGTTAAGTGACTTACCCAGGGTCATACACTAGGGACTGTTAAGTGTCTGAGGTCAGATTTGAACTCAGGTCCTCCTGACTTCAGGGCTGGTGCTCTATCCACTGCGCCACCTAGTTGCCCCTCTACCAAACATTTAAAGAATAATTAATTCCAATACTATGCAAACTATTTGGAAAAATAGGGAAAGAAGGAGTCCTATCAAATTCCTTTTATGGCACAGATATGGTACTGATACTGAAACCAGGTTGCGTCAAAACAGAGAAAGAAAATTATAGACCAATTTCCCTAATGAATATTGATGCAAAAATCTTAAATAAAATATTAGCAAAGAAATTACAGCCAAGTTATCACCAAGAGAATATATCATGATCAAACAGGATTTATCCCAAGAATGCAAGGCTGATTCAATATTAGGAAAACTATTAGCATAACTGACTGTATCAATAACCAAACTAACAAAAGTAATATGATTATCTCAACTGACGTAGAAGAAACATTTGACAAAAATCTAACAGTCATTCCTAATTTAAAAAAAAACCACTTAAAATAATCAGTAGCATCTATCTAAAACCATCAGGCAGTATTATATGTAATGAAGATAAACTAGAAGCATTCCCAATAAGATCAGGGGAGAAACAAGGTTGCCCATTATCACCATTATTATTCAACATTGTATTAGAAATGTTAGCGTTAGCAAAAAGAGAAGAAAAAATAAAGGAATTAGAGTAGATAAGGAGGAAACAAAATTATCACTTGTTGTAGGTGATATAATGGTATACTTAGAAAATCCTAAAGTATCAATTAAAAAAGTACTTGAAATAATTAACATTTTTATATGAGAAGATGGTATGTTGCAGAATACAAAATAAATCCACACAAATCATCAGCATTTCTATATGTTACCAACAAAGTCCAATAGCATGAAATATAAAGAGAAATTCCATTTTAAAAACTGCAGATAATATAAAATATTTGGGTGTCTACCTGCCAAGACAAACCTAAGAACTATACAAATACAATTATAAAACACTTTCCACACAAATAAAGTCAGATCTAAACAACTGGAAGAATATCAAGTGCTCATTGGTAGGATGAAGTAATATAACATAAATAACAATTCTACCTAAATTAATCTATTTATTCATTGCCATACCAATCAAATGATCAAGAAACTACTTTACAGAGCTAGATAAAATAATAACAAAATTCATTTGGAAGAACAAAAAAGTTAAGAATTTCAAGGGAATTAATTTAAAAATGCAAATGAAAGTAGCCTAGCTGTACCAGACCAAAAATTATGTTATAAAGTAGCAGTCATCAAAACCATTTGGTACTGGCTAAGAAACAGAATAATTGATCAGTGGAACAGATTAGATTCACAAAATGCAATAATCAATATAGTAATCTAGAATTTGATAAACCCAAAGACCCCAGTTTCTGGGATAAGAACTCATTATTTGACAAAAATTGCTGGGAAAATTGGAAAATGCTCTGGCACAAACTAGGCTTGATCCATACCTAACACCCTATCCGAAGATATGGTCAAAATAGGTTCATAATTTAGACATAAAGAGTAATACTCTAAGCAAATTTAAAAAAAAAACAAAGAATAGTGTACCTCTCAGATCTGTAGAAAAAGAAGATATTTATGGCCAAAGAAGAACTAGAGTACATTACGAAATGCAAAATTAATAATTTTGATTATGTTACATTAAAAAGTTTTTGTGCAGGGGCAGCTAGGTGGCGCAGTGGATAGAGCACCAGTCCTGAAGTCAGGAGGACCTGAGTTCAAATTTGATCTCAGACACTTAGCATTCCCTAGCTGTGTGACCCTGGGCAAGTCACTTAACCCCAATTGCCTCGGCAAAAAAAAAAAAAAGTTTTTGTGTAAACAAAACCAATGCAGATAAGATTAAAAGGGAAGCAGAAAACTGGGGGAAATTTTTTATATCTAAGGGTTCTGTTAAAGGCCTCATTTGTAAAGTATATAGAGAATTTGACTCAAATTTGTCAGAATACAAGCCATTTTTCAATTGATAGTCAAAGAATATGAACAGACAATTTTCAGATGAAAGAATTAAAACCATGTCTAGTCATATGAAAAAATGCTCTGAATAACTATTGGTCAGAGAAATGCAAATTAAGACAACTCTGAGGTTGTCTACACATCTCTCAAATTGGCTAAAATGACAGAAAAAGCCGATGACAAATGTTGGAGAGGATGTGGGAAAACTGGGACACTGATAAAACTGGTGGAGTTGTAAACTGATCCAACCATTCCAGAAAGCAATTTGGAACTATGTCCAAAGAGCTATCAAACTGTGCATACCTTTTAATCCAGCACTGTCTCTACTGGGTCTGTAACTCAGAGATTATAACGAAAGGGAAAAGAACCCACATGTACAAAAATGTTTGTGGCAGCCCTTTCTGTAGTGGCAAGGAACTGGAAACTGAAGAGATACCCACCAATTGCAGAATCACTGACTAAATAATGGTATATGAATGCTATGAAATATTATTGTTCTATAAGAAACGATCAGCAGGATGATTTCAGAAAGGAGAGACTTACGTGAACTGATGTTAAGTAAAGTAAGTAGAATCAAGAGAACATTGTACACAGCAGCAACAAGATTATGTAATGATCAACTGTGATGGACTTGGCTCTTTTCAGCTAGGAGGTGATTCAAGCTTATTCTGATAGACATAACACAGAGAGCCATATGCATCCAGAGAGAGAACTATGCAGACTGAATGTGGATCACACCATAGTATTTTCATCTTTTTTGCTGTTGATGTTGTTTTCTTGCTTGTTCATTTTTTTTTGTTTTGATCTGATTTTTCTTGTACAGAATCATAATTGTGGAAATATGTTTACAAGAATTGCATATATTTAGCCTATATTGGTTTAGTTGCTGTCTAGGGAAAGGGGGAGATGGAGAGGGAGGGGAAAATATGGAATAAAAAGTTCACAAGGGTGAATGTTGAAAACTAGCTTAGCATGTATTTTGAAAAATAAAAAGCTATTATTAAAAAAAATTTTAAAGAAGGGGAAAAAAGAAAACAGCAATTATTTTTACTAAACTTATCAATGTGCTCCATAAAGTGGAAAAATGTCAGAACTCCTTCCCCATTTCAGCTTAAGTAGCTGATTTGTCCCATGACAGTTAATGATGTACCATTAAGAATAATTTGCAACATTGGAATAAAAAATGAAAATAAGTAATTGTCACGGGAGCCACCTGCTAGTGACTGCTGGGATCTAATTCTGACCAGCAGAATAGATCATGTCATGTGAGAGGACAATAATGACTGAGGCAATAATGAAGGAAATAATGAACAATAATGAAGACTGAGAGGCAATTGTGGTGAAAATCTCTTAACCTCTGATTTATTCCATCTCTACACAGAATACTTATTTTCTAAGCACAGCAAGGTTATTATTATTTAAAGAGAAGCATACATTCTTTCTCAAGCAACATCTGCATCGGTAAAAATGACCCCCAGACTCTTATCCTAGATACCAGTGTGGGTCAGAGCAGGTTCCTAAAGTTGACCAGTTCTGCTCAGAGAGTGATAATAACGAACGATTACCAAAACATCTTTTAGTTTCTCTAACGTTCTGTGATTCCCAGCTAAGGATAGAGGGGGTGGAACTTTGAAGAACCAAGCCACTTTTTTAAAGGTACAATTCCCTTTTTACAGGTTTTTCTAGGTTCCATACTTAGTATGGTCCTCAACAAATTCCTCGTTTTTGTTTTAGAGAAGATAAATGAAGTTGGGTGCTAATTTGGCTGACAGGCTGAAGGAACACTTTCAATAATCCTTGCAAGCAAAGTAATAATAACATAAGCACAATAAGAGCTGGTCCAAAGTGTAACAAAACAGAAATTATATTGTCTAAAGGATTCAAATGTTGTATAACAGATAATACATTTTTTTGCAACATTTCCAGCATCAATTCCTGGTCTTTGGCTATGCTCAATGTTATTAATTATTGCATTTAAATCCCACATATCCAATGTGGTATTAATTTAATATACCAGATTTCAATTACAGTTTTACCAAAGCTTATGGCTAAAAGCTGTGGCGGGTCTAAGTTTCTCATAGGATTTATTTTTTCAGCACGGTATTATTTGTAGTTATATCAATGAATTTATCCTCTCAAGTCACAATTTGTACCCATGGTGGAAAAAGAAAAGTCCAATATTGTGTAGCAGCTGTCTGCATGTTAAAGAATGTAAACAGCATTGTTAGAGTCCCAACAGAACTTAAGTCTCTTTTTCTCTGCCTTTTCCTTCTGGACAGTCACTGCTGGTAAGGAAGCTCATGAGTTTGCAGGGTGAGATACTGTAGCAGATGTTGAATCTTGTGGGATGTTTGCTCTTTCCCTATGATGGATCTGGTTAGAATCCATTTTTCTTTTCCATCACCTGTTGAAATAAAAACAAACTCTCTTCCTCAAGTTAGTATATATGTCAGTCCATGTCATGTATTGGTAAGGGGGTCTCTCCACATGACTCTAATAGTTTTTGTAGCAGGGTACAGTGGAGATGGTGTCCAATTTGACCCTGAAAGGAGGGGGGAAAACTTGTTTTTGGGGCCAAGCCATTGTTATCAAATTAATTAATGAAGACCACATATGATAACTGTCTGATGGTGAGCCCCATTCTGTATTATTCATTTTCTAGAAGTATTTTAATGTCTCTATGACTGCATTCCACAATTCCTTGATCTTGTGGATTATAAGGATTATAAGGTGGGAGCATTATAAGTTAACATTACTGAAAAGCCCATGAGTTGTGCAGCGGCACAAAGATGATTTATGACAGCCTGAACTCCCTCAGATTTGCTAGTGTTAGCGTAAGTAAAATCAGAGTATGTGTCCATTGACACATGGACATACTTCTGGGTCCCAAAAGATGATATATGATAAGGAAATATTTTGCCATGTCGTGCACTTAATTGAGTTTGTACTTCAACAAATAATTGGAATAGAGGAGTTGGTTGAAATTTAATATGTGCTGTCTCTAAATGCTTTAAAACAAAAATAGCATAAGCATGGTCTGAAAGTAAATTAATGTCCATAGACCAAGTCTTTAAAGCCTGTAAAATAGCAAATAATTCATTCTGTTGTGTAGACTCAAAAGGAGTATCATACACATATTTTTGATTGAGAGAAGGACAAAAACAAGCTGCTTTATTATGTTTAGTAGCATCAGTAAAAACATTAAGACCCTGTGGAATAAGCTTGTCAGTAATTATTCTGGGTATCACCCAGGTCCACGTAAAAAAACAATTTTACATTAAGTGAAGGAGAGTCATGTAAATAAGACAAAGCAAATTATAACAATAATTGCCATTCTAATGATGTTTGAAACAAATCATTTAGGAGTCCTGTAGAAAAAGGGATATATATATATATATGTATATATATATATATAATAAAATTATAGAACATCTAGTCAAAATAATTATCCTTTTGACAGCCTTGAATAATCATCTGGCTATCATAGTAACATATGTAGTTAATGAAGAGTTAAACTGCATGGAGGGTTGTCATTCATTCTACAATAGGGTTTTTTTTTTTTTTTTTCTTGATGTAATATCAAAGTAGGATATTCAGGAATATCCAACACTGTAATACTTAATTCTTTGTCTGGGTCAATTCGACCTGTTTTGAGTCTTTTCAATGCTTTGTTCGACTGTTTATAGTGCTTTTATAGCTGACTAAGTTGGTGTGGAGAATTTAAATTTTAATCTATTCTCAAAATATCATGTAAAGGAGCCAATTGTGCATTAGATAATCCTAGTTTTGAACCAAGTCATTGTATGTCACCCATAAGTTTTCAAAAACAATTTAAAGTTTTTAATCTATCTTTTCTGATCTGCACTTTTTGTGGTCTTTTAGTGTCTGTTGTAACCTGAAAGAAAGCCTAAGTACTAAAAAGGAGGGTATTTTTGCTTTGTCTTGGGCTACTTCCAAACTATGCAAGTTTAACTATCTTATCACTTCTTGTAAAGCTTGCTCTAAGATAAAAGTGTAACAGGCACCCAGCAACTGATCTATATAACATAACAGAATTAAATCTTTATATCTTTTTCTTATAGGTGCTAATATTTTTTCAACAAATTTTTCACACATGGTGAAACTATTTTTCATTCCTTGGGGTAAAAGAAGTCACTGATATAGTTCCTAGGGTTCAGCATAGTTAATGAATGGAACTGAAAATGCAAATCTAACTCTATCTGAAGGTCCACTGGGTATAGAATAAAAACAATCTTTTATGTCTACAATCCAGCCAGGCCATCCTGGTGGCAAAACATTAGGCGAAGGCAGACTGGGTTGCAATGTGCCTAGAGTATGCATTTGTTCATTAACTTTTCTCAAATCAGTCAGCATTCTCAACTTTCCAATTTTTTTTCAAATACTGGAGAATTCCAAGAGCTGACAGAAGGTTCAATGTGCTTTTGCCTTAATTGTAATTCAACTATGTCCTGAAGAGCCAAAATCTTTCCTTTTGTTAAGGGCCACACTTTTATCCATATGGAGTCATTATCTTTCCAAAAAGTGTTGTAAGTACAATACCTAATTGACCTAGAAGGTCTTTACCCCACAAGTTGACTGGGAAACCTGCCAGAATGTAAAGAAAGTTTAATAATAACTTGTTTTCCTTCATGAGTCCATCTAATTCACTGGAGCTTTGTTTGAAGGGGAGGGAGTACCTACCACAATAATTTGTGTTGAAGATGGTTTCATGTTCCAATAAGAAGGCCAGTATTAGCACCAACCCTGAAGTCAGGAGGACCTGAGTTCAAATATGGTCTCAGATACTTAACACTTCCTATCTGTGTGACCCTGGGCAAGTTACTTAACCCCAATTGCCTCAGGAAAAAAAAAAAAAGCCAGTATTTCTGTGCTACAACTGTCCTGTCTATACCAGTGTCAACCAACTCTCAAAGATATTCCTTCTATGTGCAAGGTTAACATAGGTCGTGTATCTGTAATGACCTGACTTCAATAAATCTCTTCTGGTCTTACTATACAGCCTTCTAATTGCTTCTGATGTAATACTAAAGCTTGTGCAACACAATCCCCTACTTTTATGATTGCAGTTTGTGTGCTCACATTTACTATAGGTACACTCAATAGTTTTTCTTTCTCTCCCCAGCACATATTTTGGGTTTCACCTGTTGAATATCATCCTGGCAGTGAAGAAAGAATTATAGCCACTGACCCAACAGGTAAAGGAGGTATTTGTTGGATTTTAACATACCCAGTATACCCTGGGTGATTTTGATGTCTTTTTGAGCATAAAAGGGAATTATGGCCACCTGGATATGATCTAAGGCATTCTTCTAGTATTTGTGTATATTATTTCTGTAGAGATAAAGGGATCACTCTCTGAGGAGGGCTTCATGCCAGCCATCAATCCCCATTGTTGTTGAGGGACCTGGGGATTTGGCCCTGCTGGCCATTTTCCTTCTGTGATTTATTTAGATGGCATTAATTTGCCCAAAGAAAACCTTTTCCACATTTAGGGCACTGAATTTGAGGCCTGTTATTCTTATCTCTCTGGTGGCATTGAGCTTTAAAGTGTCCTATCTTTCCACATGTAAAACATCTTTTACTTGTTTTTTGATCTTTTGAAGACACTTGCATGGTCTGAAATTGATTAGCTAGTGCAGATATACAAAATGCCTGTGTGCCAGCAGATGAACTCCTTCTCAACATTTCTTCTACAGAGACATCCTTATTCAAACCAGCCAAGGCTTTTTTTTACAATCTTGTCCTACAATTTTCTCAAGCCAGCTATTTCAGGAGTACTTTTACTACTCCCTCATTATCGACTGATCTGGCCAGGGCTTCATTAAGAATTCTGAAAGAAATTATTTTTAAGAAAATAATTCTTGTTGTCCTTTTGTAATTTTTGTGAATGAAACCCCTTGATTTTTTCCTTCCTAGAATTTTCATCCAAACACTTAAGGCGCAAGAAGCTATCTGCTGATAAACTTCAATAGGATATCTTGTCTGCTCAGAATTAGAGGAGTACATTCCTGTCCCTGCCAATATCTCAAATGTGGGTTGGTATCCTTGTAGGTTTCTGGCATTAATTCTCAATTGATCTTTGAATTTATCAATGTATTCTGTGGACCACATCATATAATCACCTGGCCCAAACAAGCCTTTGCCAAAAGGAGTCAGTATCTCATATGCAATTTGCTCTAACATCGTTCTGATAAATGGAAAAATAGGATTGTAGTCAGAGCAGGCTGTTTTTTAAATTTTCTAAGGATGCCCCCATCAAAAGATTCATACATTTGTCTCTATTGTCCTGAGTTATTGGGGTCAGATCTTTCTATGACCAGACAGGTAATAATTCCTAAATCATAACACATATCACCCTTTTCTCTTGCTTTTATGATTCCCTTTTCTAGTGGAGACATTAGTTCTTCCTGCTTGTTGGCACATAAGAGCCTCTGGTGGCAGTGGAGGCCACCTTTCTTTATACTCATAATTAGTATTACTAGTTAAGGCATACACCTTTTCCTTAGATAAAGGTAGATAAATTAAAGGAAACTTAACAGGCTCTTGTTCTTTTATCAATTTTATTAAGCATATTTCATAAGTCTCCTGGCTTGGCCCTTTGATGCAACTTTGGTCCATTTTAATTTCCTTGACTGAAAAATATCTTACTGGTTCTTCTTTGATCTCCTTCCCCAAGAAGGGTTATCACAGGGCCACTTGTGCGAAGGATCCTGTCATGAACAGCTCTCAACGTTGATGCTTTTTTGTTTCATGTTTCTTGTGTTTCCTGTCCCAAATTTGGGCACCACTTGTCACGAGAACCATCTGCTAGTGACTACTGGGATCTAAATCTGACCTGCAGAACAGATCGTGTGGGCGATAATGATACAAGGAGACTGAGAGGCATTTGCAGTGAAAATCTCTTAACCTCTTACCTCTGATTTATTTAACAGAATATGTATTTTCTAAGCACAGCAAGGTTATTGTTGTTTAAAGAAAAGCATACATTCTTTCTCAAGCAACATCTGCATCAGTAAAAATGACCTCATTGTTTTGAAGGCTGCTCCCACAGACTCACTGCAACCATAAGTTCCTTGCAAAACACTGAAGAAATGTTTTTATTTTAATCTTGAGCTGTGCTGCTATTCCTCCAAAGTAGAACCAAGACTATCCTAAAATTCTTCACCTAAAAATCTCACACTTATGGTAATCTGCTGTTTGCTCTACCTACTTCATGTCTCTCCCCACTACAATCCATTTTCCTGAGAGATTTTCCTAAAATGAAAGTTTAACCATGTCATCCCCATGACATGACCTCACCTATTTCTGGGAACCAGGTAATCTGCTGGCATGGAACATCTAGCCACCTAAACCTTTTAATTAAACAAGTGTTCCTGTCAGAGCCAAGAAGAAATAAGTGGAAATTCCTGTTGGGGATTTTTTTTTTTTTTTCTGTAGTCCCATCATTTAAAAAACATTGTTGCCTAACAAGTCTAATTACCCTAACTGATATGATATAGGTTGGACCCATATTTCCAAATGCTAAATATACTTGATAACATCTTTATTTCCTGTATGTAACAGGTAAATATTTAGACTAAATGGCTTAAATGGGGTTGTGGACAGATCAGTACTATCAGAATTTTACTTCAGGAGGGGAAATCTTAGAATAGGAAGCTACAGCAGCTGCTTCCCACATGGTTGCCCCAGATCCAAAGATTTCTAGGTATAGCTACAGACCTAAAGCAAGATCTTTGGAAGAGGATGTCAAACCAATACTTTCCTTACAAAAGATAGTAGTATAGGGTTTAGCTTCTTGCTTTTGTAACCTGGCATTATGCATTTAGTTTGTTGTTATTCTATGGAAAGATAGGTAAAGAGATAATATACAGATAGATACATAGATAAACAAGCGGTTGAAATCTTAAAGAATAAAAACAGGAAATAATATATCTGTCCCATCTGACACACTTTAGAAAAAGTAAACAAATAATAAAAAAAAAACTAACATTTATGTGGTACTTACTAGTGTGACAGCCACTGTGCTAAGCACTTTACAACTATTAATTCATTTAATCTTCATAGTAACTCTAGGAGGTAGGGTGGTATTATTATCCCATTTTACAGATAATAAAATCAAAATAGGAAGAGATTAAGTTACTTGTTCGGGGTTATAAAGCTAGTCAGTGTGAGATTGGATTTGGAACTCAGGTCTTTTGATTTCAGGTCCAAGGATCTATTCAGAGAACCATGGAGCTGCTCTAATCAATTCCTCATGTTTTGCTTTTGCTATCAGTTTATTGTAAACAAAAGGGGTTTTATTTTGGTGGGGGTTTTTTTGGGGGGGAATGACATGTGAGTTATGGAGTCTCACACAAGCAAATTCCAAGCATGGAAAAGTCTTTATTTACTCCACTCTCCACACTCCTGTCAGGTTTTGAACTTTGTACCATTGGCCTCACTCTATTGGATATGAACCTTGTCTGAAGAAGACCAATTTGTCAATGGAAAGTCTTATTCTAGAAGATAGAAAGTTATGTTTTAATAATTATTAACTTGCTGGAATGATAATTTATTATTTAGTTCATTCACATAGAAGCAGCCCCCTGAGGCAGAAATATAAAACAAATTGAGTTTGACTAGTTCTTTTTTTATGAAATATTTACTTGATAAATCCCTCTAATGTATAGTGCACTATACCAGGTCTCAAAGGGGAAATAAAGACTGAAATATCTGTTCTTGTGGATATTATGATTTGGTAAGAATTCTTATGTTTTCCTTTTATTTGTATGTGTATAAATACTACCATTAAACATTGCTGCAATATGTTTATTCAGGTTGAAATGTCTAGCAGAGGATGCAGGAGAGTATTATAGGTAGTCCAGTTTCTGACGGGTATTGTTAGTTTAGGTTTGGAATCAGAATAAAATAAATTACCTGTAGTACAGTTAACAGTTAACAAGACTATATCAAATTGTTTGCCTTCTCATGAGTGGGGTAGGGAATGATGTGGAAGGGAAGAAAGGAAAGACTCTGGAACTCAAAGTTTTAGAAAAATGCATATTAAAAATTATTTTTTCATGTAAGTGGGGAAAAATAAAATACTAAATAAATTTAATTAAAAAAAACAATTAATAAGGTTAAGACATAGTTATCCATGCCAGTAATCCTAGCTTCCTAAGAAACTGATCAGTCAGATCTCTTGAACTTGAGAGTTCTGAACTAAAATAGATTATGTCAATTTAACCTCTGAACAAAGTTCTGCATTAATATAGTAAGGGAAGCAGGAGGGAACCAGATCGCTTAAAGAGTAAAAAACTAGACCGGATCAGAGAGAGCTGTTCCAGATTCTATGACAATATGTATACACACATATGAAACTAAGGTTGGATTAATCGTCACATAGAAAGGATATTCAACAATAATATTTCTAGAATTTAGCTTGGATAGATGCAGCCCTGACCCTTTCTATATGGAAGCACTACTGGACAGCAGTGCCGGATGTGACAATTTCAATAGTTCTAGGGCATTCACCAAGTCTGAAGGGTACCAGCTCCACATGGATGAGCCTTTTTATGTTCTTAGCTGATCAGAAAACTGTCAATATGGCCAGAAGTTGGGTCAAATGTGGAACAAGCTGAGATTTAGTCCCCTGAATCAATCAAGTCGTGGGAATCACTTGCCACTTTTCAAGGGAAAACCAGCATGACCTATATGAGAAGGCAAAAGAAAGAAATTTTCATAGAGTATGATCCTATCACATGATATTCTTGATGTCAAGATCTAAAGGATTTTCTGAAGGACTCTACCATTTAAGTGCCATTAGAACTTTTACTGAACAATACTGATTATCCAATTTTTTATTATTGTAGTCCACATTCAATATTTATAATTTAATTTATAATATTTGATACAGTACTCATTACCAAGCAATCTACTCATCTATCTTCCCACTATCCTATCCCACTATTCATTAGATAGTCTAGCAAAATATTTTACACTTAAGGCTCACTTCACTACTTTGCTGCCCTCAATAGGCCAGAAATGTACATAGCTTCATTTTCAGAAAGCATTTTCAACACTATTCCATTGTTGATAAATAAAAGTTAGAATATACTAAACAGAATAGCCTGCTATTATATCTCAATATATATTTCAAGAAAAACTTGGGACGTTTTCTTTTTTGGCAACATCATATGTCAAAGACCAATACAGTGAACAAAAATAATTGTTCATCAGAACTTTGTTTTGGCACATGTTTTGGTGAAAAAAAAATTTTTGTGGAGGACCTTGATAATATTTATCTTCTCAAAACAGTTTTTATAATAATTTTATTGTGTCTTACATATAAGTTTACATTGTTATTTTAAAATACTATTTCTTGTGTTGTCAATGCAAACAAACCAGAGAATAGAATGTTGATGCATAAATGTGAAATCTTTATATTTCATAGGGCCTTCTTTTTTGAAACTTCAGAGAAAATAACTCTATCTTTCTCAAAATAAAAATAACCATTTTGTAATAAGGATAATTGGATAGCTTAATAGATGGAAAATTGGGCCTAAAGTCAGCAAGACTTGAATTGAAATGTAGTCTCAACCTACTTGCCAGCTATGTGACTTTGGGCCAATCACTTAATGCCTCTCTGCCTCAATTTCTTCATTTCTAAAATGAGAATAATAATAACATCTACTTCCCAGAGTTGTTGTAAGGATCCAATAAGATAATAATTGTAAAGTGCTTAATATAGTGACTAGCACATGGAAGATACAATTTAAATATTACCTATTATTAATATATAAAATACTTAAAATTTTAATTTAAGAAAAAGTCAAGTAGAATTTGTTTTAATTGTTGACACAAACTTATAACATTTCCACACTAAAACTTGCACTATGCCTTTTTCACACTGTTTCTGGTAGTTTAAACACAAAAAATACACAATTAAAATATTCCAGTCTATACACAAACTACCCAACCTCTAATATAACTTTACATAAGTAGAAGACATCATCCTATACATATGATGAGCTAATATGCATGTCTCTGTTGGCAGTAACTGCCAATCTATCCTTTGTTTAGATATTAATAATTATAAAAATTAATTACAGTTACAGTCATATCATAATGATAATATTTTTAAAAACAAGAATTAAGAAATAGTAATTTATTTACAAAGTAAATAAGTAAGAATTATTAAAAATTTAGGTAAAACATAGAATTTTTAAGCATCCAGGATAGAATATATTAGAAATTCTAAGAGGCAAATATGGGACATTACAGCAATGAAATGCTCTGAACATTGTAATGATGGTAATAATAACAATGTTGAAAAATTTCTAATATAATATTTTAGTTGAGAGCAAAAAGAATAATACCATTTATTTTTTAAAATCTTTAAAATGTTTATTTCCTCTTTTGTTGGTGTTCAGTCTTTTTTCAGTCATGTCCAATTCTTCATGACCTTATTTGGGATGTTCTTGGCAAAATATCTATCACTATAGTATCTACTAGAGCAATTTGCCATTTCCTTCAGTTCATTTTTTTAGTAATATTTTATTTTTCCAAACACATGTAAAAATAGTTTTGAACATTCATTTTTATAAGACTTTGAGGTCCAGATTTTTTCCCTTTTGTCCTTATTTCCAATAGTTCCCTTTGTTTGACAGCAAATAATCTGATGTAGATTAAATATGTGCAGTCCTTTTAAACACATTCCTATATTTGTCATGTTGTACAAGAAAAATCAAATGAAAAGGGGGAAAAATATGAGAAAGAAAAAAATAAACAAATGGTTCTCTGTCTGGATGTGATTGGCATTTTCCATTGCAAGTATTTTGAAATTGCCTTGAATCACCACATTGTTGAGAAGAGTCTTCATCACTGTTGATCATCACACAATCTTGTTATTACTGTGTACAATGTTCTCTTGGTTCTATGCATTTCACTCATCAACAGTTAATGTAAGTCTTTCCAAGCTTTTCTGAAACAGCCTACTCATCATTTCTTATAGAACAGTAGTATTCCATTACTTTAATATACCATATACAGTTTGTTTGGCCATTTCTCAGCTGATGGACATTCATGCAATTTTCAGTTCTACAAATAGAACTGCTACAAATATTTTTGCACATGTGGGTTCTTTTCTGTCTTTTATGATCTCTTTGGGATACAGATCCAGTAATGAAACTACATCAGCTCATTTTACAGTTAAGAAAACTGAGGCAAAATAGGTTAAATAACTTGCCCAGGACCATATAGCTAGTAAGTGTCTGATACCAGATTTGAACTCAACTGAGTCTTCTTGGCTCTAAACCCATCACATCTATTCATCATAAATGTGCCATCTATACACCCACTTTTATCTGATTTTAATGTCTTTTTTTGGTGTATAGTTCATAATCTAACATATTAGTACTATATTGTCTGTATATAATTTATATATAAGCAAATTTTTTTTTTACTGATGGGGTACACTGTCAAAGTATCTTGGAGCTTCCTAGCAGAAGTCATTGAGAAAGAAAGGAAGGAAGGAAGGAAGGAAAGAAGGAAAGAAGGAAAGAAGGAAAGAAGGAAGAAAGAAAGGAAGGAAGGAAGGAAGAAAGAAAGGAAGAAAGGAAGGGAATGAAGGAAGGAGGGAGGAATGGAAGGAAGGAGAAAAGGAAGGAGGGAGAGAGGAAGGGAAGGAGGGAGGGAAGAAGGCAGGAAGGGAAAGAGGAAGAAGAAAGAAAAAAGAAAAGAAAAAGTATGTTTCCAAATCCAAATTTACTATTTCTGAGGTTTCAAAATAGTGAATGATTGAGATATGCAGGCTTGGTAGCTCAGTGGAGAGAGCACTGGATTTGGAGTTGGGAAGAACTGAGTTCAAATCCTACTTTAGAGAGTAATTGGTGGTGCGACTTTGAGCAAGTCCTTTCTCACTCTCAGTTTCCTCAACTGTAAAATGAGGATAATAATAGTACTTGCTTCCCATGGTTATTGTGAGTATTACATAGCATTTCTAAACCTTAAAGCAGTATGTAAATACTAGTAGTGATGAGGATGATGATGATGAAGATGACGATGAAGATGATGATGATATGATCATGTCTCCATTGTTCACTTGGTCTCATGCCATTACTTTTGAGTGTGAATAGCAAAGAAACACTTGGTAACAGGAAGATGACACGGATGGACAACTCCTCTCCTTACCTGCTTCATCCTTCTCTTATAGAGATTTTAGATGCCTTCAGCTCTAGGAGTCCTAGATAGTATGGAGAGTTGTGAGAACAGCATTTCACTCCCTGGTCCCTGGTCCTAGAGCATGGTCTCATCTTCAGGTTCTATCCTTTGTCTGGAAGCTTCACCATAGTTCAAGGGCTTAGCAATAGGGTTGTAGGACAGTGGGAGCTTTTTCTCTCTTTGTCTTCAAACTTCAGTTGCAAAGGGAAGGGTGATAAGTCAAGCCCTAATTGTTGTCCTTTAGCAACTGGGAAGAAACCTGATGCTTTACAGCTGAATTTTTGGCAGGTTCAGAGAGAGCAACCATTTGCTTTGGCACTAATTTGGGGACCTTATGATCTTATTTTACTACACTGTCATAGCACATCCTACTGGATTACTAACTTGCTCAACTAGTGTTGATACAACACTAGTCTATGCCCTTTCTGTAATTTCAATCTCTCAAACCTGACTTCTCTTGTTACAAAAGTTTGTCTTTGAAACAAGGCTGTTTGTTGTCAGATCCATGCAATGTATATGCCTTGTATATAATAGCAAACTCCTTTTTTTACGTTTTCCTGAGCTGCCTGATTTATGAAGGTGAAAAACTAAGGGAGATTTTTTTCTTTCAACAACATTAGCTGTCCTTAATGCCTTTAATGTACTATCTCATCTCCTCTATCTTCTGGAACTCCTGGTTTCCTTGAAGAGAACTTGTCATCTTCTACATAATCCTCTCCTCCCCCAAGCTATTCATGCCATCCCTCTCAAATTTATTAATTTTGATTAATATTTTTATTAATATACTTAAACATGTACATGTTGTCTTCCCAGTTAGAATGCTAGGATGTACATTCATTGAGGGAAACAATTATTTCACTAGTGTCTTTTTATTCCCTGTACATAGCACAGCCCTTAGCATAAAATAAGAAAAAACTTTCAGTTACTATGCCTCTTAGATGTTGAGGTGCTACAGGGGTTGGACATGGAACCTGGAAAATCTGAGTTCAAATCCTTCCTCAGTTACTTAACAGTTATGTGACCCTGGGCATATAAACGCTCTCAATTTCCTTATCTGTAAAATTAGGATAATACCAATTCACAGGATTGTTATGCAGGTCAAGTGAAGTAATACACATCAAATACTTTATAAAGCTTAAAATGATATAAAAGCTATAAAGCTATAAAATGCTATATATAAAAAATGCTATTCTATTACAGAATCTTAAGTTTTTTGTTTTTTGTTTTTTTCCAAATATAGGTCCTACTCCAACCATTCTGGAGAGCAATTTGGAACTATGCTCAAAAAGTTATCAAACTGTGCATACCCTTTGACCCAGCAGTGTTTCTATTGGGCCTATATCCCAAAGAGATCTTACAGGAGGGAAAGGGCCCCACATGTGCAAGAATGTTTGTGGCAGCCCTTTTTGTAGTGGCTAGAAACTGGAAACTGAGTGGATGCCCATCAATTGGAGAATGGCTGAATAAATTATGGTATATGAATGTTATGGAATATTATTTCTCTGTAAGAAACGACCAGCAGGACGATTGCAGAGAGGCCTGGAGAGACTTGCATGAACTGATGCTGAGTGAGATGAGCAGAACCAGAAGATCATTATTCACGGCAACAACAATACTATATGAGGATCAGTTCTAAGGGACATGACTCTCTTCAACAATGAAATGCTTCAAACCAGTTCCAATTGTTCAGTGAAGAGAGCCATATACACCCAAAGAGAGGGATGTGAAATGTGGACCACAACATAACATTTTCATGTTCTCTATTGAGGTTTGCTTGCATTGTATTTCCTTTATCTGATTATTCTTTCTTATAGATACGATTTCTCCTGAACAAAAAAATGATGTGTGGCAATAACTATACATATATTCGATTTAAGTATTCTAACATAATTATCATGTAGTGGATATCCTGCTATCTAGGGGAGGGGTGGAGAGTAGGGGGGAAAAATTTGTAACAGAAAGCTTTGTAAGGGTTAATGTTTAGGAATTACCCATACATATGTTTTGCAAATAAAAAGTATTAATAAAAAATTATTTAAAAAAAACCAAACAAACAAACAAAAAAAACCCCAAATATAGATCCTACAAGGTTCTGTACATGGACTGTAATTGATATGAGAGTCTGGGAAATCTTCTAAATAAGGATAAATGGGTGCCCCTGATTATGATCCAGCCATGAACTCCAAATTATAGAGGCACAATAATATGTGCACTTTGCTCCAAACAATAGAATAAGTAATTTTTCAATACAAATAACAGCACCCTGCCTTATTCACCTTCTATTCCAGGAATAGTACCTGCTTGCCTGTCAGTTGCTTTCTCTAAACATCTTTTGCTTGATTGCTTTCTCTAAAACATCTAAGTCTTATTCATCAACAGCAGGGCATCTTTCCTGGAAAAACAGATGTTTCTGATCTATTTGGTAGTATAACAGCATGGTCATATACTATATGGCAACTATAAATGCCACACAAATGGGAAACCAAGAAGTAACCGTGATTGTAATCTAAAATTGATGAAAATGAAAATCAAGATTCCCAGAATATTTATAGATTGGGAAACAGCTCTGGATTATGTCACTATTGGCTATTGGCTGTTTATAAATCTCATGAATGCATCACATGAGACAACACTGAGAAAAAATTGTATAACGCAACTCTTAGAGCCAAGTGTAAAAGGAATGCTATTATTCCTCACAGCACTTGAGAGTAATGTCAAACCAAAACTCAGATTTTTTTTTTGACTTGAGGAATTTTTTTATTCCACATATATCTACATTGAATACTAGGGGGTTAAGGGCCAGGACTTTGGGAAGCTTGATTTCAAAAATGAGAGAGGCATTGTGCCCAGAGGCAGGGCTACAGCTATGGAACAGAATAAAATAATAATGCTTGCTTCTGTTTTCAGCAAGCTTTCAGGTTTCTATGGCTTTTTATATCTCTTTTCCACACCAAATAACAATAGCCCTTTGAAGGCAGCTCAGGAAAGGATTATTATTTCCATTTTTACAGAGGAGGAAACTGAGACTCAGAACCGGGTTCCCTGAGGAAATTGAGACTCAGAACCAGGTTCCTTGAATACAAATTCAGTCCTCTTTTACCTGCACTATTCTTTTTCATCATCTTAGTGTTCAGTTAGTTCAACCTCTTTATTTTATGGACTTAATATCTGAGGTCAAAGGTGGTCAAGTATTTTGCCTGAAAAATCAGAAAGATAACAAGTGACAGAGTTGAATCCCCAGCCCTTTGACTTCATATTCTCTATTTTTGTTTCTTGTAACACATTGACTTTCAAAGCACAAACCTTTGAGCCAGCTAAAGGCACTAGTTTATTTCAGAAATGACAGTATTCTAATGAAGATTCTCTGAAATGATGAAGAAGGGATCAAGGAAGTACAAGGAATGAGAGATGTGATCTGGTTTTTCTTGTGCAGCATAATTGTGGAAATATGTATAGAAGAACTGCACACATGTTTAACATATATTGGATTACTTGCCTTCTAGGGGAAGGGGTAGGGGAAGGAAAGGAAAAACAATTTGGAACCAAAGTTTTGCAAGGGTGAATGTTGAAAATTATCCGAGCATATGTTTTGAAAATAAAAAGCTTTAATTAAAAGAAGAAAAAGAAAAAAGTGCTTCAGTTAGCAAATATTATATCCTATTAAAATATGGCAAATACATCTTTTTTTCTGATGTTGAGGGATGACCAAATCAAGTAAACTGTTAGGGAGCAGAAAAAGGGAAGGAAATCCCTGTTAAAATTTCATGCCAAGGGGCAGCTAGGTGGCACAGTGGATAGAGCAACGGCCCTAAAGTCAGAAGAACCTCAGTTCAAATCTGGCCTCAGACAATTAAAATTTTCTGGCTGTGTGACCCTGGGCAAATCATCCCAATTGCCTCAGCAAAAAAAAAAAAAAAATTAATGCCAAAAAATTTTATACATGTATATGTGTGTATGTATGTGTATATATGTATACATATATATATGTATGTATTATATATACTTTGTAGGCTTTCCAATTAAAATGCAGTTAAATATGACAGCAGAACAATAGAACATTGTGCTTCAGTTGTCTAAAATAAAATTTAGGACAAACATAAAGATTTTTTTTATCTAGGGGGCTGCTTTGGAAAAAAGTAAAGAGTTCATGAGTTAATCTTTGAAACAGAAATATAAGAATCCTGGCCCCAAAGATGAGATATGAAAATGTATCACTGTCACTCTCTCTCCTTTGCAGAGGAAGAAAAATCATGTTGTAGAATGTGACATATCAGATTTGATTAGTGTTCTGGTTTGTTTTACTGAACTATTTTTTTTTAATTCTTTGTTATAAGGAAAGGCTCTCTAGATAGTAGGAAAGGAATATATTGGGAAATGTAGATATGAAAACAAAATATATCAGGTTGATTTTCAAAAGAAAAATTAGAATCTTTAAACTTAATTATACTGTTTATTATCTGATAATCAATCAATCAATAAGTACTTTTTGAGTGCTTTACTGTGTTCCAGGCATTGTGCAAGGAATCCTAAAAAGGGCAAAAACACAAAAAACAGTCCTTTCGGAAACATCAATGGGCAATGAGAGAGACATCATGTAAACAAATGAGTATGTATAAGATACATGCAGGGCAGAAAGAAGGTAACTTAAACTGGAATAGAAGGCTCCAGTGCCTGAAGGGTCTGAAAAAGGTTTCCCATAGAAGGTAGAGTTTAATGTGAGTTTTTGGGGAAGTCAGGGATTTCAAGTGACAGAGAGATAAGAGAGCATGGTCTGTATGGAAAACAACCATTTCAAAGCACTAATATTGCTGGTATTTCTTGCTCATAGAATGGATGGAGGGGAGGAATGTGTGAAAAGGCAGGAAAGATAAGAATGTATCTGACTGTGAAGAACTTTAGAGCCTAGAGTTTATATTTGATCCTGGAGATAACAAAAAGATGCAGAGAGTGACATGGTTATATGTAACACTTTAAGTTAACCACATTAGCACCTTTATGGAGGATGCATTTGAAATGGAGAATGAAGGCAGGAAAATCAATTAGAAGACTATTGGAATGGTCCAAGTAAGAGGTAACAAGAACCTCAGTTAATGTAGTGATCATATGAAGATCAGAAAAGGAGATGTTTAGGAAAGATATGAAGATTAAAATATCAGCTCACGTAAGTCTTTTCAAGTTTTTCTGAAAACATTTTGATTATAATTTTTTAAAGCACAATAGTATTCCATCATAATCACATACTACAATTTGTTCAGCAATTTTCCAATTGATCGATGGGCATCCCTTCAATTTCAAATTCTTTGCCCCCAGAAAAGTGCTTCTATAAATATTTTTTAGACAAATAGGGTCTTTTCTTTTTTTTTTTTTAATCTCTTGTGGAATGTAGAGCTTGCAGTGGTATTGCTAGATCAAAGCCTACGCATGGTTTTATAGCCCTTTGGGCATAGTTCCAAAATGCTCTACAGTATGGTTGAATCAGTTCACAACTCTACCAACAATGCATTAATGCCTCATTTTACCTACATTGCCACCATTTGCCATTTTTCTTTTCTGGCCTATTGGCTAATCTGATAAATATGAGATAAATCTCAGAATTTTTTAAAATTTGTATTTGATAAATGATCAAAAGATATTAAGTTTTCAGATGAAGTCATTAAAGCTAGCTATAACCATATGGAAAAATACTGAGTGACCCTAGGCAAGGTAGTTAAGATCTTTCTTAATTTCCTCCTGTCTAAAAAGGGGATAATTACAGTAATTACTTCTCAAGATTGTCATGAGAATCAAACCAAAAAATATTTGCTAAGGTGCTTAACATAGCACCAATCAGATAGTAAGTGCTATATAAATGCTAGCATTGTTATTATTCTTAGTGTGCTACTTTAATGAGAATAATAGCCTCAAACTTCTCATTTCCCTAGACAACTAAGATTATAGGGTCTTTTCAATATCAATGAAATCTAATGAATCAGGAGGGAAAATTTTCTGAATTTTCAATATCTCTAATAAAAGGAGACAACTGATGATTTCTCATTGGTTCAGAGTAGCTCCAATCTGTACTAATTCTGAATGTTTCCACTTAACTATTTGGATTTCCCTAAAGTGATTTCAAGGAAGACCTAAATGATTAAGCCAATACTGACTACATAGCTTGAAGAATAGGCATTAGAGTTATAGTCACAATTTTAGTGTGGATTTTAGGATATTAAAACGATTGAATGTTTCAGAGGAATTGATCATGACATATGAATATCTAAGTAATCAGTGGTTTCTCAGACATAGATTCCCTCCATTTATGCAGATGATGATCCCCTATAAGTGGGAGTTGAAGCAGAAAAATTCGTTATCCTGTGGACAATCTAGTGACAAGTCTTTTGGACCAAAGCTAAGCTATTTCTCCAGGGCAGCTAAATGGTGTAAATGAATAGTGTAGTAGACCTGGAGTCAAGAAGACTCATCTTCCTGAGTTCAAATTCAGCTTCAGATAATTATTATGTGATCCTGGACAAGACACTTAACCCTGTTTGCCTCAATTTTCTCATCTGTCAAATGAGTTAGAGAAGGAAATTGCGAATTTCATTATCAGACATGACTGAAATGACTGAACAAGCTATTTCTCCAGAGCCAAGACATACAAGATGAGCAGGCCTTTGCAACTCAGTAGCCTCTGCTAAAATCTGCCCTCTTTCCATGTACCCTTTAAGAACCCAAGTTTCATGTTCATGCCAGAATGAAGCATCAGAAAAAGACTATCATGGATAATATTTGAAACACAAAATTCTAAAACAGAAGAGACACACTTTGAAAAACTTCAGTACTTTCTCAAAGTTCTGGTTTTATAAGAGACTTTTTTTTCTGTCCCATCTGCTTGTCGGACTCCCTTCTTTCAAGGCCCAACTGAGGCCAAATCTTTCCTGATAACCTGATAACACCATCCTATTCCATCCAGTCACCACATTATACAGAGACATTCAAGAGTGGATGTTTTCTCCATATTCTTCCTTGTAGTTATAGTTGATTAGTTGTAGTTGTATCATTAGCCTTCCCATTAAATAAGCTGTAAACAGTGTGTCCTCACGTCTTGTATTCCCAGCCTAGGAATTATGAAAACGATTGACTGAATTTCTTTGACAAAAGAACCTCGTAGTTAATGGTTTATTTTCTTGCTGGGAAGTTGGGGAATTGGAAACAGTACCTAAAACTGGAATCTAGTGTTTATTACAAGAAAGAAATGCATATGTTAAATTGTATCTAAATAATTACTTGATGGAACTGAACAAATTTTAGGATTATAACATTTAAAATTATACTGCCTTCATTTTCTCAAATCAGAATTTTTAAAGGAAAAGCTAATAATGTATCATGCAATGTAAGCATAACCAAGAAACACACACACACACACACACACACACACACACACACACACATCATTCTTTTCCTTTTCTTTTTAAATAAATGAGAAGGTACCCTTTAGATTTCAAGCACAGTAATAAGGAATTTTCCTTTAAGAACTGGATAGACAAATGAGTTCAACATTAAGAAAGAAAATGTTTTATTCAATTTCAAATTCATTCTTTTAAATATTTTGAATTATTATTAAGTTCACTGAGGTTATTAGTTACCATAGATAAGTCAAGTCATACTCTTTCCCCAACCCCCCTATAAAAAAGTACATTTACAGATGATTGCACTTCTGGTAAAACATATACTGAACTAGTAAGAAATCTGAATACATTCAGCCACCCAGCCTAGAAAGCAAGGAGCTTTGATATTCACTTAAAAAAAGGTCCATAGAATTTTCCAACATTTGTCCTGTACGATGTGCAAAGGTTGGCCACTTTATTAGGACCACTGACTGCCTAACTATGGATTTGTCAAAAGGTAATGTCAACATATTCAGAAGGCTGGTTTTAAGACTCTGTGTTTTGTTTACAGGATCTTTTTTCTGAAAAAAAAATGTATATTTATGATTTCTAAAATTAACAAGAATACAGTTTCAACCATTCTATCAATCCAGAGTATGTAAAGTTATATCTCATGAGGCAATAGAGATGTTCTTTCTTTTCTTTCTTCTTCTGTGATGAGGGTATTCTGAAGTTCACGTCTACAATTTAAAAAAAAAAAAAACAGAGAAAGACATTACAATGCTTATTTTAAAAATTTTAATTATATTCTATTTTTCACAAAAGATCTAGCTTTTCTCCCTCTCAATTCCACTTCATCTACTGAGAAGCAATCCAATGTTCTTAAAAGAAAAAGGTGAATATTTTAAATTGTACCAAAATGTTTATTTTATGACTACTCTTGCCAAGTAATTATGATTTCATTTTCTTAGAACTGAATTGACTCTAAAAATATAGCATTTGAAGTTATTTTGCCTTCAAATCAGAATTTTATTTAATGTTAATATTTTTCCAGTTACATTCTTTTTTGCTTTTTTTTGCTGAGGCAAATGAGGTTAAGTGACTTGCCCAGGGTCACACAGCTAGGGAATGTTAAGTGTCTGAGACCAGATTTGAACTCAGGTCTTCCTGACTTCAGGGCTGGTGCTCTATCCACTGTGCCACCTAGCTGCCCTTCCAGTTACATTCAAAACAAATTTTTTTTTTACATTTAAGATTTCTGAATTCTAGATTCTCTCTCTTACTCCTACCAAAATTAAGAAATCGTTGTAAAGTAAGCATAACTAAGAAAAAATGCACAAAAAATAACAATACAACATAACTGAATTCTGTGTAATTATAATGCTTAAGCCTGGCAATTTGAAGGGTTGAGAAAATGTACTTTAATCAATCAGCAAGAATATAACGAGTATCTACTTTATTGGGTACTTTATTGGGTAGAAAGACAAAAAAAATAGTTCTGCTCTCAAAGATTTTACATGTGAGATTATATTCAAATAAATCAAAGATAATTTGGAGGGGGAAGAATAGGTACTAATAGTTGAGGGAGATCAGGAAAGATTTGATGGGGGAAGTGGTAATTAAACTGGGGCTGCTAGGTGACACCATAGTGCACCTTCGAAGACTTCCTAGATGTATAACACGTCACTTAACTTCTGCTTGCCTCAGTTTTCTCACCTGTAAAATGGGAATATATAAATATGTTAAATAATATAAATACAAAGTGAGGAAAATACCCACTTACTTTGCAAGGTTGTTGTGAAGATAATAATTCTAAAGCATTTAGCATAGTGTCTGGCACATAGTAAGCACTATATAAATGTTAATTATTGTTATTATTATTAAAGGAAACTAAGGACTATAAGAAGTGGAGGTGATGAGGGTATGCATCTAAGTATCAGGGATAGTCTATGCAAAGGCATGGAGTACAAATAGTATATGAAAGCAAGAAACTTAGGCTGGGTCATAAAGTATAGAAAGAGGAGTAGGTTATATTAATGCTGGCCAAGAAGGTTGAGATCAGATTATTAAGGGCTTTTACTACCCCAACAGAGGAGCTTATTATAAGCAGAAAAAATTAAATCCTCTTTCATTCTCAAAAGTGGGAAGACTTTAGATGAGGCCATTACATATGCTGTCAATCAAGTTCCATTTATTTGTTGGTTTTGTTAAAACTACTTTTCCTTTTAAATTTTTGCTAAAAGAAGGCCTATTGATTGGAGGAGGGGAAGGGCAGGAAAGGAAGAAACATTTTAAAATGAATGCTATGGACAAAACAAAAAAATTTAATAAAGGATGAATAAATAAGAGTGAACAGTTTAAAGTACCTCTTTCCTCGCCAATGCTCCAGAATATAAAACAGTGCCATTGCCAGTCCCTTTAATAGAATTACAATAGCTGGTTAAAATTACTTGTGTAATATGCAGATATTTTTATGTGAAACTGTGAATTTCCATTACATAGCTTTAAATGTACATTTAAATTTATCCAAATAGTACTAAAATTGCCCTGCTTATCTGTGTTCTCTTCAAAAATTCCTTCTGTTCTCATCTGTGTATTTTTTTCATTGTAGATCTTTTCTTTTCTTTTTTTTATCATTTGAATTTATTTTCCATGAGCACTAATATAACTTAAGAGAAAAGACTGATTACTTACAGTAACTAGAGTCCAGAGTCCTTGTATAGCTGCAGCCCATTCAAAACCAATTTTTTCATATAAAAATCCACCTAGTGTTGGTCCTATGAATGCTCTAAAAAAAAAAATAAAATAAAAGAGGACAAAATGTATCCCAGGAGAATTGCTTTCATAATTTAAAAGAACTTCTAATTCTTTTGGAATTATGGTTACATGGTAATTTAGTTGAATTGACAAAAGAAAAATTATCTTTTTAAGGTTATTAAACAGCATGCATCTATTGGTCAAATGTAGAACTTCAAAAAATTTAACCTCTTAAAAACCAATGCCATATTTATCATAACTCTTTTATATTTTTAATGCATAAGTCTATAAACAGTACTTTTAAATTATATACTCTATTTCAAAGAATATCTATCATGTTAAGTTCAGAGAGCATATAGTGGTAGCATGAAATATGGTTCCTATCTTCAAAGGACTTAGAATCTATTTTCAAATAGTCATGAGTTATTATTGTTGTTATAGTATGTAATTCAAATGCCAACATGTATACAGTGCAGATAATTTTTGAGAAAGGAGAGATAAATATGGATTGGAAGGGACAGAAGAAATTTTTGGGAATGGATGAAGTAGGAACAATGTGCACACAGAAGGCAGAAATATATATGGTGACATATAAGATAACAGTGAGGAAAAAAAAAACTGCTTTAAGTCAATTCTGAATCAGAAAAAAAAATGTAAATTAGTAGGTTGCTTCTAAATTGCAGCTAAGAAATTTAGATTTTCATCCTCTAGGTGATAGGGAGCCATTTCAGGCTTTTGAGTAAGAGTAACTGCCACAATATCCACAGAATTTTAGGAAGATTAATTTGGTAGCTGTGTGAAGGATTGAATGTAGGTGAGACTAGAGAACCAATTAAAAAGTTATTGAAGATATTTGAGTAAATAAAACATAATACTATTTAGTTGAATACAGGGTTTGTTTTCCAAGTAGCTTAAAATAAGAACAAAGTTTGTATATGTATACAAATAAACACATAGATACCCAGAGATTTTATTGTATAGTGTTCCGGTTTGAAATTAGGAAGATCTGAGTTCAAACACCACTTCTGAACTTCAGAAGATGTCTTGGGGTTTATGGGCTAGGATCCTGATGGCTTAAACCAAAATAAGTAAACAAATAATATATGGAAATATAGATATATAGATACACACACACATATATGTATATAAAAAATGGACACATACATACATAGCAGAATATGTATATTATAAAAATTATATATATATGTATGTATCTACATATATCTGTAAACCAGGTAAAAGAGGTTATTCACACACATAGACACACACACACACACAGACACACACACACACACACACAGACACACAGACACACACAGACACACACACACACACACATATTTTACTAGCTAAAAGAGGCCATTCTCTTCCTCAAGTCTTACCTACCCTTAATCACTGACTGGACATTGCCTCAGATTGAGACCTGTTAAAGACCTTAGCTTAAAAAGCCCAAGGTCTTCCACTTCATCCACAGTCATCTCCAATTGTCCGGATCTTTTTCTTGCCACTGGACCCAGATGGCCCCAGCTAAAAAAAGTGAACTTGGTAACCTTGCCCAACCTTCCCACACTTAAATTCAGTTCTCTTACAAGTCATGGCATCCCCTCCCTCCTCAAGGAGGGAGGACAAAGAACAACAGCTGTGTGATCTGGGCTCTTCACTTAACCTCTCTTGGCTTCAGGCAGTTCCTTTGGATTTGTCTACTAGGTCCTAGGAGGGAGCCCTTACTTTGGGAGCTCCTCAGGCTCCCAGAGCACAAATCCTTTCTTAAAGTGTTGTTGCATGTGTATATCCCACAGGATTAGAGAAGAGAATGTGTGTGTGTGTTTAATATGTGTATATATTAAAAAAACTGTGGCCTGGAACTGATTTGTTAGGCAATTTGCAAGCATTGATTAGTAAACCAACATGCTCAGAAGCTCAAGCTTTTGCTTTCTCAGTGATTTCATCCTTCAGCTGCCACATTTTTTTGGAAAAGCCAGCCAGCTAGGGCCAGGACTCTGACTCTTGGGCTGAGAATTTTCAGAAAAACTCCCTAGAGTAATCTGGTTACCAAGCTCAAGTAAGGTTTAATTTAATGTAGTTATATATTAAGTTTGCCTCAGGAGGGGGTGGTATAGTTTTAGATTACATTTTCCCCTGGAGATGGGTAGATTTGCCCTCAGGAGAAGGGAAGTTTAGAATGTAGTTTAGTTTAAAGATTACATTTCTCCCCCCCCCCCCCAGGTGGGGAAGAATTGATAGTGGAAGTTTATTTGTTTCCTTTTTTGGTAATATAGCACCAGGGGATGCTTCTGATAGTTATAGGAATGACCAAACAGCACTAAACAATTGAATTATGTGACATCTGACATAAATATGCTAGAGATTCAGCAGGTAAATCTTTTTTGGTCCTAATTATTGTAAATTTAAAAAAAAGGCTAACAAATATATCTGTCTTATCATTTCATCTGTTTTTTGTTTTGTTTGTTTCTTTGTCTTGTATTGTGTTTACTGTTTGCAGATTCTGCCAATTTTAAACATTTCTAAGAGGAAAATGCAGAGCGCCAGAAAAACTACTAAAAACCTACAGTCAAAGAGTTTACAATTCAGGGGAAAAGTACTGAAGTTTCATACTTAAATCAGCTGTGCCAGTAAGCAGGACTAGTTCCTACTTTAGGCAAGAGGGGAAAAAAATCCTGCAAGATGCTTTCTGTCATTTCAGCTGTGGTCATATTGCAATTACAGAGATAAAATCAGATAAAGAAAGGAAAACTTTTTCCTGGTGTAAAACTGTTAATATCATAGCAGATTTTGGAGGTTTGCAGATCAAGGAGATTGAAGATTAATAATTTTAAGATAACAAGGGAGTAATTCTAAGAACTCACCCCTTCTCTTTGTCCTATCTAATAAGACATTTAACAGAAGCTTAACATGTGCTGAAATATCTTAATGAGTTTTGGGGTACTACTCTGTAGAATTTGTTGGAAGAAAAATTAAAAATTAAATTCTTTAAAAAATTTAAGGAAAAATGATAGATTTTTCTCCTTAAGATACGGATATTGTTTTAATGTAATGAAGGCAGCTAATTTGAAAATAATCCCAAAGTAAAGAAAAACTATAAGCATGAAGTTTTAATTTTATAGCCACCTATTGTTAACTTTTCCTTGACTATGAAAGAGAAAAGGTTTGTTTAAATTGGGAAGCAACTTAAAAACTAGCAAAATTTAATTAAAGAATGTAAAAAGTGATTTAATACACCATGATCTTGGAAGGGACAGCAGAGGTCATTTAGTCCAACCTTATTTTAGAGATGAGGAAACCAAAGCCAAGAGGGGGAAGGAGAGAGATGGGAGCAAGCATTTATTTACAGAATGTCTACTATATGCCAGGCTCTGTGTGTTTCACCAATAAGAGACATTAGGAGACTTGCCAAAGATCATACAATTATTAATTAGCAGAAAGGAGATCTAAATTCACATCCCCTACTTTACATCAAACCCCTTCCACTGTTCCATGATGCTTCTGAGAGGATTTCGAGAGTCAAGGGATTGAAACTAATATACCAATTCTCATATATAAGTCTTTTACTGTTAGCACAATAAATCTCACATGAATACTCTAGTAAATATAAATATAACTAATTCTACATGAAAATAACTTCTTACCCAAGTGACCACATTGCACCCAAAAGCCCAGACACAAGTCCCAATGTGCTTAATCCTTCTTCAAATCCATTTTCACTAGAGAAAGAACAACCAAATATTTATTAAGCATTAAGTGTTGATAGCTTTAAGGGAGATAAAGACAGTGACAAAAACCTTGTTTCCAATGTATTGCCTCAAGAAGCAATGCTAGGGGTGTTTTGGACCTCTCTTTTTGTCCAACTTCTTTGGGCTGTATTCCCAGTGATGGGATCACAGTTTAATCATCTTTCTTGGCTAGTTCAAGGAGATGTTCCCTAATAGTTGGATTAATCTGAAGCTTCAACTGCAATGTATTTGTATATCTCTTTTCCTATAGCTCTTCTAACACAGACTGTTCTCCTTTTCTTAAATCTTTGCCAATTTGCATGATATAGGATGAAATGTCAGAATTGTTTTTAATATATAGAATTATTATAAGGGAAGTAGAAAGATGATGGCATCTGTGGGGAGAAATAGGAAGAAATTAGGAAGTCTAATAAACAGAGGAAAAAAAGAATGACATTCCAGGTATGGGGGACAACCTGTGGAAAGATACAGGGGAGCAGATGAGACACAGTGCAAAGAAGGATCAAGGAGGGCCAGTATGGCTGAGGAAATATATAAAAGAGGGCAAGAAATTACAACTAGATATCCACAGATTTTAAAATTCAGAAGTTAGTTTATATTTTATGCTTTATACTTAACTGACATTTTAGCTTATATTTTAAGCAAGAGGGAACCAATGGGCTAGTAAGTGTCTGTAGCTAAATCTGAACTCAGGTTTTTCTGACTTCAGGCCCAGTCCTGTATTAATTATGCTACCTAGCTGCTGAGATAGAATGCTGCAATGGGAATCTGGAGGGAAACCTGGGTTCAAATCTGACCTCGGACACTTAGTGCTGTGACCCTGGACAAATCACTTAGCCTCTGACTCAATTGCCTTAATGAGGTTGATAATAGCACCTAACCTTCCACAACTGTGAGGATCAAATGAGTTATTCTTTATATAGCATTTATCACAGCACTTGGCATAGAGTAGGTGCTATATAAATGTCTATTCCTTTCTCTCCCCACCTCCCCCATCCACTAATGAGGGGGGACTACAGCTCAGGAGAAAGACTGGGGCTGAATATCAGGAACTAGAAGTCAACTGCATAGAAATGATATATTTACTAAAGAAAACTAAGTTTATTAACACAGATAATATCACCAAGAAAGAGACTGGAGAGAGAAAAGGGCCTGTGGGTCAGAGTCCTAGCGTTCTCCTGTGCAAATGGAGTCAGACAGAGATGATGCTCCAGCAAAGGGCATTCTCCTTCTGCCACTTCTGCTTTGGAGTATCCTCTATTCATCTGTGTCACTCCATACACATTCTCAGGACTGTCACTATCTCTAGGCATCTGGGCTACTCTCTCCTTTCATTCTCAAGGTCTCTATTCTAATGCTAGCCTCAAACTTGAGGAGAAAAATTCATGTTATCCTTCTGATCAGTCTGGCCTCAGTTTATTAACCAGACCCTATAACCCAGATCTTCATTCCAGCTTCCATGTGCAGGAAGAGTCAAACATCAGAATTCAATGTCACCTAAAACTCTATGAAGTTGAGCTCTGAAATTCCTTTCTGTGATCCTTATCTGCTAATCTTTGATTTCTCCCTCTGCTTTACTCTTTATCTGGTCCTTTTCATATAAACCAGAACAACTTTGTTGTAAGCTCACTTTCTTCCTTTGACTCCGAAGGCAAAAAGTTCAACAACATATTGCCGACCACCTTTTATTCCCATACTCCTTTATTCTTCAAGCCCTGCCATTCTTCAATCTTAGACCCTCCCTGTCTATCTACTTTGCTCAAGTTGCTGAATGCTATAAGAAGGCATACAACAATGTTGACTGGGTCTACTACATGGGTGTTACCTAATCTCATCTGGGCCCTCATTGATGCATGAAACTGCTTAAAAAAAAAAAGCTATGTTTCTCTTTTCCCACTTTCATTATAAACATATAATAACCCAATGGGTTATCTCATACAAAAATATAAAAGACCTGATAATAATATCCAGTATTCTACAATCATAATCCCTCAATTCTGCAAAAAGGAAGTAGGTATGGTTTCTTTTTAAAGGTTTTTTTTTGGGGGGAGGAAGGGGAACCATGCTTGGTCATTAGAATTATATGGCATTTGAGCTTTTTGGGTTTTTGTTTTTGTTTTTGGTGATGTTTTCTTTCCATTTACAATATTGCTGTCTTAAATAGTTTTCCTGATTCTGCCTACTACACAGTTTCAATTCATATACATTTTCCTGTAATTCTCTAAAGTGACTTGCCTAGAGTAACACAGAAAGTGTCTAAATCCAGATTTGAACTCAGGTCCTTCTGACTCCAGGACTGGTGGATTATCCTTTGCACCACCTAGCTGCCCCTGTCATCTCTTTTCTTTTCACTGAAGATTAAAGATTTGAGCTAAAAAAGGCCTTGGAAGCCTTCTATTTTAACCTCCTCATTTTAAGACTTTCTCATAATGATGATTTGAGAAAGGCCCAATAGATGTGTAAGTAAGTGGCACAGCAGATTAAAGTCCTGGATTTACAGTCTGGAAGACTTGAGTTTGAATCCTAATTCAGTCACTTGTTAGGTGTGTGACTCTGGGCAAGTTACTTAATTTTATTCAGCAGCTCAATTTTTTCAGCTGCAAAATGGGGGTATAATAATACCTATCTCACAGAGATGAGAGAACATGTTATCTCAGAGATAATATACGTGAAGTGCTATTATTGTTGCTATTATTATTATCATTAAGAGACTATAGCCTACAGAGGATAAGTGACCAAGGTCATATAAGTAGTATCAGAAATAGCATTTGAATCCAGGTTCTGACTCCAGAGTCACTACACATTTTATTATGCCATGATTCCTCCACATAACCAGCTCATCTCTTCTTTTAATTATACAGTTCCTTAATTATATACCTTATGCCATTTCTTGAGTAGTGATAATTGGAATTATTCTGTTCATTGTCTTGTGGATTACCTGTAAGTCTGATGTCCAGACAGTTCTAAGATGTATAACCATGATGCATTATTGGAGAAATATTTGTATTGAAAAGATGGTCTTTGTGCTGGGGAGAAGCTTGGTATTATTAAAAGCCCTGTTAAGTTTTTCTCAGCAGCCTCCTAATCTATCTTTTCTGCTTCTAAAATCCACACAATTGTCAAAATAATCTTTCTGGGAGATGTCTATCACTCAGCAGCTCAAAAAGCTGTAGCGACTCCTTATTACCTATAGGAAAAAAATATCAATGCCTCTGCCTATCATAGAGTACCGGATTTGTAGCCAGTAAGATCCAGTGCCTCAAACACTGACTCTCTGAAGTAAAACTTTTCACAAGTTACTTGGCTCATTTTATTGAGGCTCAATGTCCTCATCTGTAAAATGAAGGGACTGGACTCAGTGATCTTTTAAGTTGCCTTCCAGTCCCAATCTATGATGACATGTATAACCATCATAAAAATAACTGTAACATACCCTAATTTTAAAAATCAATTATTAATAATTTCTGGGATCAAAAATCCTGAAGGTTTTAAGTAATAAGATCTCTTACCTTCTACAATAGTGTTTCTCCACACAGTGAAACTAAAGAAAGTTTTCAACACATATTATTATCTCAAATACAAAAATAGTCTAATCAACTGAACCAGTCACTTACTATGCGCAACTGAGTATCTCTGGAAAAGTTGGTATTATACTCATTCCAGCAGAGATGCCATTCACAACCAATACTAGGACTATCAACCAGAGCTGACTGCCAAAAAAGAATTAAAGGGAAAAAAAATTAGTGTTTTAAAGAAAATGAAAACTTAGTAGATTGTGCTAATGATATTAAGGTGACAAGTTAGTTTCACACAGAGAAGAACTTGTTGGCCACTGACTCTAAAAGCCATGATTCCTAGCAGGAAAGAAGAATGCCTGAGAATGTAATCATAAGAGGAACTTCACTACTACTGAAATTATACATAAGCATATATACCCCATTGAAACCCAGGCACCTCCTTATTCCAAGAGTAGTCTACTTACCTTCCTTAGATCTACCTATCATATTTCTTCCCCTATCATTGGGTTAGTTCCAACATCTTTTGATGTACAAGTAACTGATGGATATACCTTTTAGTCTTGCTTCTTCTAAAGTATCTCTGGAAGACAGAAAGATGGCAAATCCTTGCCATATTTACTGCATGTCTGAATTTTATATTAACAAAGGTCTTTTGAAGTAGTTCTTTTGACAAAGCTTGGACTGGTTGTTTTGCTAAGATGGGAAGAAATCTATCATCCAGGGGCTTTAGTGACTCATACCCCCCTCAAAAGGCAACCAGGTCAAGTTCACCAGGACTGTTATATTTCCATTCTCAGTTCTTAAAAAAAAAAAAAGTTGCTTATAAAGGACAAATGAGAGCAAAAGCTGCTAGATTTGGGTGAGTTTTTGTTTTTGTTTTAATCAAAGCACCAGAATTGTCTCCTTTATTTTGGCACACAAAAAAGAAACTTAGCATCAATATTTTGAAATGCAGAAGAAATTCATGGGTATTACAAGCAATTTGTTCATCAAACCTAATTCTTTTATTTTTCTTAGTAACTTCGATCATTTAATAAGTTTAGATTCTTGTGCTTTGAGTAATACGGAAGAGTTGGCCAGCATTCCATATGGTCTAGCCCCAAAAGTAACTCACTGATAAAAAAGAGGTTCAACAAAAATCTCAAATTAACTTAATTACTTAAAGACTTCTTAATGACAGTCAGACAATAATGCTGAGAAAAGAAACTTTACCTTTCAATATGCAAGATTGGAATAGGTCCTAAAAGCATATAGCATACTGCTGTTATTATGTTTCCAAAAACCAAGAGCCATTTCCTTAGGTACTAATAAAAAAAAAAGACAAGAGTCAGATGAAATCCATACAAGTAAAAACTTTTTACTAACAAAGTAGCAGAAGTTAAAGTTAAGACAATATTATTTATAAGATTCAAGTGAATAGAAAAAATAATTCCTCTTTCATTTTGTGCACTCCCACAATTTTAAGGCTATGTTTAGGCTTATTGTTTCAAAATCTAGAAATGAAAAAAGAAGGAAGGAAGGAAGAGAAAGGAGGAAAAAAGGGAAGGAGGGAGGAAAGAAAAAAGTCAGAGAAGGAGGGTAGGAAGAAAGGAAGGGAGAGAGGGAGGAAGAAAAATTACTGGTGTTTTACAACCAGAAAATATGAAAACACTAAAGTAAATTCTTAAAAAGAGAGAAAGAATACTTACTGGAATTTTATCGCTTAGCAATCCAAAGAGGGGTGAAGAAATAGAATATGATAATGCCAGTCCCAGAAATACAAGCCCCACATATCCTGCTGACAGATTAAACTGCAAGAAAAATATTACACTGAAGTCATATTAAGATTTAAGTCAGGAGTTCTTAACTCTTTAGGAGTTTGCCAGTGGATTTTAGAAGGTCTCTGAATGTGTATGGGAAAACAATTACATCTTTATTTACAGTAATCCCTAAAATAAACTTCCCTTTAATTAAGAATTTAAAAAACAAAGCGTGTTTTTGAAAATCCGTCCATCAGCTTCATAAGATTTGTCAAAGGAGTCCGTGACCCCCTCCAAAAGGTTAATAACCTCTGATTCAAACAATGTCCCTCCTTTTACCCTTCCATCATTTTTCATCTTCCTATTCATTAGTATAAATCAATGAATAAAATTAAAATCCTTTCTTATCATATCTTTTATTCAACTTATCTAATCCTTTTTTTTTTTTTTTCTACTTATTAACGGAAGAGGAGTGTGGCAGGAACAACTTGGGACAAAAAAAAGAATACTGAACTAGGAGTCTGAAGGCTTCCTTCTTAAGCTCTCTGGGTGCTTCTCACAAGCCACGAGCTGACAGGTCAGTAACCTCTCTGAGCTTTAATTTACTCATTTATAAAAAAAGAAGTAAGTATGGACTCAATGAGATGTCTATATGGAGTCCCTTTGAAAACTGTAAAGCACTATACAAATTTAAAGTGATGTTTACTAGTTTAGTGTTTTAAATGTTTTCTTAGAGCTGATGTTATTAATTTCAACTCCTCTTTCCTTCCTCCCCCCAGGAGAAACTGAAGTCTATCACTAAGAAAATATATTAAAAAACAGAATTTAAGATAATTCATCTTCTTATCTCTAAGAAGTTAAGGCTTTAGAAAAAAATCACAGGATACAAAAACCTAAATATGGTATTTGGCCTGTAAGCTAAGCCAGTTGTCAGTACTAATTCTTTCAAATTATTTTAATGGATATAATGATTTCATGAATGTGGACATTCTCTTCATCTGTGAAGATCACAACTCATCCAAGCCTTCTTGTCCTGAAACAATCCTTTTCTCTGTTCTCTCTCCCACACACATTGCACAGACAATTTATCCAAAATGTCCCAATGAAGACTTGGACTATGCTTAATGTTATCATCTGAAGGTTATCTAAAAAAGATTAGGGATTACGCTGTTGCCCAAGCAGTTTCCTAGGTCACTTTCTCCTTCTTATAGTTGTTGCCTCTCCAATGGAAGAGTTAACTTTTGTAAGACATTTTTGAGATTTTCTTTTTTTTTTTTATTAAAGCTTTTTATTTGTATAACATATGTATGGGTAGTTCCCCAGCATTGATCTTTACAAAGCTTTCCATTACAAATTTTATCCCCAATCCCCTCCCCTCCCCTAGATGGCAGGAAGTCCACTACATGTTAATAATGTTAAAATACTTGACAAGTTATGCAAGAAAAATCCTATCTACAAGAAAAAAAAAGAAAATCAGAGAAAGGAAACACAATGCATGCAAATATCAATAGAGAACATGAAAATGTTATGTTGTGGTCCATATTTCATATCTCTCTCTCTGAGTGTATATGGTTTTCTTCAGTGAACAATTGGAACTGGTTTGAGACAATTCTTTGTTGCAGAGAGCCATGACCATCAGAATTGATCATCATGTAATACTGTTGTTGCTGTGTATGATGATCTCCTGGTTCTGCTAGTTTCACTCAGCATCAGTTCATGCAAGTCTCTCCAGGCCTCTCTGAAATCGTCCTGCTGGTCGTTTCTTACAGAGCAATAATATTCCATAACATTCATACCATAATTTATTCAGCCACTCTCCAATTGATGGGCATCTCTTCAGTTTCCAGTTTCTAGCCACTACAAAAAGGGCTGCCACATACATTCTTGCACGTGTGGGTCCCTTTCCCTCCTCTAAGATCTCTTTGGGATATAGGCCCAGTAGAAACACTGCTGGGTCAAAGGGTATGCACAGTTTGATAACTTTTTGAGCATAGCTCCAACTTGCTCTCCAGAA
>JAJPUD010002309.1:146040-165963 GCA_023553655.1 Myrmecobius fasciatus | reverse complement strand
GTATACCTTCTGTCCCTATTTTCTCAAATAGTTTGTATAGTATTGGAATTAATTGTTCTTTGAATGTTTGGTAGAATTCACATGTAAATCCATCTGGCCCTGGAGATTTTTTCTTAGGGAGTTGGTTAATAGCTTGTTCTATTTATTTTTCTAATATGGGGCTGTTTAAATAATTTATATCCTCTTCTTTTAACTTGGGCAATCTATATTTTTGTAGATATTCCTCCATTTCATTTAGATTATCAAACTTACTGGCATAAAGTTGGGCAAAGTAACTCCTAATTATTGCTCTAATTTCCTCTTCATTAGAGCATTTTTGAGATTTTCAAAAAGCCTTTTAAGTACATGATTTCATTTTAGCCTCACATTTTGCATCCAAATGAGGAAACTGACAACTGCTAAGTGTCAGAGAGAGATGCATCCCCAGCTCCTTTTTCACTTCAGGTGCAGCATCATACCACTATACCAAAGGAGACAGGGAACTCTGAGCTTAAGAGAAACCTCCTGTTCTTACATTCTTCATGTCCATATAGAGATCATTCCTAAAAGCAGAGAAGCAGGCAATTTATTGTTATATGAAGAACTGAAAATGTTCATATTAACATTACTTACTTTATTCAATACAAAGAGAGACAATGTAGGATCCAAGAAGCCAAAACATCCACTTAATGAAATGATGACAAATGATATAAGTCCAACCTTGGGTAGAGTAATGAGTTTCCAGAATGAGTGTTCACTAGGAGCAGAATCTATTGGGCAAAATAAATAAGAGGAAGAGGAGTAATCTTAAATTCAAGTTTTGAAAAAGTTATTGATAATTTTTATTTTTATGATCATCTTTATTTTTCAAAATACTTCTTCCTCCTCCCCATATAGAGATCCAATCCTATTAATTATGAAATTGATACCTATGAGATTTGGTAATCTTCAAATCCAATCTTCTCATTTGAAGATACAGGTTCAGAGAATTAAAATGACTTATCTAAGGTCACAGGGTCACTTAGTGATCTAGCTGGGAATATATTTTCCAGAAACTGAAAAAAACTGCAAATCCTTGCATAACTGAAATTCTCTCTCTCATATTTGTCACACTAGCTTTTAAAACAGCACCTAACTTTCCTAATCAGTCATGGGAGTTACTCTTAGGTTGATAAGTAGTGATTACTGATTCAGTGTCAACCCAGAGAAACAGCTACAGTGTTGTGCCTTGGGATCTAACCGTGACCTTGTGTTGACTGAATCTATTTATCAGGGATTTGGATTAAGGCACACATGCAAATGAAGGCACACTTGGGAGTGAGAGACAATGAATGCACTGGACGACAGTCAAGATACAAAATGTCTCTGAAGGCTAATGTAGCTTTAAGTCTAAATCTAAAATGATTACACTTACCTCTGCTAAAATTTAAGTCTTACAATTAAAAGCATACAAACTCCATCTGCACAAAAATCAGAAATGGAAATACTTCTTCATGTGAAAAAATCTGGAAGTATCAGTTTAATGTGAGAAAACAATATGACATAGTAGTTTAAAAAAAGTCCAATTTTAAATTGCACTGAGACAATGCATAGAACAAAAGAAGAGACAGTTTCTGTGTACTTTACCTGGATTAGAGCACAAATACAGTATTCTTCTGGTTACTACATTGTATTAAGAGTACTGGAAAACTGGAAAAGGCCCAGAAAGAAGGGACCAAGATGAGCAGAGACCATATTATATATTGATTGGTTGAAGTAGCAGCAAAGTAAATGGGAGAGTATCCTGTTCATAAACTCAGCTAGGGCATGCTAGGTTTAAAAGTTGGACTCCAATACAACAGAATGTGAGGTTATTGGGTTTAGGATCCTTTCCTAAACCCTTGTGGCTAAAAATGGTAACTGCATTTTTGGAAAAGCAAAAATTCTATAACCAGAGTTCAAACTGAGTAGTTTTGAGTTCGTTTATTTTTCAATTCAAATGTAAATTCTTGAGTGATATTTTGAAGACAATTTAGCTAGAAGCTTAAAATTCTGCCATTTTAAAATATTTTTTGAATATCTAATCTGTAATGAAACACACACACACACAAACTGGAATAAGGATATAAAACCCTTTCCCATGGGAATCTTTAAAAAAAAATCTAATAATGTGTACAGAAAGGGCCAAAAAAAAAAAAAAAACACAGAATAAATAACCACAATCCAAAAAAAACAAAAAACAAAAACAAAAACAAAAAAAACTCCAAAAAAACAAAACTCCCCAAACCTACTGGAATTAATTGCAAATAAACAGAATAAACAAGTAAACATAAGAAGCTACTGGATTGACTTGAGAGACTAAAGCTACATAAAATTAATCAGGAATATTTCAATCCCTTCTTTTTAGCATCTGCAATCTCTGCTTCCACACTAATTTACTTCCCTCTTCAAAACAGATACAAGTATCCTCTTTTTATTTTAGATTGCTCTCTGACTTATTTTTCCTCTCATTTCTTTCTATATTAAAACTGCCCTCAAATGACCTCTAGGAGACCCTTTCACTTCTGACTACTCTGTTTAACCTACTTAGTTTAGCCCCTCCTACTCTTTTGAAACATCCTTTTCCAAGTATAATGACCTTTTTGGATCTTTCTAGTCTAGTAGGATCTTTACTTCCTCAGAGACTTCACCTAATGTAATTTAGTCACTGGTATGGAGATACAGAGGTATTGGGAAGAAAGCAGTGAATTTGAAATCTGGAATCATGGGTTCAAATCCTGCTTTGAATTTGATTTAAGATCTGGATGATCCTGAGTAAGTCACTTGACCTCACTTATCTTCAATTTCCTCATATGTAACATGGGAACACCACCAAGACCTATCTCATGGAGATATTGTGAGGATAAATTGAGATAATTTACATAAAACACATTATAAACCTTGGTCCCAGTCACATATACAAGATTCTGGACTTTAACTCTGATCTTGACTCTGAAGCTGGATCTCTAGCCACCATGTAATGCTGCCTCCTTATAAGTTTATACTAAAAATTATGTTATTGTATGGTTATATATGATTATATTAATAATTAATAATAATAATAATATGCTCCCAAATCCAAGTTCAACCTCAACTTTTTTTTCTGATGTTTCCTCTCATATCTCTATCACCTTAATGGTAGAAGTTTTCATCTAGAAGTCCCATTATAGCATTTATCATCTCAAAAGCAAAACTAATCAATACTGTATAGTGAGAAAGAACATTAGGTTGAGAATTGGAAAACTGTGGCTCCAGATCATTCACTAACTTCTAACTTCAGAAAAGTCAAGCCTCATTTTTTTTTTCTTTTGGAAGCAATTGAGACAAAGTGACTTGCCTAGGGTCACATAGCTAGTAAGCATCTGAGACTGGATTTGAGCTCAGAGCCGAGCCAAGATGGCAGGATTTGAACTCAGGTGTTTTTTTTTGGTTTGTTTTTGTTTTGTTTGTTTTGTTTTGTTTTCCTGATTCCAAGGTCTGAGTTCTATCCACTATGCCAACTAGCTACTCCCAGATTTTGTTTTCTTTTGAGAACTAATAAGTTAGGATTGCTTGGGGAATCTTAACTCATAGAACAGAATGTATCATTAAATAAAGTGTTATTGATAAATATCCAGGTTGGTTACTATAGATATTTTCCTTGCATCTTTTCCACCATTTGTGGTTTCTAAGGATAAAAATAATCACAGAAATATCTTCCCCTCTCCATCTCAACCCAGTTCTGTTCCCATTCTCCATTGTTAGCATTCACACAAAAGATAAAATCATTGTTACTGATTCTATAAATGAAGAGGACAAATTCCAATGATATCTGTATTATTAGAAACTCAGCTACCAGATATAATCTACAGAAATACTTAGCAGGCTGTGAGCAGGTTGAAGTACTCCTCCTGTGCAATTTGCCCCCTTAGAAACTGATTTCTCAGACCCTTTCAGCTTTAAGATTTCATGAACCTGCAGCCCCTCAATCTGCTTTCCAGTCCTTTGTTCCTGTTTGTAGCTAGCAGGAAACCACTCTGGCATCTTAGCCAAAACAAAACAAACAAACAAACAAACAAAAATGCAGTCATGAAAGTCAGAAATGTAAAACAATTGAACAATAACAAATGATTATCTTCCAATAGCCTTCCTCTCCATGTCCCAATTCATACTGCCAGCTTAATCTTCAGAGAAAACACTTCCTTTTTATGTCATCCACCAGCTCAAACATATTCATTATCTGCCCAGTGCCTAAAGGAAAAAGGGCAAACTTAAGAGTTACATTGTACCTTTCTCTCCTTCATTCTAGCCAGAGCCCGATTTATTTTTTACCTCACTATACACACCTTACTTTCTAGACTTTATTCATGTCATTCCAACCACTTGTTCTGTGCTTTCTGGCCCATTTCCACTTAACAAAATGTTATATCCTTCAAGTTTCGGTTGAAATTCTAACTACTCCATGAAACCTTCCCTGATCACCCCAACAAGAAATGATTATTTGTCCTTCTGCACTATTATTGTAAACTTCTATTATTTAAAAAATTATAATCATATGCTTGTTATATGTATCTTTGTTTTTAATAAAATAAATACATGCACTGTCATATTAATAATGTAAATATGTAAAACATGAGATAAAAATAAAGCAATATTTAATGCTAAAATTACTATTAGGAAAGTAACATGATTAGGTCTGCCCTTCGGGAAAAATCATTTTGGCAGCTATGTGGAGGATGGATAGGTAACAGGTAAAATAGGTAATAGGTAAAAGCAGATAAAGACTGAATTAAAGCAGTAGTTATGTTAGTAAAGAGAAAAGTTTAAGATGTAAGAAATACTGTGGAAATAAAATAAGATTTGATAAATGATTGGATATATGGGATGAATGAGTGAAAAGTTAAAAAATAATAGTGAGGCTGGGAATTTGAGGGCCTGGAAAGATAGTGCTATTGTTTAAAATGATAGGATATATGGAAATGGGATGAATGGAGGGCAGAGAGAGAAAGACAATATAATGAGATCATCTATGATGATCTAAACCCACTCCAGTTTGCTTATCTTGTGGGACTCACCCAGTTACATGTGAAAACAAAAAAGAGAGGTGAGGAGATAGAAAAGGAGAAATTTTTACTCAACAGTAACTAGCCTGGAGTAGAGAGACTTGTGCCATTATAATGATAAGGTAATGTTATACCCTGGGGGCAAAGGGTATCTAAAATTCTGCTTGCCCAACTGCTGCTGGTATCTGAGCCATGGTTAGGTTATAAGTACTCTGTGAGGCTGAAGCTGAAGAACAGACATTAGACAGTAGGAAAAGTATTGAGTAATAATCGGTGAAGTGGAGATATTGGATTGGAGATGAGTCTATGACTGACAATCCTTCTTACTCTCTGGTTGGTTGCTCACATACCCCATAAACACCCCAAAAACTGCATCCAGTGTTTCTGATAAAAGCTTCATTTCTAAAATACATAGAGAATTGAGTCAAATTTATAAGAATATAAGACATTCCCGAAATGATAAATGGTCAAAGGATGTGGACAATTTTCAGATGAAGAAATTAAAGCCATTTCTAGTCACATGAAAAAATTATCTAAATTATTACTGATTAGAGAAATAAAAATTAAGACAACTTTGAGGTACCACTTCATATTTCTAAGATTGGCTAAGATGACAAGAAAAGAAAATTATAAATGTTGGAGGGGATATGAGGAAACTGGGACACTAATGCATTGTTATGGACTGATCCAACCATTCTAAAGAGCAATTTGGAACTATGTCCAAAGGGTTATCAAACTGTGTATACCCTTTGATCGAGCAGTGTCTCCACTGAGCCTGTATCCCATAGAGATCATAAAAAAGGGAAAATGTGCAAACACGTTTGCAGAAGTTCTTTTTGTAGTGGCAAGGAACTACAAATTGAATGGATGTCCATCAACTGGGGAATGGCTGAATAAGTTATGATATATGAATGTAAAGGAATATTATTGTTCTATAAGAAATGACAAGTAGGCTGATTTCAAAAAAGCCTGGAAAGACATGAACTGGTGCTGAGTGAAGTGAGTAGAACCAAGAGAACATTGTAAAACAGCAACAAGATTATGTGATAATTACGATGGATTTGGCTCCTTTCAACAATGAAATGATTCAAGACAATTCCAATAGACTTTTGATGGGAAGAGTCATCTATAATCAAAGTGAGAACTGTGGAAACTGAATTCTGATCAAAACATAGTATTTTCACTTTTTGTTGCTGTTTGTCTGCTTGTTTTTTTTCCCCTTTTGATTTTTCTTGTGCAGCATGGTGAATGTGGAAGAATGTGGAAGATTGTGTTTGGAAGAATTACACATTTAACCTATAGCATATTGCTTGCTATCTGGGAAAGGGGGAAAAGAGAAGAGAAGGAGAGAAATTTGGAACACAAGATTTGTAGAATGTTGAAAACTATCTTTGCATATATTTCAAAAAACTATAGTAAATAAAATAAAATAAATTTTGAAAAAAAAAGACAATGCCACAGTCCCCCAAAGTGTCTCCTAATTGCTTCATATTTAAAAATTATTTTATTGTAATTATTCACAGGTTGAAATGACAACTTATCAAGTTATAAGTCAGGAAAAACAGCACTGTCAGTTGTACCTGAGGTTGGTTCACAGGATTATAGAAGTAGAATTTTAGCAGGCAGGGAGCATTATTTTAACAAAAGCTTTACAATCTTAGCAAGGCACAAGAAACAAAAAGAAAATTTTGCTGGATTCTGGCAGAGAGACGTTTAATTCTGTGAAAAAATCTCAAATTTTTAGTTATATGGGACAGGTTCAAATCTTAGTTCCTACCCTTATGATTGTAGAAAAATTACTTAATTTCTTTGAGCTTATTTCCTCATCTGAAAGATGGAGATAATACTGGCTTCTACCATCTATCTTACAAAGCTGAAAGAAATGCCTATAGAAAACAGTTATTTTTTGGAGTACTTTCAATATATTACCAATGAATAATTGCATGAGAAAATCTGTGCATATGACTCATGACTAGAATGTGACACATGAATAGAAAAGGAAAAAGAGCTAGACCAGTTCTGGAGCAAGTGTGAAGGATGACACATAAAAAGTCCACATGCTTTACTTATATTTATACCATGTCAAGATTTTCTGAGGAAGGATTCCAGCACACTGGGAGGATTCCCTCCCTATAACCCTGCTTCTTAAAGGGCCGTAGAAGGTAGGAGAGGGGCTGCTCAATGAGTTCTTTTGAGATTTTTCTTTGTTGTTTGTTTGAGTTTTCACAGAGACTGAAAAGTGAAGAATGAGTTGTAATCTGGGAGTAACAAAATCAATGAGAGCACAAATCCATCAATAATAATTAGTGGGGCAGCTAGGTGGTTCAGTGGATAGAGCACCAGCCCTGAAGTCAGGAGGACCTGAGTTCAAATCTGACCTCAGACACTTAATGCTTCCTAGCTATGTGACCCTGGGCATGTCACTTAACACCAATTGCCTCAGCAAATAATAATAATCATAATAGTTACCCAAGCAACAAATCATTAGAAAACTTTTATTAAATGCATACTACATAATCGCCCTTGCCCTACAGAAGCTAACAAAGAACAAGTATCTTTGCTTTAAGTACACTGCAGGAGGTGACCAACAAAATGAAGGCCTAGATTAAATCTCTTCAAAATAGGAAGTATGCCCTTGTAATTTTAGCTGGCTCCACCATTTTGGACACCAAAAACCCAAATAAAATAATAACCTGATGAACTAACAACTGAGGAGAATCCCTAACTCTTTACAAGGTCATTTAGCAACCTTTCCCACCACCTCCTACAATCCTCCAGAAAGCAAGATTGTATAAGCTGAAATATGTTTCCAAAAGAATTCAACTTTATATCCTAACCTCTCTCCCTCTCTCCCAGTGTTACAGAAGTGCAAATGGAAGATATTAGTTCTTCCAAAAACAGTTATCAACCAGAGAGCAAGAGGAATTGAAACAGGATGTATGTGTGATTGTGTGGCATTCCATTAAGCCTAAAAGAAAAAGTATAGTATCTACCTGGGGTCACTTCTGTCTCCCAAGAAGCATTTGAGGCAGAGACCTAGAGTGATAAGTGGTGAATTGCTCAGTGAGGGAAGAGATTGAGATACTTTGATATCCAAAACTCAAGGGAAACTATCATCAAAAAAGAGGGAGTAAAAAAAAATTGAGTAAAAGAGGATAATAAAGGGGAAAAAAGAAGCTGAAATGAGCAAATATCTCAGGAGGAAAAAAAATTATGAAAAACATTGAATGAGCACAAGTAAATAAATCAAAAGGGAAGACAATAATAGTAGAAGCAAATATAATTTCTAGGTCAATTAAAGGAATTCAGGCACTGGTGCAAGGCAAAAGAAATGAATCCATGCCTAATGAGGCAAAAGAGCCTATAAATTCACAAGGGAACAAGGGGTCACAGCAGTATGTTCCTGAATGGTTTTAAAGAGAACTTAAAATTCTGAAATCTATGTCCTGAAGAGCAAAAATTATGGGCAAAATAGAAAAATCCAAATTCACAGTGGCCTTATTAAAGAAACGAGAGGATAACTGATTGAGAATGCAAATACATAGATGCAAAAGACAACTGGAAGAAAAAAAACACAATGCAAATAACATTAAAAACAATGCAAAAACATTAAAAATTATCTCCATACAAGCAAGATGTATTGAAAAGCTTCAGCAAAACAACTTAGGAATTATAGGATTCCCAGAAGAACACAAGTTAAAAAACCTGGATATATGATAAGAACACTGCCAAGAATTTTTGAACACTGCAAACAAACTGTCAATCAAGATCCACAGATTACCTCTAGAAAAAACAAAAATGAAAACAAAAAAAAAATTAGGTTGCAGCCTTCAAGATACACGGTGAGTTAAAAATAATCCCATTAAGATAAAACAAATTACAAAATGGCCATGAAAAAGACACGTTCAAATATAAAGGGGAAAAAAATTGAAATGACACAAAATTATTCTGCACCAACCAGGACCATAGGAAGAAATGGAAAAACATATTCCAGATCAAAGGAATTCAAGATGTGGTCCAAATTTATCCAGTAAATCTGAACCTATTAATAAAAAAAGGTGAATGTTCAATAAAAAAGAGGTGTTTGAAACATTCCTAGAAAAAAAAAAAAAAAACTAGATCTAAAGAAATTATTTGCTGTTCAAATACCCTAGGCAACAGAAATACAAGAAGGGCAAACAAATATAGTGACCAAGGACAACAACAACAACATAACAAGAGAAAAACCCATTAAAGAGATTTCTTTCTAATTGTACATGAGGTGATGATGACAAGAATTAAGAGCAAAAGTCAAATAGAAAGAATGGTGAAAAAACAGTTCTGAAATATCATGGAGTAAGTCTCATAGCATTTCACCTACAAGTGGATTTATTTTTTTGGGCAGGGCTGAGTTACAGAACAGGAGGGCACATAAAAGGTGTGTGGGGAGGAAAGATAGAGGAGAATATATGACATATCTTAATTTAGTTAAAGGCTAAAAATAAAAGGAAAATATCCTGTAATCTCTCAGGAAGAAGGCCTTCCAAAGGATGAAAAAGAAGGCAGAAGAGTGAAAAGATAATAAGAAAAGAGAAATATTATTTCATTGGTGGAGGAATGCTTTTATTGGGGAAAAGAAACGTCCTATAAAGGGAAATGGGCACCTTACAAGTAAAATCGACAGGGATTTGGTGCTTAGAGAGATGATTCATCCTCCCTTAAGGAACCAAAGTTCCTGGGGACAAGTGACACCTAGAACAGAAGAAGAGTATAAACTCAGGGAAGAAACTTCAAGGAAAGTGTGGGGGAAAATTACCAAAGGGATGGAAAAGGTCAATAATGATCTAGACGATCAAAAGCATAGGAAAATTCCTACCATGGGTAAAATTCTTTCTATTACCTGTAGGAAAATGGTATTTTTAAGATGAGGAATAGCAGAAAAAAAAGCAGGCCAGGTGCAAGATCACTGGACAATAACCCAGAGACTGTTTAGATGAAGAAACCCCAAATAGATAAACCTTGGAAGCTTTAATTTCATGAGGAATAGAGAGATCAAGAAAGTCTAAATAAGTATAGGGATCATGAATCAAAGAATAAAAATCTACAATAGAAAAAAAAAACAAAAACAAAAGCAATAAATAAATAAATAAATAAATATTTTTAAATATTTTTTAAAATCTACAATAGAATAGAAAATTAAGGGAAAGAAATTTTTTTTTAGAAAAAAGTGCTGAATTTTTTTTTTTAAATCATGAACAAAATAAGTTGAAGGCAAGAAGAGGAAGGGAGGGCAGCTAGGTGGCGCAGTGGTTAGAGCACCAGCCCTGAAGTCAGGAGGACCTGAGTTCAAATTTGATCTCAGACACTTAGCATTCCCTAGCTGTGTGACCCTGGGCAAGTCACTTAACTCCAATTGCCTCAGGAAAAAAAAAAAAAGAAGAAGAGGAAGGGAAATTATACTTGACCACTTGACTGAGAGAAAAAAAAAAAGAAAGGGGGGGAGGGTAATCAAATAACTAAATAAAAGCAAGAAAGGAAAAAGGTCCTCCCAAAGGCTACAAAGGAAGAGAAGGTACAATCTGCATAGTTTCCTCACTTGGGAGTTCCCAATACCAATGAAATCATGGGTCATGTCCTTTTCTCTAGCAAATAAGAAAACAATGGAAATATTATAAGATATTTATTTTTAATTGAAAGATTAAAAATAAAATAAAATCAAACCAGAAATTTCCCCCTATTCAGTGCTAAAAAGGGAAAGGAATTTAATTGCTAAATGAAATTTCTAAATGAGGAAGCTCATGCTGAAATGGAAGTCAGCATTCTTCTCTTCAACTTAATCAAGATCGAAAGTACAGCATGGAGAAATGGGAAACTGGCAACTGTGGAATGTAAAAAAGAAAAAGGAGTTCTGATTTGAGGTAGCAGAAAGTGTCAACTGGGGCAGGCATGACCACTGTACAAAGAATCTTCCCTAAGCAGATGCGAGAGATAAGCTTTGCTTTCTTTACAGTTTATTTATAGCTAGGTCTTATACTTAACTATACATAGTTTTCAGAACTATGCCCTCCTGTATGATGAAATTTTCTTGATCTTATGGATTGTCATTTGGAGTTCCTTTTGCTCCATTATTTTATTGCCAAAACATGACTGTTTATTATTATATTTTAAATGGAATAACCCAACTCTTCTACTTAGTACTTAGTCACCTTAAACAAACAATTTAAAACTATAGTTCTCAGTTATCTCATCTATAAAGGAGCTTATACTAGATGTAAGGGATTATACTAAATTGGGATTTTTTAATCCTTTTTTTTTTTTTATCATGGGCTCATTTGTCAGTCTGGTGAAATTCAAGAATCCCTTCTCAGAATAATGTTTTTTTTTAATTGAATAAAACAAAATATATAGGATCACAAAAGAAACCAATTACATTGAAATATAGTTATCAAAATATTAAAAAATCAAGTTCATGTCATATAGTTACCAGAATATAAGAAAGTCAAGTTTATGGATCCCAGGTTAAGAAACCCTACATTATATTGATCCCTTTTGGTAATGAAACTATAATACCATAACAATAGGTGCATCTTTTAAAAAGGAAAAGTGGAAATTTTACAATTCGTTATTATAGATACAGCTAAACATAAATCATGTGTTCATCATCATTTTGGGGAGGGGTTATACATTCATAAGACTATTCTGTCTAGTCAAGCACCAAAAGTGAGTAGGAAATGTTGTCTTACCGTAATTAGGTAAAATATACATGTTGAGTGGCACCATTAGTAGAACTAAGCATCCAAGAAAAATAAAGGGTACTTCATAGCCAAAGGTTTGGTATAAAAAACCACCTAGAGGAGGTCCCAAAACTAGGCCCAGACCAGAAAAGATTTCAAGGCTTCCCTAAAAGTAGGAAAACAAAGAAAAACCAAGTGAATGTGTTTTACTGGTAACATTAAAACTGATAAATTCTTAAAGACCACCCAGAAGCAAACTATTACATAGCCATTTCCCATCAACAAAGTTAAGCCAGCTTCCTCGAACTTAACTAGAAGCAGTTATTTTGTTGATAGAGTAGCTTTTGATAATAACCAGCATAGGTATAGCGTGCATACCAAACAAATTCCCCACTACTAATAAGGTTTTTCTTCAAGGAGATAAGAAAGCCCAGAAGAGTGAAGTGTAAGAAATGAGTGAAAATACAAAATCTAGAAATCAGAGTGATATGTGATAGAACTGTCTGTATGGTTATTTTATATTCATGCATTACTCAATCTTCAAAAAGTCCATGGCAGCAGGAAGTTTGGGATATTTAAAAGTGGGAGATTAGGACCCAAATTTTCATGCTGTCCTACAGAAAGTAGATCTTGTACCAAGGCAAATGTGGTAACAGTGGCTACATTCATGCTTCCGCCTAACTGGGGGGAGAGGGGGGAGAAGGGGAAAAAAGTAGTTTCTTTTTCTTTTTTTTTTTTGTAAATAAAAAGCTTTTAATAAAAAAAAAAATAAAAGAAATTCATAGATGCCAGTTTAAAAGCCAATCACTATACTTAGCTCAGTAACATAAAGGATTTTTCATTGGCCTCTAAGTGTTTCACCAATTATTCTTTGCCTCTTTTCCCTTTCCCTCAGCCTCCATAAGTAATTAAAATTAGTGCCAAATCCTATCAATTCCATTGCCACATCTTTAACACATTATCCCTTCTTTTTACATATATGACTACTTTTCTCCTCTCAAATAGACTGAAAAAAGTAGTTTCAAAGAAAATTAGAAGTAAAAGAATAATTTGGCTTTTACCTCATTTACTTATAATTCCCTATCTTCAGAAGGTTATGAAAAATGGGTTACATCTTTCTAAGCAACTACAAAGAGTCAGTAATGATAACTCTGTGGCTTTGGAATGTAAGATAGAAATGCAATATTTTTCTCTCCCAGACCTGTGATTCCATCCACACAGGGATAAAAACTGGTGAGAAAATGCTTTCTACAAAAGCAGATATTCAACTATTTGGTAAATTATGGTCTTAGAGAGCTGTTTGGAACACTGAGAGGCTAAGGTCAGGGTCACCCAATGTGTGTTTTCAAAGTCAAATGGGATCCTTCTGACACTGAGGCTCTTTTTTTTTTATCCTGCTTCTCAAGGACCTAGTATAATAAAAGTATCAGAAAAAGAAAATAATATTAATATGTATGGAAAGAAGGGCCCACATGGGAAAAACTCAGAAGCCAACAAATATCTGGCAAGCACTTAAAGACATACCATTACTGTAGCTACATTATTTGGAAAAGCTTTTGCAAGAATAGAAAACGATGCAGTTATTGCTGCAGCAAAGCTTATGGCGTCCACCACTCTCACTAGAAAACACATAGTAATAAATACTGGTCCATCAGGAGCTTGGTCCAACATACTATAAAAGAATAAAAACAATTCTCAAATATATAGCTTTCTACCCAAATGAAAAGATCAGTATAACAGTCTAATTAGCAGAGAAAACATTCAATTTCCTCAAGCACTGTGGGGCAGTTTTGGGTTACATTCTCAATCTTTGAGATTGAGAATACCAATCTTAAAGAATTTGATTTGTTCTGGGATGCCTCAGTTGCTTTTTTCCCCAGTCTTGAGATAATGTTCGGAGAACACACAGTTTCAAAGTAGCTGGCACAGATGAGGTATTTAAGGAATACTTATTGACAGACTGATGAATGAGGGTGAGAACTTAGCATCCTCAGAGTGATTTGAAATCCTTTAGTATAACCCTAAAAATGGAACAGCTTAGTCAGGATTACCCAGAAAGGCCATAAATCCCTCAGTTTAGACTTTTAACTTTCATGACTTTGAGCTACCTTCAAGTCATTGGCACTGGCTGGCCTAAGGTAAGGAGGAAGTATCTATGATACCTTTGAGAAAAGACTTGCTAATATTCACTAGGGTCTACACTACATTAAAACTATAAGAGGGTAATGGGTATCTTCATTACAACCAAAGTTTGATGTGTCCTCTAGGATTGAATTTTGTAAAATTGTAACCATCTACTATTACTAATAATACTAATACTAATTATCTACTAATAAAAATCCAATATTTCTTCTATGCTCTTTCAACTACTCTCACTATCTAAATTGATTTTCAAAAGACAAGAAAAAAAAATGTGAACATTAATGATGTCAGGTGTGAGTTACTAAGCTTTTGGTTTTTTATGGGACCTAAGATGATAATAATACTTCCTAGCTATGTGACCCTGAGCAAGCCATTTAACCCCAATTGCCTCAGAAAAAAAAAAATTCTGAGTTTCAAATTCTCTCCCTTTTTCCCTACAAGGCAAGTAGTATGATATATCAATTATACATGTGAAGTCATACAAAATACATTTCCATATTAGCCATATTGCAACAAAAAGAAGAAAGGAAAATCAAAAAAAGCAAAAAATTATACATCAATTTGATTAGTAATACATTTTGATGTGAATAGAAGCAAGCGTGGATTCTCTTTTGTGACAATAAAAGGTAAATTTTAGCTTGACTATAGATCCATAAACCAGTCTTATTTGTGTCTCACAGTCAAGTTACAAATGAGAAAGTACTCAGAGAGGTTAAAAGGGGAATACCATTTTAAGAATTAATGAAAATTATTCTGCATATATTCTGCAAAATAGGTTTGTATCCACCTGACTGAATGAGCATTGTGTTGTTGTTGTTCAGCCATTTTCAGTTGTGTCCAACTTTTCATAACCCCATTTGGGGTTTTCTTGGCAGAATTCTGAAATGGTTTGCCATTTCCTTCCCTAGCTCATTTCACATATGAGAAAACTAAGACAAACAGTGTAAGTGATTTGCCCAGAATTACACAGCTGATAAGTATCTGAGACTAGATCTGAACTCAGGAAAATGAGTTTTCCTGACTCCCTGCCTAGAACCCTATCCAATGCTCCACCTAGCCATCCACTGATTGATCATATGTGGTTCTGAAGAGACAGCATATTGGGGGGTATATGGCTAACAAAATGAAGGAAAGCCATGACCACAGATGTTTGCTTTTTGGAATAACCATTCTTTACTTTCCCTTTTGAATGATGATTGCCAAAAACAAACTAGATACAAAACACTGAAGCTTTTCAGGGATTGCCTGGTTCCTAGGTGATCGTTACATCTTTATCTCATTTTAATCAGATGACTATATGACTTTGATTCCTCAACAGATATATGCTTTCTCTGTATTAATTTGCTCTCACACTTGTTAACAAAAGGTTCCATAGTTGTTTATTGTACATGAGTGTGACTTAGCCCTCAATGAACTGTGATATTCTCAGGAACAATATATATTTCCAATTCTATCTTCTTCATTTATTTATGATATTATTTTAGACAAGCTAATTTATCTGAGCCTCAGCTTCCACATCCTGAGAATGAAAAAGAAATCCTTCATTTTTACCCTCTTACCACCTCTCTTGCAAGTACCCAACAAAATTCCAAGCATACTAAAAGAAATTGAAATATAAATGGTCAAAGGATATGAACAGACAATTTTCAGAGGATGAAATTAAAACTATTTATAGTCATATGAAAAGGTGCTCCAAATCACTGTTGATCAGAGAAATGCAAATCAAGACAACCCTGAGGTACCACTTCACACCTGGCTAAAATGACAGGAAAAGTTAATGATGAATGTTGGAGGGGTTGTGGGAGGGCTGGGACACATGCATTGTTGGTGGAGCTGTGAACGGATACAGCCATTCTGGAGAACAATTTGGAGCTATGCTCAAAAAGTTATCAAACTGTGCATACCCTTTGACCCAGCAGCATTTCTATTGGGCTTATATCCCAAAGAAATCATAAAGGAAGGAAAAGGCCCCACATGTGCAAGAATGTTTGTGGCAGCCCTTTTTGTAGTGGCTAGAAACTGGAAATTGAATAGATGCCCTTCAATTGGAGAATGGCTGAATAAATTATGGTATAGGAATATTATGGAATATTATTGTTCTGTAAGAAATGACCAGCAAGATGATTTCAGAGAGGCCTGGAGAGACTTACATGAACTGATGCTGAGTGAAATGAGCAGAACCAGGAGATCATTATACACGGCAACAACAGTACTATATGACGATTAATTCTGATGGACATGGCTCTCTTCAACAATGAAATGTTTCAAACCACCTCCAATTGTTCACTGAAGAAAGCCATATACACCCAGAGAGAGGGATGTGAAATGTGGACCACAACATAACATTCTCATACTCCTTGATTGATGTTTGCTTACATTGTGTTTCCTTTATCTGACTTATCGTTTGTGAAGATAAGATTTTTCTTGCACAACAATGATAAGTTTGGAAATATGTATACATATATTCGATTTGCCAATATTTTAACATAATTAACATGTAGTGGATATCCTGCCATCTGGGGGAGGGATGGGGAGTTGGGGGGAAAAATTTGTAACGGAAAGCTATGTAAGGGTTATTGTTGAAGAATTACCCACACATATGTTATGCAAATAAAATAAAATAAATTAAATTAAATTAAAAAAAAAGAAAAAAAAAGAAAAGAAATTGAAATATGTTTTTACTGATTTAAACAAACTCACACAAATTCCAAATTGAATGAACATTTGGAAGTTGAAGTCCAACCCAACCCCCAAGCCCAGAAAGCCAGATACTTACCCAAAAAGAATTGTAGCTCCTCCTGAGACAAACATTCCTGCCACAAACATAAATTTTGCTCCAATGTGTACAAGCTATAAAATGTTAAATAACAGTAATGAGTTACTTATTTCAGTGCTATATCTATGTTAACAAAACTGAGTATACCTTATATCTAAAATTGTACTAAGAGATTCAGGAACTTATCCTTGTATTTCCCATGTATCTAGTACATTGCATTTTACGTGCTAAGTATTAATAAATGTTTGCTGAATGAATTTACAAAATATGGAGAAGAGTATGCCATATGATATCTAGCATTTATGTAATACTTTAATGTTTGCAAATAAAAATTCTCATGTTATTCTCACATCCCTAAGAAATGGGTGCTCTTATTATCCTAATTTTACAGATGAAGAAACTGAGGAAGACAATGTGGCACTCCATTTCCTGTTATATTTAAATATAAAAAACAGCTGTCTGTTTTGTATCTTTTGGCTTGCTATTATATATCAAGTCACAACAAGAGATTTTCAAATTTATAGGCTAATTATTTAAACTGTTTAATTAATTCATTATACTACCTAACCCTTCTTATCTTAGGTATACTCCTTTTTTTCTTTTGCTTCCTGGAATCCCTACTTTTCTTCAATCCTTAAGTCAAGAGGCAGCTAGATTGTGCAGTAGTTAGGGCACTGGCCCAGAAGTCAAGAGGACGTGAGTTCAAATATGATTTCAGACACTTAACACTTACTAGCCATGTGACCCTGGGCAAGTCACTTAGCCCCAATTGCCTTGCCAAAAGAAAAAAAAAAAAAAAAAAAAAAAGATTTAATTCAAGCACCACCTGCTATAAGAAGTCTTTCTTGATACCATCAGCAGCTAGTGCCTTTTCTCCCAAACCTAATAGCATGATACTGCTACCATACTGGTACAGGCCCATGCCTGGATTATTGCAATAGTTTGTGCAGTCTCTCTGCCACAAGTCTCTTCCTGCTCTGGTCCATGCTTCACTTAGTGTTCAAATTGGTCTTCTTAAAGCAAAAGAACAACTATGTCATATTTCTACCCCTTCTCCCAAAAAGTAAATTCCAGTGGCTTCTTATCATCTCCAAGATCAAATACATTATCCTCTTTTTGACTTGTAATGCCCTTCATAACTTGGTTTTCTTACACCTTACTCCCCTCCATGTATTCTGTGATCCAGCCTCCTTGGTGTTCCCTAAACATAACATTCCATCTCCTGACTCAGCATTTTCACTATCTGTACACCATTTCTGGACTCTCTGCTTCTTTATCTCAGCTCTTGACTCCCTTGACTCCCTTCAAATCTCGTGCAGGGGATTTGAAATCTAAAAGTTTGTTAACAGACTACTTTGTATTCATTTTGTATATATTATGCATGGACTTATACAGTGTGTCCTAAAAGTCTTAATTTAGCTTTAAACTGTTAAAGCTTAAAATTGCAATATTTGGGATTTCCTGTATAGGTATTCCTTCCAATTTTGTCTTTGTATCTCCAAAACTGAGCATGGTCCCTGGACCAAAGTCAGTCTTTGCTCAACAAACATTTATTATGTACTTATTACGGATAGAGTTCTGTTACAAGAGACAGAAAGACCTGAGTTAAATGAGTTACCTTTTCTTGTCTAAAAAGCCCCTCCTGGATCACTGCCTTGCATAGATCAATGAAACTATGAGCTATGCTATGCAGGGATACTCAAAACAGACAGGTTATAGTCTGACAAAAAAATAGTAATCCACTGGAGAAGGTTATGGCAAATCACTCCAGTATCTTTACCAAGAAAACCTTGGAAGGGAAAAATGTGCAAGTTGAACTGAACAAAAACAATATGCCAGACCCTGCTAAGTGCTGGGAATACAAAGAAAAGCAAAAGACAATACCTAGGCTCTAAGGCGTTTACAATCTAATAAAGGAGATAAGATAAAAAGGAATGCATAACAAATGCCCATTGATTGATTAGAGACACAGATATAATGAGGCTTTGCTGAGTATCCCCAGAGCAGCTAAGATGAAGGAAACCATCTTCCACAGGGGTATCTCTACCTCAGGTGATCTGGGCATACTCAGCAAAGCCCTATTATAATAGTATGAGAGGAAAGGGACTAAACTTGTGTTTTCACTGATAGAGGGAATTGCAGGATGAGGAAACCCTTCACACCCAAGCAGATCACCTCCTTCATATCCTCGGTGAACACTGAAACCTTGAAATATCAGAGGTGGAACATGAAGCCAAGTCTTTCTGGTTTTGAGGCCAGGTTGGAATACATTATATTCTCTGCTAATTCTCTATATTGTCTTTTAAAAATGCAATTATACAGGGAAGGATTCTGGGAAGATGGCAGAGTAGATGGGTAAATTTCAAGATCTCCAGATTTTTTCCACAGAATAAATTTGTGCTTCAGGGCAAACACACAGTGGTAAAAGATCAAGAAGACTTGGGGCAGAACTGGGGTCTCCTGGCACAACCCAAGATCTGAAGAAAGACCCCAGGCCAGAGATTAACCCATGTAAACTTCAAACATCTCCAGATTAGCTCAAAGAAACTCCAAGTGGGGTGTGGACCACAACATAGCATTTTCATGTGTTATGTTGATGTTTGCTTGCATTTTGTTTTCTTTCTCAGGTTTGTTTTTTTTCCTTGTAGATCTGATTTTTCTTGTACAGCAAGATAACTGTATAAATATGTATACATATATTGGATTTGTCATATATTTTAACATAGTTAATATGTATTGTACTACCTGCCATCTAGGGGAAGGAGTGGGGGAAAGGAGAGAAAAATTTGGAACAGAAAATTTTGCAAAGGTCAATGTTGAAAAATTACTCATACATATGTTTTGCAAATAAAAAGCTTTAACAAAAAAAAATTAAAAAGAAAAAAGAAACTCCAAGTGGGGAGCTCTGGGGCAAAGAGCCTCAGGAGGAACAACAGAAACTTTCACCTCCTGTATTGTTGATGGAACTGGGTTCTGAGTCTGGGAAGATAGAGGGAACCTCTGCTGATCAGGAACACCAGGCCCAACTATGCTGCAAAGCCCTGGCCCTGGGCAAGAAGGAATCAGCACCTTGTGAGTACAGAAGCAGTGGAACAAGGATACTGCTGGTTGCAGTCACTTACTGGAGGGTGGAGCTCTTGATCTGGGATTCCTGGCCAGAGGAGAGAGCTGAAGGAAAGCCAGAGGTCTCATCTTCTCACCCCACCATTAGAGATGTTTACATTAATACCTCTTATTAAAAAAAAAAAAAAAA
>JAJPUD010002309.1:63607-140534 GCA_023553655.1 Myrmecobius fasciatus | reverse complement strand
CCCCCCCCCCCCCCCCCCCCCCCCCCCCCCCCCCCCCCCCAGGAGTTTTTGGTTTGGAGTTCCTGATCAGAGGGGAGAGCTAAAGTGAGGCACCATCCTTCCTCCCCATGACTAGGGGTATTCACTCTAATACTTAACAGAAAAAAAAAAAAAAATGAACCAGCAAAGAAGAAAGACCCCAACCACAGAAACTTACTATGAGAAGAGAGAAAACTGGGGTTCATTGTCAAAGGAGGACAATAAAGTAAAAAAAAGCTTCTTCTACCCCAAAGAGTAATGTTACATGGCTTCCTGGCCAGAGAGAATTTAGAGAAGAATTTAGGAAACACTTTAAAAATCAAATGAGAGAGACTGAGGAAAAACAAACAAAAAATAATAATAATGAAGACTGTCCAAGAAAAACAAGATTATGAAAAAAAAGTTAACCAACTGGAAAAGGAGATACAGTCTTAAAGAAGAAAATAATTCTCTGAAAATTTGAATTGGGCAAGAGGAAACCAGTGAAGCTATGAGACCAAAAGAAAACATGAAGAATGAGAAAATTTAATAGAATATGAAACATTTTATAAAAAAGAGAGAGAGAGAACAGATCAAGAAGAGAAAACATAATAATTGGACTTCCTGAAAGCTGTGACCAAAAAAAGAATCTTGACACAATAATGCAAGAAATAATCCAAGAAAACTGTCCTGGAGTGATAGAACATGAGGGGAAAGTAGAGGAAGAAAAAAATTCATTCACCACTACCTCAAAGAGATTCTTTGTGGAATACACATTTTTGAAACCCCCAGATCAAAGAGAAAATTTTGCAAGAAACAAGAAAAAAATAATTTAAATATGCTGGAGCTATAATTGGAATTATACAGGACTTATCAACAGCCACAATAAAAGACTACAAGTTCTGAAATCATATATCCTGGCAAGACAAAGAACTAGGTCTTCAACCAAAAATCCAACAAAATTATACATAATATTGAATGAAAAAAATGGGCATTCAATGAACTTGTAGATTTCCAGGACTTTCAACCAAATCTGACCTTAATAGAAAATTTAACATATAAGAGACAATATCAAAGATTAATTTCAAGGAACTTAATATGGACAAATTTTATCTATTATATGGAAATATGTACCATATGTTTAAAATTGACATCATTAATTGGGTAGCTCAAAAAAAAAAGATTGGATTGAATATGATCTGGCTCTAAAAAGCAAAACTGTCTAGAAAAATATAAAAATAGCAAATATGGTATGCAAATGAGGTGCAGAGTAAAAATAGACACAGATGCAATAGAGGATAACAGGACTCATAGTTAACCTATTCACAAAGGGAATAAGTTAAGTAGGCAACACTACATATGTGCCATGAAAGGTAGAGCATTCTCCAAAATCTATAAAGAAATGAATGGGGAGGGATGGATGGGTGGATAGGGAAGCAAAGGGTGAGGCAAGAAGATAAGAAGGGATAAGATGTAATATGGAAGGGTGTATAGAGTAATGGTAATGGGAGAAGGGTGTGTAGATTAATGGGAAAGGGATAAAGAAGGAGGAAAGGATAGTATAAAATAAGATGGGGGTACATAATGATAGTAATATCATTATGGGATAAAGTGTGTAGATTAATGAGAATGAGATAAAGAGGGAAGAAAAGGGTGGGATCCATGAATGGGGAAGTTAACTAATAGCAAGGTAAATTGAGCAGAATTAAAGTAGAAGAGTTATCTGGGATAGGAAATAAGAGATATATAGAAACACTACAAGGATTGGGAGTATAATGTCCTAGAAAAAAAAAAAAGTAGGGCTTTCATTGATCTTAGACAAAGTGAAACTTAAAGATTCAATCAAGAGAAATCTACACTATATATCAGCCATATTATTGTTTTAGATGCAATTTTACATATGGGTAAATGCTTATGCATATATATATATGTGTGTCTGAGTATATTTGGGTATGTATGTTTGTAGGTCTATGTATGTGTGTAGAGATATATGATTATGTGGACATGTGTGAATGTGTATGTGTGTATGTATACATATTAAATATATCTGTGCTTAACTGGGGATCCGGGAAGGGTAGAGGGGATAAAAGGGGAAAAAAGAATAAAGTAAAAAGTGGTCAGCAGAGAACAAAAGAATAACCTCCAAGAAAGCAAAGATTGACACTCATGAATATAATTTCTTCTATTATTATATATGCCTTTTTGAAATGGAAATGTTATATATTTTGAACTGTTTCTGATGTTCTGCTGGGCAGCAGTTTTAAAAGAAAAAACAATGTATTAGTTTTTGCAATTGAGATACACAATCTCCATATTGTTTTACTGTGATTTTAGAGAAATACAATTTTCATTTCTATATGTTTGGCAATAAGTATTTCAAACTAGAAATTTACAAAAACATCTAATTAGTTTAAAAGGAATATTATAATTAAGACAGTCTTTGTTGTTGAATGGTATCCTACTCTTCATTATCCTATTTGGGATTTTCTTGGCAAAGATACTGGAGTGGCTTGCCATTTTCTCCACCAGCTTTTTACAGAGGTGGAATTGAGGCAAACAACATTAAATTACTTGCCCAGGGTCACATAGCTAGTAAGTGTCTGAATCTGGATTTGAACCTAGGCTTTCCTGACTCCAGGTGTGGCACTGTACCACTTAACTGACCCATATATTCTTTTTTTTTTTTTTTTTTTTTTGAGGCATTTGGGGTTAAGTGATTTGCCTAGGGTCACACAGATAGGAAGTGTTAAGTGTCTAAGATCAAATTTGAACTCAGGTCCTCCTGACCTCAGGGCTGGTGCTCTTTCCACTGTACCACCTAGCTGCCCCCTGACCCATATATTCTTTACTAATGCTCCAAACATGGAAATGAATTTTGGGGTTTTACTCTGAAGGATTTACAAATCTTTTTTGACCAATTTCATATGCAAGCTAGAATGGATAATGGTAAGATCATCAAGGGAAATGAGGATACAGATAAATAAGTAAAATCAGACAGTGGGAGAATTACAGGAGAAAATAGTATGCTTCAGCAAAAAAAATATATATATATATAGAAATCTGAAAGTTTTCAAATCATATTCAAATTAATATGCTCATATTCCTTTTTGTTCATTATTTTAAAAAATATTTGGTTTTATTAAATATCTTCAAATTGCAAGAAAAAATTAACATTCATTAAAAAAAACTAGAATTCCAAATTCTCTTCCTCCAACCCCTTCAGAAGGCAAATATATAGATCGAACATATTAAGTCATGTAAAATATACTTCCACATTAGCTATGTGTATTATAATTTAGCTTTTATTTTCAGGACTATCACATTCAAACCAGTTATTATGCTCATGTACCTTTTAATAAAGGTAGCTAGGTAGTGAAGTGGATTGAGAGCCAAGCCTAGATTCACAAAGACCAGAGTTCTGATCAGTGATCCTAAGCAAGTGACTTAACTCTGCTTCAGGTCACTCATTTATAAAATGAGCTGAAGAATGAAATGGCAAACCACTTCAGAATTTTTGCCAAGGAAACCCCAAATGGAGTCAAGAATAGTGTGAAAGGCCTGAACAAGCAACTTTTAAATTTAGCTTTTATTTTCAGGATCACATTCAAGTTAGTTAATAAACTCATACAGCTTTTAATGTAGTTTTTTTCAGAACTGCTTTTTGATTTAGTGTAAAACTTTCAAGAACTTTCCATTACTTCTCAACTTAGTTACTGAGAAACTGTCATTCATGCAGAAACAGTTGCAGCTTCTGTTTTCCCAGAATCTTTCCAGCAAGCTGTATTCCTTAGTAAATAACTAAAATGGCCCAAAGAAAAACCTTGAGGGTAATTATTACATTTGCATAAAGAGGGATGTGAAATTCGCCACAAAGAAACAAAAATAAAACCCAACATCTAAATCACTTGTTGCACACTAGCAAATCTGGAACAGAAACTATTGAATCCAGTCCGGAAAGGATCAGAGAAAAAAAAAAAAAAAGAATAAAGACAAACAAAAGAAGCTGAGAGGCGGAGAGAAAGGGAAAAAGGAAGGAGGAGTATAGTGCTGGGGAAAAAGCAGACATAATATGTAACAGTTTCCTAGCCAGAATTCCTGGTTGAGAGACAAGTGCATAAGCACAAATCTTGGGTACGGGAGGATTAAAGTCATCTGTCCCAACATCCACCAGTATCCCACACTAAATGGCTTTACTGTGAGCAAAGTCATGAGGACTAAAGGTTCCCAGAAGCTATCCCTCCAGTCTTGGGACCTTTCTTTGGGGAAAGGAGGGGAGGGGAGGGAATAAGCCCGTTCGGGAGGAAGCCTTTTAAAAACCACGCTCCACTACTTCCCTGAGCACCTGAGGTTAAGTCGCTCTCGGGCAGCAAAGGTTTGTCCATCCTGAGCCTGCGGAGCCAGGAAAGAAGCAAGTTCTCGGGACGGAATCGTGCAGGAGATGTCCGGATTCAGCTCTGACTCTGCACCGGCTTATCTGTGAGCCCTTCAGCTACGTCCCAGCATCTTCCGCAGCCCCCGGAGGTTCTTTGCTTTACACTCAAGGAGAGATTTCCTGGGGAGATCGTAGAGTAGCTCCCTCCACCCCGCTTTTTTTTTTTTTTTTTTTTTTAAAGGCACATGCCACTATGGTGATTGCCAGAGAGAGGGAACTCAAAAACTGGAACCCACGTGGTATCACTTCGATTCCCTTTCATCCTTTAAAAAAAAAAAAAGAAAAAAAATCAAGAGGAAACAAAATAAATGCGTGAAATTTGATGTGGAAAATGGGGTTGTTCATTAATATAGATTATTGTGGTGAAAAAATGTAGGGCTTTTAAAATTAAATTCCTCAAATTCATATAGTGCAATGTTTTTTAAACTGCTCTAAAGAATTGTAAAAAGTATAGAATGTTAGAAATGAAAAAGAGCTGAATATAAAGATAATTTATCCTTCAAGGTCTTGAGTTCTGAGCTATTGGTATCAAACTGTTAGTGCTTTATAGAGTTGGACTTCAAGATTGTGCCAAATTTATTAGTGAGATAAGAATTATAGCACTCAAACTTCAATTACAGCATGGCAAAATGTAAGCCTACTTTTTTACCAGAGCCCTCACCCAATCTTAGTAAATCATTATCTTCATAACTCTACCTTTTAGTCAGAAATTATTACTGAAGTTGAAAGTACAGATGTGAATATATGTTTGGTTTTAAAGAACACATAACTATTAATTATTAATCATAAAAATTATGGGGGCAGCTAGGTGGCGCAGTGATTAGAGCACCAGCCCTGAAGTCAGGAGGACCTGAGTTCAAATTTGGTCTCAGACACTTCCTAGCTGTGTGACCCTGGGCAAATCACTTAACCCCAATTGCCTCAGCAAAAAGCAAAAAAAAAAAAAAAAAAAAAATTATAAAGCATATTATGGATATGTTTTATCAATATGTTATATATATGCGTTAACTTGACTACTGAAACTTAAATTTGAAGTTAATAGATTCAGTTAATTCTCTTCCTTTTGGACCATTTTACTAATCCTAAAAGACTTCAATTCAACAATAAAGTGTGACACTGCTTAATTTTAGACCAAATAAAATGACAAACTATGAAAATGTGAAACTCAAAAGACTCGAATTATATTTATAAGTAGCATTGTGATAGAATAATTAGTTGGACAGTTTGTTTATGATCCATTCCATTTTGGCAAGAAAGCTGAATACTAGTCTGAAGTAACTTCAAATTTCTGGTCCTTTTTTTTTTTTTTTTTTTTAATATTGCTCCTTTACAATGGTCAATTCAGATGCTTCACTTTAGAACCAAGGTTCTATAAGGCTCTACCAATGTAGCACCCCTACATCAATAAAATCCCAGATCCCAGACCTGAAGCATTATATCCTTGCTGGGGCATAGTAAATACTTAATAAGTACTAGTTGACTGAATGACTACTGGAATATTAAATTTGCATAGTGGACCTAATCTAGAATACTCATTTTACAGAAAAAAAAAGTCCTGAGAAAGTACCTTGCCAAGTTTACCACTGTTAGAAATAACACTCTTGATACTGAAAATCAGATATCAAGGAAAATTTATTAAAGAAGAATCTTAAGGAATCATCTTAATGTTTCCAGCCAGAATCTGGCCCATTCCTCTTCGGGAAGAGGGAGCACTGAGTACAGAAATGGGGGAACCTTTATACTTGCTTGTGTGAGGCAGCTCCTCATTGGTTCGTTTGATCTGGTTTACAATCTTTCTAATATGCCTACTACATGTTTCCCCTTACTATGAATAAAACATCGCCCCTCCCCTTCATCATATATCCCATGTTCAAAAATGGTGGAAAATTCCTCTTCTGGGGTATGTTGTTTAATATTCAATTAGCCTATTAAGCAGGCACAGTAGTGATTTGGTCCAGTCAGGTCATTGACCCCAACTAGTTTGGGCTGGATGGACTATTATCTTAAATTTGTGGTTTTTGCAAAACCATAAGAGTCTTTCTGATTGGGTGAATCCACCTTCCTAGCTTCCCAATTCCTTGTTTGCTCTATTGATCACTTAATTGTTCTGTGAATCCTAACCTTCCTTAACCTCTCACATTCTGAAAACCTCTTGGTCAGTGGTACCCACTATCCCAATCCCACACTACCTCAAAGCTTGTAGCACTGTCGAAACCCAATTTTTCAGCATTTCTCACAATTTCTCCATTTCTTTTTTAATAAGGATTTGGTTTCCACATCTTTTCTGTTGCACCTTCTTCAAACCTTTTAACATCATCTTACATTCCTCATCTATATTTTAATCATCCTCAAAAGTAACCATTCTAATTTAACATTTCTTTAAACTAAAAATTTGTATAATAAACTTGGCCCAAACAAGAAGATAAAACAATAATTATATACGCGGTTCTGAGTAAACCCTCAACTTGAACCCATCATCCCCCTTATTTTTTGTCCTTTGGGATGATGTAATTCTGGGGACAAGGGAAGGAGATCTCAGTCTTCTACAGAAATCATGACTATTTTAAGCTGGAAAGGGGCATAGAGTTGAATCATCTTACAGGGTAAAGCTTTAAGGACCTTATTTCATACAGATTTGTGCATCTATCAACAGATAGATTGACTAGGCCAAATATTCATTTACTTACATATTTAGAATATAATGACCATATTTTTCAGATTGAAAACTGCAAGATCTTAAAGAAGATTACCATAAGAGGAAAAAGCTGGGACATAATTAATAATCAAAAACTGGTCCTTCAGGTCTCAGTCTGAGAGTTCATACATAATAGAATAAAGCATCCTTAGCTCTGTTTTAGAATTGACAACCAATTATGCAATAATAATTCTACTTTATAGCCATTCAGGAATAATCAGGTGGGTTTTTATTGAAAAGAACTCACCTGGAAAACTGAATCAGAAGGATCCCACCTAAAAAGAGGTTGAGGTTGTCTTTCCAACTTTTGCCTAGATATTAATCTCTACCTTGTAACAGTTCAAGATAGATAGCGGCACATTTATCTCATATAGTGGATTACTGATTTATGACTTTGTTAGGCAATTATAAATGAATTCAAAACTCTAAACAAGCTACAGTCCCAAGAGATTTTATCTCAACTAGCAAGTCTCATCAATCAATGCTTCAGGTGAATTTAGTTCTCAAGGATCACATATCCCAAATAAGTATTGACTACTTTAATACATTAATAACAGTAAGAGATTCATCCTAGAAAGTCCTTAAGTTTCTGTTTTAAATCTCTCTCCTTAGTTTTACCTGTAAAAGGTTTCCTGTAGGAATTACCCCTCAGTTATAACTTATTTGTTTGGTTTCCTCTACTTCCTCTGATTCAGTTCAGAAACAGGTCCCTTAGAATTAATGAAAAAAAGGGCTGATGAGGGTGGCCTTGCTGTGCCAGATCTAAAATTATATTATAAAGCAGTGGTCATCAAAGCCATTTGGTACTGGCTAAGAAATAGAGCAGTCGATCAGTGGAATAGGATAGGATCACAGGACAAACCAGGCAATAACTATAGCAGTCTAGTGTTTGATAAACCCAGAGATCCCAGCTTTTGGGATAAGTGCTCACTATTCAACAAAAACTGCTGGGAAAATTGGAAACTAGTATGGAAGAAATTAGGGCTTGACCCACATCTAACACCACATACTAAGATAAGATCTAAATGGGTTTATGATTTAGATATAAAGAGTGATATTATAAGCAAATTAGAGGAATATAGGATAGTTTACTTCTCAGACCTGTGGAGAAGGAATAAATTTGTGTCCCTGGAACTCTTAATTGAACACCAGATAAATAATTTTGATTATATTAAGTTAAAAAGTTTTTGTACAAACAAAACTAATGCAGACAAGATTAAGAGGGAAGCAATAAATTGGGAAATCATTTTTATATTTAAGGGTTTTGATAAGGCCTCATTTTTAAAAATATATAGAGAATTGATTCATATTTATAAGAATTCAAGCCACTCTCCAATTGATAAATGAACAAAGGATACGAACAGACAATTTTCAGATGATGAAATTAAAACTATTTCTAGCCATATGAAAAGGTGCTCCAAATCACTATTGATCAGAGAAATGCAAATTTCATATAGATTCTTTATACTTCAAGGTACTAATCTAATCATGTTGCATGAACTGATGCTAAGTGAAATGAGCAGAACCAGGAGATCATTATACACGGCAACAAGACTATATAATGATCAATTCTGAAGGACATGGGTCTCTTCAATAATGAGATGTTTCAAATCAGTTCCAGCTGTTCAGTGAGGAAGAAAGCCATATACACCCAGGGAGAGGCCTGTGGGATCTGAGTCTGGACCACAACATAGCATTTTCACACTCTCTATTGATGTTTGCTTACATTATGTTTTCCTTCTCAGGTTTTTTTTTTTTCTCCTGTACAGCAAGATAACTGTATAAATATATATACACATATTCAATCTGTCAAATATTTTAACATAATTAACATATATTAAACTTCCTGCCATCTGGGGAGGGGCTGGGGGGTAGGAGAGAAAAATTTGTAACAGAAAGTTTTGCAAGGGTCAATGTTGAAAAATTACCCATGCATATGTTTTGCAAATAAAAAGCTTTAATTAAAAAAAAACTATTAAAAAAAGAAGAAGAAGAAGAAGAAGAAGAAGAAGAAGAAGAAGAAGAAACAGGTCCCTTAACTTTGGTGTAGTAAGTCCGATCTTGTTCAGCAGTTCTTACAGGCGTCCCAGTGGTTAGCAAAATCTGGAATGGTCCATCCCAGTTAGGAAGTAACCTTTTCTCCTTTCCAAGATTTTTTCAGTACCTAGTCACCTGGTTTGAATGGATGTACAGTGAATTCAATAGGTGGAGTTTGAATAAGGAGTTATTTCTAAGTTCTGAAAGACAAATAGATACTGACAGTAGTCTCTTAGAAACCTATCCTTCCTCTGAAACGATGGCATTTCTCCTTCACCCCCTGGGTAAGGCATTCCATACAACATTTCAAAGGGTGATAATCTAATATCCTGCCTAGGGGCTCTTCTGACTCTGAGAAGTGCTAATGGCAAACATTTTATTCCAGGTAACCTTGTTTCAATGCCCAGTTTAATGATCTGTTGTTTCAAAGTTTGATTCATTAGCCCTACTCTTCCTGAGGAAGGTGAATGCCAAAGGGTATGAAAGGCCTATTTAATTCCTAAACACATCATGACATTCTGTAATACCCTAGCAGTAAAATGGGTTCCATTGTAGATCCTTTCCATTAACCCAAACCAAGGAATGATCTGTTCAAGGAGGACTTTGCCGCCATGGCTGAGCTCAGAGGATAGGCTTCCCTCCCATGTAGTTAAGTGATTGCATGTCTTTGCTGACCAATTCTTCCTATTTATGATTGCACCTTTTTGAGGTATTAGGACTAACATGGGGTTTTCTCTGTCACTTAACCCAGCTCGCCTTGCTTCCTCATCTGCAAGCCTATTTCCCCTCATTTCTAGCAAACTTCCCTTTTGGTGACCTTTGATGTGTACCACCACTCTGATGGCAATAATAAGTTTTCTAACACTTGTTTGATTAGTTCACCACGAACCAAATCCTTTCCCTTACTATTTATGAGGCTCCATTCCTCCCATATTTTTCCAAAAAGTATGTACTACTCCATAGGCATATTTGGAATCTGTATATATAGTTCCTTCTTTCTCACTCAGTTTCTTAAGGGCCTGATTTAGAGCATAACGTTCACATGTCTGTGATGACCAATTTTTTGAAAGGGATCCAGACTCTTGTACTGACCAATCTTTCCCATTTACGATTGCATAACCATTCCTTCTCTTTCCTTCAACCACTTGTGAAGACCCATCTATAAACCATTGTTCTTCTATTTCAAAAGGAATATCATTCAAATCTGATCTAACTTTGATTTAGAAGTCTATTACATTGACAACTGTTTCTGCTTGACTTGATTACAGTTCTCAGTGCTTAAAACCAAGTCATCTTTTTCCAGCAATAATGATTCATATTTTAAAATTCTTGAATCAGTCAGTCAATGACCTGCCCTTTGGTTTAAGATAGTCTTCTGCCACAGTTCCATGTCTCAGTTTCCCTCAATTGCTGTTTCAGTTTCCTTTAATTGTTCTGCCTCGGTAGCAAATCCCCTCCCCCCTTCTGACCATCAGGAATAATTGGGCTAGCATTCCAAAGAGTCATAAAACCTCTAGATGGCTTATCTCAAATACCTAGATATATCCCTTATCTGTCTCCTAGCTTCTTCCCAAACTTATCAGAATTTATGAACCTTCCTCCATACCCCCAACCTGTCAGAACTGAATTGATAGTCCTTTCCTGGAACTTCAATGCCCCCCAGTGCCCTAACCCTCCCTCTGCCTGTTCTTTGTTCCCCTGAGTGCTGGGAGCCCTATAAGAATCCTTGGACCAAACTACTAACTGCTGGATCTATTTTGAGATCCAGATGGCTGGCTAATGGCTGCCAGTCTAACTTTCTGGGACTATATGCTTTGAGACAAGAGTCCCATTCAGTCCAGGTCCATAACTATGGATTCTAAACTCTCCATTAACATCAATAAAATATTAACTTATCTCCAATCTGTAGCACTGCCTCAGTTTCTCCCTGAGCATTATATTTGGAGGCCCCCGTGAGATGAGTATTACAATCCTAACTTGATGTGAGGTGCTTACTATACCACCAAGATCTGCACCCACAGAGGCTCCACCATGGCTCATGCTCTAGGCTTCCAGGTTTACCATGTCTGTTCTCAATGCTCCCCCCAAATCAATTTTCAACTTTGCTACCAACAAGGCAGTTGCAGCTACTGCTTTCATACAATCAGGCCATCCCCTGGAAAGCAAATCAAGTACTTTGGATAAGAAGGCAACTGGTTGCCTTTCTCTAGCCCACACCTGAGTTAAAATGCTCAAGACAGTTCTTTTATCTACAGTAACAAACAGACGGAAAGGTTTGTTAAGGATAGGCAGGGCCAATACTGGGGTTGTAACCAGAGCCTGCTTTTTTACCTGTTTAACCATTCTAAATGGTCTGGCTCTTCTTCTAATAGTTGATCAATAACCAGCTGCAGCCCTTTCCTTCCCTTCATCAGGATAGGATACTGTCTAACACAGGTTACAGCCTAAGGATTCTTTAATTTCCATTGGATTAACCTTCATCCCCCCAAGATTCTCTTCTCCTACCCAAACTTCTCGTCTAATAGCTTTATAGAATTCAGTACTTAACAAGTGTAGTCTAATAGCCAGTTGTTCCTATGTTTTATCTCTAGATCTAATTTAAGAATTAAATTTCTACCCAACAGGTGTATTCCTGATTCTGGGACAAATAAAAATATGACAGTAGTTTGTTTATTTCCACACCAAATAGTTGTTTCATTAAAAATTAGTACTTGAAAATTTCTCCTTTCACTCCAGAGATCTTAAGGCTGTCCCCACTAAACTTCATCTCCTCAGATTGTATACTAAGTGAAGATTTTTCCTGCCCCAATATCTACAAGGAATAGCATATTTTCTCTGGAGTTCCTGACCTCTACATTAATCAGGGATTCTTGGATGGGTTTAAGGAGAAAGAACTCCTGAATTCCCTGATCATCTTCCTCAAATGTCACGAGAGGTGTTACTTGCTCCTCTTTTTTCCATTCAGGGCAATTCCTCTTAAAGTGCCATGGCTTTTCACATTTATAACATTTGTTTTCTCCTCACCACCCCCTGCCTCTCCATTATTATTTTTTTTTTCAAATTTCAAATCAAAAACAAATTTAAACTTCTAGCAATACTTCAATATAAATGCAAACATGTTGACACACAATCCCAAAATTTAAGATAGCAGAAAACTATTCTTTCAAGTCTGTCTACAGGGCTTTAAGAAATTGGCAGATTTTAGGACCTTGGGGGAGAGGATCAGAGAAATTTGGACCCAGGTGTCTGGCTGAAAGTCTGTGACACAGTGATTAGCCTACCCTCCATGCCAGAAATGCCAGGGAAAGGGCCATGTAGAAGATGTTGGGGCACTAGCGTAAAGTCCAAAAGAATACAGACCAGTGAAGGATGCCAGCCTAGCTAGGATACATTTCACAAAACTCCTAGAGAGGGTGTTTTTGTTTTTGTTTTTCCAGTAAGCCACAAGTTCTGGCCCTCAGAAGGCTTTCAGTCAAGTAAATTAGGCCTACTTAAGTCCAATTATGTTCAAAACAAGTGCTTTCAAATCTCAAATGGTCAGATCTTTTTTTTCCTTTATAATTCAGCTGAGAGAAACGCAAAAAACAAAACACGGGCTCACACACACACACACACACACACACACACACACACACACAAGATAAACAAACTGCTTTTAAATTCCTCTTCCTGCTGTCTAGCATAGAGTTGTCTCTTCTCTTCCTTGCCCCTGCTTCTGGGAGCATCCTCCCAATTCTTACTGGGGATTCCTCCCCTTTCCCTAGGCCTAGAACACATTCTTCTCATCTGCAAATCCAGCAAGTTTTGGTGCAGCCCAAAGCTGTCTGCTCAAGACTTCCAAATGGGATTCAACCATTCTGGAGAGCAATATGGAACTACTCTCAAAAAGTTATCAAACTGTGTGTACCCTTTGACCCAGCAGTCTTTCTATTGGGCCTATATCCAAAGAGATCTAAAAGGAAAGAAAGGGCCCCACATGTGCAAGAATGTTTGTGGCAGCCCTTTTTGTAGTGGCTAGAAACTGGAAACTGAATGGATGCCCATCAATGGAGAATGGTATATGAATATCATGGAATATTTTTGTTCTGTAAGAAACGACCAGCAGGATGATTTCAGAGAGGCCTGAAGAGACTTGCATGAACTGATGCTGAGTGAAATGAGCAGAACCAGGAGATCATTATACATGGCAACAATAAGACTATACAATGATCTATTTTGATGGACATGGTTCTCTCCAACAATGAGATGTTTCAAACCAGTTCCAGCTATTCAGTGATGAACAAAGCCATATACACCCAAGGAGAGGCCTGTGGGATCTGAGTCTGGACCACAACGTAGCATTTTCACACTCTCTATTGATGTTTGCTTGTATTATGTTTTCCTTCTCAGGTATAAATTAAATATGTATACACATATTCAATCTGTCAAATATTTTAAAATAATTAACATGTATTAGACTTCCTGCCATCTAGGGGAGGAGGTGAGGAGTAGAAGGGAAAAATATGTAAAAGAAAGCTTTGCAAGGGTCAATGTTGAAAAATTACCCATGCGTATGTTTTGCAAATAAAAAGCTTTAACAAAAAACAAACAAACAAACAAAAAAACACTTCCACATGGATTTCTACTAGATGGTTTCTGCAAGGCTAGCACAGCCCAAAGCTGCCTGCTTCAGCCTTCCACTAGAAAAGAACGTCCCCAACCAACAAAAGGTATTTCTTACCTTTGTTTGATATATTGACTTATGTGGTCTGCTGGTTGGCTCCCTGATCATTAAGATTCTTCAAGCTACCTCAAGGATTGTGGTTTGAAGTCACAAGTTGGAAAGAAACAGGGTTCAACCTCCAAGACTGTTGAAATCAACGGCAGCACTCTCCCCAAGGGGTCTTACCCTACTCCATCCAAGGTCTGCAAGTCAAGCCCCACATTGGGTGCCGAAATTGTTAGAAATAACACTCTTGAGGGGCAGCTAGGTGGTGCAGTGGCTCTTGACACTGAAGATCAGGTATCAAGGAAAATTTATTAAAGGATATTCTTAAGGAATCGTCTTAACATTTCTGGCCAGAAGCAGACCCCACTCCTCTTTGGGAAGAAGGAACATTGAATACAGAAATGGGGGAACTTTTATACTTGCTTATGTGTGGCAGCTCCTCCCTTCAGAGAAGGGATTGGTTTGTTTTATCTGGTTTACAATCTTTCTGATATGCCTACTACATGTTTCCCCTTAATATGTATAAAACATGCCCCCCCCATCATGGAATGTTCAAAAACGTTCAAAAATGGAAAATTCCTCCTCTGGGATATGTTATTTAATATTCAATTAGTCCATTAAACAGGTATGGTAGTGATCTGGTCAAGTCAGGTCATAGATCCCAACTAGTTTGGATTAGATCGACTATTATCTTTAAATCTATGGTTTTCTTAAAACCACAAAAGTCTAACTAACTTTCTAACTATCCATCTGTGCCTTCCTAGCCCCCCAATTCCTTGTTTGCTCTATTGATCACTTAATTGTTCTGTGAATCCTAACCTTCCTTAACCTCTCACATTCTGAAAACCTCTTGGTCAATGGTACCCACTATCCCAATCCCACACTACCTCAAAGCTTGCAACACTGTGGAAACCCAACTTTTCAGCATTTCTCACACCACTATGACAAATTTCTTAATTTCCAGTTCCATATTCTTTTTAACATTTTTTTTTAAAAACCTCTTAAACTCAACATGTTCAATACTAAATGAATATTCTTTCCCCTAAAACTTTCCCTTCTTCTGAACTTTTCTCCTGCTGTCAGGGGTATCACAACTTCGAGTCATACAAGCTTGAAATCTAAGTGTTATCTTCCACTACTCATTCTCAAACTGTCCCTCCTCCCACATCCAATCTATTACCAAGTTCTGTCCCATCTACCTTTTCAACATTCTCATTTGTGAACCCTTCCCTGTTCCCACAAATCACACCTTCCACATCTCACACCAATGAAGTTACAATACCCTGCTATTGTTTGGTCTCCTTCCCCCAAGTGTTTTGTCACTCCAGTCCATCCTATACTCAACTGTCTTCTAAAGTATATTTCTGCCTATGTCATCTCCCTACTCAACAATTAGTGAATCTCTAGAATCAAATATAAAATTTTCAACTTGGTTTTTAAAGCCCTTCCTAAACTAGGTCTTTACCTTTCAGTCTGTTTATTCTTTATATTCTCCATATATTTCATATATTCTTTATATTCTCCATATATTCTGTGATCCAGTGACACTATCTTCTTGTCATTCTTTGCATAAGATAAGTTCCTGACTAGGCATTTTCACTGACTATGCTTTATGCCTGAAATACTCTCTGTTCTTGCCTCTGTCTCCTGGCTTGGCTTTCTTCAAGTTTCAGCTAAAATTCTACCTTCTTTAAGAATATTTTCCTGGTCTCTTCCCTCTAATATTATCTGCAATGTATGTGGTATACATCTTGTTTGCCCATATATCTAGGTCCCTATTAGTTCAAATAATGAATTCTGTGAAGTAGTGAAATTATTTAAACTTGTATTTCATATGAAGTTATTTTCATGCTGTTTTTCCCATTCGATTGTTAACTTGTTTAGGAAAGGGACTGCTTTTGCCTTTATTTGTATCCCTACAGCTTAGTAATGTGTCTAGTACATAATAGGTAATTAGTAAATACTTCTTGACTTGAATGATGCCATTTGGAAGATGTATGATTTTTAAATTATCTTTAAGAAACTGATCTAAAATAAAAAATAATTATAATGACTTTCATGTTTTAAAAATATCCATTTATTTTACTAATTACTTACTGTTAATGATTCCATTTAATTTTTAAGAAATCATTAAGTGCTTATTATACATCAGGTTCTGAGGATACAAGACTTCCAAAAATGTTTAAAATATAAGACAAGGCGAAGTGGATAGAGTACCAGCCCTGAAGTCAGGAGGACCTGAGTTCAAATATGATCTCAGACACTTAACATTCCCTAGCTGTGTGACCCCGGGCAAGTCACTTAACCCCAATTGCCTCAGCAAAAAAAAGCAAAAATAAAAAAAATAAAATAAAAAAACAAAAAAACAAAATAAAATATAAGACAAGGGAGGCACATGAACATGTGGAAGACTGAGGTAAGGTCAAATGACAAGTCAAAGGAAATAATTTGGATAATGAATGAAGAATGAAAAAACACTTTAAAGTGCCTAATATATTCTCAGCAATTTGCTAAGCACTTGGGATACAAATTAAAACAAGCAATACAATCTAAATCTTTCTTGTGAATAGTGCACTGGACCTGGAGTCAGAAAGACCTGCTTTCAAATTCTGCCTCAGATGCTTACTTAGATGTGTGAACCTAATAAGTCACAACTTTTGTATGCCTCAATTTCCACATCTCTAAAAAAAAGGATAATAATAGAATTTACTTTTCAGGGTTGTTGTGAGAATTAAATACAATATTTGTAGTACAGTTAGCACAGTGCCTGGCACATAGTAAATGATTATTGAATGCTTGTTTCCTCTTTCTCCAATCCTTCCTCCTCCCCCAAGGAACATATTATTCTAATAAGGAAAGATAACACTTAAGGTTGGGATTGTGATAAGGAAGATTAGACTCCAAAGTATTTTGGACAGAGAAGAGACAGATCGATTTCACCTTGAATATTGAAGGCATAGATTTAGACCTGGAAGGAACCTTAGAGGCCATCAAATCAAACCCTCTCATTTTCATGAATAAGGAAACTAAGGCACAGAAATATAAGCGTTTTGCCCATGGTCACACAGGTAGCAAATATTTAAAGGGGAATTTGAGAGCTGGTTGTACTGACTCCAAGTCCAGTGCTCTATCCAACATATCATGCTTCTTCCGAACAGGATGAGAGGAACTTGTACAGATAGCCTTGGGAGGAGAATGATATATTTATCCCAAATGTGGTGAACATGTGAGTTAAACCACAAAACATGGAACAGAAAGTAATCTAATTTAAGAGATGTAGCATAAGGAGAGTAGATAAAGTTAAGAAAGAGCAATTAAGTGATTCAATGGATAGACTGTCTGGGTTACAGTCAGGAAGACATATTCCTGAGTTTGAATCTAGGCTTCAGATACTTACTAGATGTGTGACCCCGGGCAAGTCACTTAACTGCCTCAGTTTCCTAATCTGTAAAATGAACTGGAGAAGGAAATGGCAAACCACTGCAGTATCTTTGCCAAATGGGGTCACAAAGAGTCTCGAATGACTGAATAAAAAAAAAAGATAAAGCTAGGCAGGTAATTTCAAATTAGATTTTGAATTATCTTTAATGGCTGTGTCTAGAACTTGTACTTTATTCATTAGACAAGTAAGCACCAGTAAACCTTTTTTTTTTTCAAGAGATGAATAACAATATAAGGGTATATTAAGATTATATGGATTATTTGTATAGCAGTGTGAAGGATAGATTGATTGGAAAGAAATTAGAGTTGAGGCAAGGCTTTTTAAAAGGTTATTCTCTAGAAAGGCACTGGGAAAAAGAGATGAGGGGCCTAAATTAGGATGATTGCCTTGGAAGTTGAGAGGAGAGTCTGGAAATGAAGAAGGTAACCTTAAAGGTCACATAGTCCAAACTCCTAGTGGTTTTTTTTTTTTTTTTTTTTTTCCCTTTCCTCAATCTCCTAGTTTTATAGATCAAGAAATAGGCCTATGGGGTTCAAAAACTTTTCCAAAGTGATTTTTGGAAGTTTGGCGTTCTTACTGAAGGCAGGATTTGAATCTAGGTCCTGAGACTCCCCAACTAGCATACTTTCTATTATATTATGCTGAGTACCTTAAGGATACACAACTAATAGACTTTTGTAACTGATAAGATGAATGAGGTAAGAGAGTAGGAAATCAAATTTGATGACAGTAAAGTGGTTGAGATACTCAATAGCAAAGTAGCTGGCCATTTACAGAAATAGAAAAGAGCTAGAAGGAGAAAAGTTTTAATAGGACAATGAATTCAGTTTTTGATATGATGAATCTGAAATATCAGCAGGACAAGTCAGAGACTTGCAAGTAACAGATCATGGGGACAAGCTTTTAGTGAAAATTTGGGGGAGGAGATAGAGACACATGTACATAATGGTGACGCCAAGTTATGAAACATCAGTATTTAAAGGACATAAAAAAGAAGAGCTAGAAGAGCAACAGGCAAAGAGATTGGTGAATAATTTAAGTTTTTTTTAAATGAGGTAAGTATTTTGATTATAATTTATATTTTCTATAAATTTTGAAGTGGTAGATAATTGTGTTATAGCTATTTTTTGTCTATTTCCCTGGACTATTCCAGGGAATAAGCAGCCAATGGCAACAAAGCCAAAGGGGAATGTTCTTAGTTAGAATTAAGAATTACAGGAAACCCTCTAAGCACAGATAACCACTGTCTCCACTCCTCTATCTCAATTTTCTGTTCTTTCCCCAAAATACTTCTCCTTCTTTCATTTGCTCTATAATAATTTCCCTCTACATACACTTACAATGCCCTCTTCATCCTTTCTTTAGACTCCCCAATAATATACCTTTTTAAAAGAGCCATAGGCTATATTTGGGGCTGTAGCCTCTGGAAGACTATGTCAGTGTATGTGTTTGAGTATGTTCACCCAAAGGAGTGCAAAAAACAATGAATGAAGCACCATTAGTGGAATTTACCTAAGTAAGGGTAAAGGGATTATTAGCCTGGTTTAAAACTATAGCAAGTAGGATTTAGGTTAGATTTGAGTTCAACTGATCAATTCACAAGCATTTATTAAATGGTTATTAAAAAACTTCTTGAGCTAAAGGCAAACTGCCCAGTTCCCTCATACGTACTTCAACAAAAAATTTTAAATTTGTACCACAATAAAAAAATGATCAAGAAATCCAATGAGAAACTATAGTAAGTAGTTATTCCATACCTGAACAGTACAAGGGGTCAGCCAAAAGACTAAGAAAAATAGGAAAAAGGGCTGTCAGGGGTGTGCTAATGAATGTTTAATAACTAGCTGAGAAAAAAACCCTATAAATATAATATACATTTAAGTCTAATCTTCATTATTAATATTTTTTCATCACTATCTTAAGTCTAGGTAATCAAAAAACAAAAACAAAAACAAAAACCAACAGTAAATCAAACCCTGATTTGTACTATTTGCCAATTTCTGGCATGTAAGTGCTCATTGTAAAAATTTAATAATCAGATCTTAAGACATGCCACTGATGCCATTGTAGAATATCATCCCAGAACAAGTAGAGTACACAGAGATATATGTAGCCTGCAAAGCTCTGTGACTGGAGATCATGAGCAGAGGGCTCATCTGAGAAAGCCCTAATATGCTCAGGAAAACTCACAGGTGAGTCTTTGGAAAGTGTAGCAAGCAACAAAGAAAACGGAGTTGTACATGTAACACTTAGATCTGGATACTAGAAGCTTAGGGTCAAAGAGTTCCCTATCTGTTTCAGGAATTAAGCCCAATTGAACCTCAAAGATCCATGGAAACTAACTTCAGGGATTAAGGTTCAGTCCAAGTGCACAGGTACTACTGGGTGAAACCAAGCAGAATTGATCATCCCACTCAAAAGTGTAGCATGGGGTAGAACCTATCTCCAGAACAAAGTTTCCATTGAGAAACTAAAACTGGACAAATCAATTAAAACAAAAACAAAAACATGGTCACAATATGTTATTGTAGATATAGATACTAACTGTAACAAAAGTATTTCAAAACTTAGCTATCCTAATTATATCATTTCAGGAAGTCATTTGTGAACCTTATCTGTTAATTTTGAATGGAATGGCTCTTATGGTCTTTTCCAACTCTATGTGTATTATACTATGTTCAATGCCTCAAACAACTCTACACATACACAGTTTTCCAATGCCCACTTTTAGAATCATATTCTATAAGAGCCTAAAGGCCTTCAAATAACAAAATAAATATTCTTTATACAGATGAAGAAACTTTTTCCTATACTTTCAAGCCCCATCTCAGGTTCCCATGTCCTTCCAGTATCTTTGGAGAAGAAATTAACTGCTTGAATACAAACTGTCAATACATATTGGAAACTAGATAGAGTCGTTAGAATAGCTTTAGGTCAACAGGCAACTGCTAAAACAGCTTTTAATAATTATAAACTTTATAGTTAAAGACAATACAGCTTTTAAGTGTCTATCCATGCAGTTAAGCTTCAGAAGAAAGTCTCAATATTTTGAATGAGAATGGATGTAAAAGCCCTTTGAAAAAAGAGCAGCCCCAAGTGATTACAGTTATTATAATTACTTAAATTAGGAATGTGATGATTCAGGTATGAAAACAAAGCCTATGCATCTCCTTCTAGTTCTAGTCTGGAGTTACAAAATTGAGCTTCCTTCCGGCTACTGCCGTCTCCTCCTCCCGCACCTTTCTCTCCCCTCCCTCCTTCCTTATTTTCCTTTCTGCTGATTTAAGAAAAATGCTGAGATATGGGAGAGGAGGAAAGAACTTAACTTGTTACTGCCAAAAAAAATATGACATTACCAGTCTCCTGGAAGATTAGGTGAGACTAATCAGATGAGGGCAGATTGACTTTCTCTGAAAAACAAATTGATTAAATACCTATGTGCTAGGTGGTTTTTCAAATATCTCATTTAATCCTTCTAACAACTCTGGGAAGGTAATAATAATAAAAATAGCTAATATTTACATAGCACTATAGCTATACATATCTGTAAAGCACTATGTGCTATACACTCCAGGTTTTTAACTAAATGTGGAAATTGTGAAATTATGCTTTATTATTAGTAAATGTTTGATTTGCATACCGATTTTATATATCTATATACCGGCAAAACGAAGGGTCAGCAGTTGGAAGAAGTGTTAAGTGTTATACAATGTGCTGAGCTCTTTTCAATTAGTTTCTCATTTGATTCTCATAATCCTGGGAGGTGGGCACTGTGATTATTCCCATTTTACATATGATAAAATTGAGAGCCGGCGTTAAGAGACTAGCCCTTAGTCACAGTTTAAGTGCCCGAGACCACATTGGAAGTTATTCCAGACTCCTGGCTTAGCGGCCGGTCCCCAAGGAGCGACAAAAGTCTGTGAGGCAGGGCAAAAAAACAGGACCAAGTCTATCATAGCTCTGAAGAGAATCTCAGAGCCACAAGACTAGTATTAACACTGAATTAGGCATGCACACAACCCACGTGCAGATCCAGATACCCACGTACACCTCCGGAATCCATCTCCAGGCCCCATACTCGGTCCGGGAGAGCAGGCCTGGACTGTCCATCCCTATGCCTGCCCGTAGCTCCCGGCCAAAGACTTTGCAAAGATCGCCGGAAATAGAAATCTCAAGGCCTGGCAGTGCAAAAGTCACCTCTTAACGAGGAAACTAATGAGCATGCGCAAGAAGGGGTCCTGAGCCCTTTAAATTCTTTCGGGCGGGGAGGAAGGTCCTCTTTCCCTGTCGCCGCTGAGTTGAGCGGGAGGCAGAGGCTCCCGGGGTGAGTGCTGATGACGGCTGCGCGCGTTCGAAAGTTAAATTCTTAACTCTTTTACACGAGTTAGGGGCTTCTGTGGTGGGCGTGAGCTCCTATTGGCTTCTTACTTAACGTGCTTGTTTTCCTCTTTTTTTTTTTCTTGTTATTTCAGTGTTTTCAAGATTGAGCTTCACCCGTGAACCGCTGCCATGGCCGAGGAAGGGTAAGCAAGGGGGTTGTGGGGGAGGGGTGAATCTTAAGGGAGAGGAAGCCTTCAGAGATGTGTAACCTTTATTCGGCCGCTCCGGCTGCGCCGCGGCCACGTGCGCACCTCGGCCTGGGGGTTTGGCGCCTCTTTACTACCGTTCTGTCTAGTTTACTCCGCAGGTGGGAAATCAGTTGTTTGCTCCTTCCCAGTCCCCCAGTAGGGGCACTTGCAGACACAATCCTCTCCCACGTGGCTGGTCACCTCTTGGTGAAGTAGAGTGAGCAGTTCTTTGATTATATTCCTCATTTGATTACAGCATTGCTGCTGGAGGTGTAATGGACGTTAACACTGCTCTACAAGAAGTGCTGAAGACCGCGCTCATCCACGATGGCTTGGCTCGTGGAATTCGTGAAGCTGCCAAAGCCTTGGACAAGTAGGTCTTGGGATTGTAGTTTTCTTAATTTTTTTCTTAAGACTTAATTTTAAGTGATTTATGTGCCTGCCCTCTAAAAGTCAAGTATATTATCTTTGGTAACTAGCACGAGATTGCCAGCTTCTAATAGTAAAAAAATTAAATATTACGTTGTAGTTTACAGGTGAAGAAAAACAAAACTTGCATTAATCCAGCTTTAAATTGTGTTTTACCGAAAAGTAGTTTTATATTTAAATGATTTGGGTTTGGGGAAACTTAGTGCTTAATAAGTCTAAAAACAGTTTACATTTTCCAACTAGAAATGTCCTAATGACGATTTTGTAGATATTTAGTTAGAAACGTTTTAAGTACAGTAAATAGTTTTCGTAATTGAGTGTATTTGTGAAAATGGTGACATTTTAATAGTTTTGTTTTTATTTTGACTAAATTGGTTTTTTATCTTTTTGTAAAATTAGGAATGAAAACTAGTTCCAATAAATTGTCTTTAAGCTTTGGAAATCTACAGTGTTTGAATGATGACTTTTGATTGTCGGATACCCCTTCACTCCATTTATGAGTGATAAAAAATAGTCTGACAAACCTGTAGCCAACATAGTATTGTATTCTGAGAAGTCAAAACAGTAACTTTTGTATAATGTAAGCCTTGGGCAGACTTCCAAGGTAAGGGCACAGGTTTTAGCGATTTGAAGTGCAAAAATTAGCATTATGATGCTGACAAGTTATATTGAAAAACATTTACACACACATTTACAAAATTTATGGACTACAGCTTAAATGCCATTATCTGTATTCTGCTGAGACTCAATTTTGTATTTCAGGACATAAACCAAAATTGGTGACTTGACTTCACTTAGTATACAACTGACCAAGTAATCAAATAGTTCATTTTGACATGAGCCATTTATAATGTACTTACTGGGTCTAGTTGAAAGTTTTTTTTCCCCCCAAGACTAGTTACGTTGGCAAAGTATGCATGTGTTAAAAACTACCTAATTTGGTTTTTAAAATTGTAAGTTTTGAAAGATTTCTAAAACAGATGAATTTCAAGTCAGTTCAATTCACTTTGGTATAGACTGGGCAGTTCAATCCAATGGAAACATCGACTGGATATACTTCAGCAGTACCTGTCATGAATCCCTTTCAACCTTAGCACCTTGGGAATGCTGCTGCACAATTTAAAAATGGATTCTAATTCGATGTCTGATCCAGCAACAGGTAACAACCCTCTATATCTAGTGGTTGATCCTAATGTTAAATACTATCTTCAAGGTGAGATAGACAAGCTAAAAGCTTTCAGAGTGCATGCTTTGTTGATTGCCCATAAGCTTTCAAAGCTCTTTGGTCTCAACTAAATGCAAAAATTCAAACCTTGGTTAAAAAAGCACATTGGAATGCCACATGTCAGACTTAAAACCACTATTTTGGGTTGATCTGTTAATAGGACTTGATGCTACCCTCAGTATAGTAGTCTGCTGGGTATTTTTATGGTAGTACCATGCTGTTCATTGCCAATGTAGCCAGTACAAAAAGGAAAAAAAAACTTTCAACATTAAACTATAATGTGTAAATCTGTTGTAAATTTTTACTAGACTATAACAATTTTTGTGCCTTTTAGACGCCAAGCCCATCTTTGTGTTCTTGCTTCCAACTGTGATGAACCTATGTATGTAAAGTTGGTTGAGGCTCTGTGTGCTGAACACCAAATCAACTTGATCAAGGTAAGGTTTTTAAATGCTCATTTCTAGCAATAACAGGATCCTGGTAAGCTAAAATTTAGTGCATTGGTTAATGATATTGATGGCAACTTGAGGGGAGATCACATGTTTCAGTTTACTATTTTTCCTTAGGTAGCTTACTGCCTTTTTGCTAAACAAGTGTCTAAAAATGTTTAATTTTCTTGTAGATCTTTGCAAACCAGTTGTAAACAGGATTGCATTTACTTGTTTTGGATTGCTGATGTTAGATAAACAAGTTAATAGGGTTCTGTTTTAAAACTGCTGTACATGATGACAACTTGGCTCCCTCTACTGAGAATGTTGAAGAGAACAGCCATGTCACCCAATATATCTGAGCATACAGCACCTACTTAACTTTTTTGATTTTTGTTTCAGTATAATGTTGTTTTCAGCATGTAATTTTTTTTAACAGGTTGATGACAACAAGAAGCTGGGTGAATGGGTAGGCCTCTGTAAAATCGACAGAGAGGGAAAACCCCGTAAAGTGGTTGGCTGCAGTTGTGTTGTTGTTAAGGTGAGCTGATATTCAGAAATTCTGATCCATCTTCAAATTCAAAGTTTTAGACCAGTAAGGTTAAATGAGTTGCCTCTTACAACTTTTGTTTTGATCAATGTGAGAGGAGTGGGGAAAAAAGCAATTGAAATGTTTTTAATGGTAATTTAAAAAAAATTAACCTACTTTCCCCTTCAAATGCCTTTTTAAAAAGGATGAAAAAAAATGCTATAAAATCCTAAAAGCCAGTATTAATTACATCTGGATTACCTGAATTGTGTCTTTCAGAAGTAAAATGCTGGCAATAGTACAGCCATGGTACGAGCCTCAATGACTAAGGTCCTTGAGGTCCCTGAGAATGGCTACATTTTCATTCCATAATAGTTTTGGATATTTTCATAGAATGTGAAACTTTGTATAGTTGCTTTTTGTTGTACCACATTGTATTACTGAAATTACATTCTGTTTCTACTAGCTTAGTATAATTAAGGTTAGTGTTAGGAAATGTTCAAAAATGCTGCTCATAAATTTAAAAGTGCTCCTTAATTTCTTTTAGGACTATGGCAAGGAATCTCAGGCCAAAGATGTCATCGAAGAATATTTTAAATGCAAGAAATGAATAAATAAAAGCTTTGGTCTGATTTGATTTGTTGTATTAGCTGTTATTTTGGTAATATCTATACTTTGTCTAAAATTAGTTATTTTAGTATATCCATATCATTTTTAGTAAGAATTCTTGCTTTGAACATCCAATTTTTTAGGAAAAGAACTTCACTAGTGCAAATCAGATTTACTTCTAATTGTTGGGGGGTGCATTATGATAGTTGCCTGACAACTAAAACATATTTGACTTGTTAAATTTGGGTTTGTATTAGCTGTTCATCTAGATTATAATAGACTCAAGGGAATTTAACTGGTTTAAAAAAAACTTGATTTTGAAATTGTGCCCCTGCATTTTTTTGCATCTTTGTTCCCACATCTTCAAGCTGTGGAACAATGATTTGAATCCAATAATAGCTGTTGGCAAATCAAATGACTCATTGTGTTTGGTCCGAGTTACTGTATTTGGATGACTACAAGATATTTTAGGGGAAATCTTTATAAACATGTAAATTTTGTAAAGGGGTTCAAATAGTTGGGAACAGCAATAGTTTGGGGGCTATCATTCATGCTTCTTATATAACTGAGCTACCTTTCCCATTCTGCCAATTTGAGTGGCATTTTCCCATCCCTCATTCAAGTATTTAGTTGAGTATTTAAAATGTTAAACTGACTTGTAGGTTCATTTAGGGTTAGATTAGATTTTGGCCCGGTCCAATACCAAATACAAAGGTAAAACTTATACCAAAAGTCACCAAAAATGTGTAAAATTTATTGGGAAAGGCCCAACCAGAATAAATGAGTTGGACTTCAGTGAGGGAGGGTTGTGCAAATTGTGCCTCACTTTCCCTTCCAGACCCATCTGAATCCAGTGACCAAATACAGATCACATCAAACTAGATGACCCTGGATGAAGTGAGCCTTGTGACCTTTTTAAACTAAGGTTTTTAATAGGTCTCAAATCTTAAGTGTTAAGGTGGCAAGTAAGTTATTTTTTTATTTCAAAATCTAGTGATAAAAGGATTAGGTGAAACCAGGCCAAATGTTCTGTCCAAATTCACATTCCTGCCTTTGCATATTTGTCAGCAACAAAAGGATCTGGCCTCAGTTCTGATCGCTATTCTCACATCTATTTAAGTAAAGAATATTGTCATGCAGATCTTTAGACCCAAAGAGAAGCATGCTTACCATACAAGTTTAGTAATAGTAATTTTGCCCCCTCCTACCTTTCCAATCAATACTTTTGTTTCTCTCCAAGTAGCCAGTAACATTGGCTTTTATAATTGTTTAGCATCTACTCTTCCAGATTTTGTGCTAAGTAGTGAGTATACAAAGGAGGGTAAAAAAAGACCTTGAGTGGTTTAGGGTAATTGTAAAGGCAGCATAGCCACCACTGTATAAACAGTGTATGTACAGCATAAATTAGGAATCAACAGAGGGTATTAGAATGGAAAAGGGATCAAGTCCTAATTTGGAAGGAAGTAAGTCAGAAATGTGGGAGAAAGTTTGAGGCATAGATAGCCATGGAGGTCCTGACTTGGAAGATGGATTGGTTGATCTTGAGGAAAAGCAAGGAGACTTAGGTGTCCTTGCACTTGTCATATTGACAATTGGTTGAGGGAAGATTTGAGCCTAGTTAATTGGGATGGAAAAGTTGTTTCCAAGTCCCTGCTATTGCTGATTGAGCCCTTAGGGAAGTAGAAAGGAATCTATTTGAGAAAGAATACTGACCCTCAAAGGAGGAGAGTACCCTAAAGAGTATTTGTATTTAGATTGACCATGCCAAGTTTTTTCAGCAAAGTCAGTTCCATACTATGTAAGATACTGAACATCAAGCACAAACTAAATACCCCACTCACGAAAAGGAAAGCAGACCCAACCGAAAGGATCTTCCTAGGTAGGTGACTTTGTTCCTCTGCTCCGTAGTCACATAGAGGACTAGCAGTAAAATTTGGCTGTGAGCAGACTGGGATATCTTGGAAGTCAAAGCACACCAATGATCCCTTTTAATCCTCTGGTATTTAAATTCTGGTAATCTACATATCCCAATCTTTCTAATCAACTATCACTATGGATGAGAAATTTAAGAGGTTGTAGGGTTTGGGATGGAAAGATAATTTGGTTTTGAACAGAAAAAGTGGAAGGATAGGTACTACTCAACTTTATGGCCTCAAGCTTCTCAGTCCCTGAGTTGTAGATCTGTCATGATAACCACTCACTTCATGTGGTTTCCAAGATCCATCCATTCTTTAGGCACTGAAGAAAGGGATTGGTAGACTGTCAGTGAAGGAGAGAGGGCATAGTAGAAAGGCTCAAGGAAAGGTGATGCTTTCCAGACATGGTGAACCTAAAGAATGAACACAAGTCTATACCAATTGTGATCCAAACCCACTCCTCTGTTGCTGGTACTGTAAATGCAGAAGACGATTTTGATGGCTCCTAAAGCCTCTTCCTTCTTGGCCAAGGAAGGCCTCATGAATTGAAATTCACAAAGTTGCTCATCAGTAACTCCACTAGAAAAACAAACATCCCTTGCCTTGTAGGACATTAAAACTGGGTGGGGATAAGACTTTCATCTGCCTCCCACCCTCCCCAACATGTCTTCAGTCTTTGAAGAAAGATAGAGGAAATCTTAAGGTCAGGTTATTCCTTCAATATAATCAGAGCTCTAGCTCAGTAGCCCATTGAAAGACTTCTTTATCACACAGTGCAACCACCTGATAATGACTAACAAGCAGCTATCAAAGGACATGTGTATCTTCTGAAAGGGGAAAAGTCCATTCAATGACTACAATGCTGACTGAGTGTGTTTTAAGAGGATAACACTAAGGAGTAGCTCTTACAAGCTGTAGCAAGCAACAGACAGGTAAAACCATCTGGATAGACAGGCTAAACCAGATTGAAGGTAATCAACAGACCTCAAAACCATCAGTGAGTTAGGGTGATGTTCACCTCAAGCACAAGAAGACTTTTACCTTGAAATAGGACAAATTGTTCCCTTGGACCATGAAGGTGGCTGAAGTAAGTACTGTGGAGTGCATAGAACTTAGACACTGAAGATGCCAAGGTCATCTACTGAATTCCTATCATCTTGACTTTTTGTCTTACCACTGGACTTGGATGACTCTGGAAGGAGAGTGTGACTAACAACTATGTTCATCTTTGCTTCACTTAAATCTGTTTTCATTGGGAAGTTAAGATATCAGTCCATGGTGTCCTTGGTTCTCTTCAAAAATGAAGGGTAAATGGGGCAGCTAGGTGGTGCAGTGGAGAGAGCACCAGCACTGAAGGAAGTCAGGAGAACCTGAGTTCAAATCTGGCCTCAGACACTTAACGCTTCCTGGCTGTGTGACCGTGGGCAAGTCACTTAACCCTAATTGCCTCAGCAAAAATAGATAAATAAATAAAGGGCAAACAACAACTTAGGGATGTTATATATTTTTTTTCTTGTTTTCATCTTTTTGTAGATGTAAGCTTATCTTAGAATACCTTGTACAAAAATATTGATCTAGACAACTTTGTCAAGTCTCATACTCTGTTTTTAACAGATTTTTCTTATACCATGGAATCCCATAGGTATTTGATTGGATCAGAAATTGCAGGAGGTATAGCAAGATTCAAAGTATGCTGGAAAATGGGTTGGGCAAGGTGATAAAGGGCTTTAAAACCTCAACAAAGAAGTTCATATTTAATTCAGAGCAATTAGGGGGCAGCTAGGTGGCGAAGTGGATAGAGTACCAGCCCTGAAGTCAGGAGGACCTGAGTTCAAATCTGATTTCAGACACTTAACATTCCCTAGCTGTGTGACCCTGGGCAAGTCACTTAACCCCAATTGCCTCAGCAAAAAAATAAAAAAAAAAAAATTCAGAGCAATTAGAAATCAGAAGAAAAGGAGTAACAACTAGGACTGGATTGTACTAGATAACAACTAAGGTCTTTTCCAAATTGAAAATTATTTGGCAACTATTTTTGGCATCTTTTTAGAATCTTTTTTAAAAATTATGATGTACTTAAATATCAACAAATACAAACATTCCAATATACATAAAGAACAAAAATGGATTAAATATGAAACTGAAATTTTATATACAAGTTGTATTTTTTAAAAAATATATGTTAAATTGAAAGAGCATTATCAGAACTCTCCCTTTTCAATTGTGCTTCCTCCCCTGAATTCTTGTTTTTTTCTTCTAGGTCTTTTCCTTAAGAAAAAAAAAAATCTTTATTTTTTATTTTGTATAATTTTAAAAAAATTTCTGAGGCTTTCTCTACTCAATGAGCCATTTATTATAATAAAAAAATAAAAAGAAAGGGAGGAAGGAAAAAAAAGAATCAGTGAAATTAACTGAAACATTTACTAAGTCTCACATTGTATGCTGTTATCATATTTACAATTCTTTATGTCTTAAGGGATACAGTCTTGTATCTACTTTGTGGCAATTTTTACCTCTAGTTACATAGTGTATACTTTGGATTTTTTTCTATCCATTTATGTTTTTGAAGTCATTGTTTTGCTTCTGCTTACTTCATTTTACATCAGTGTGTATAAGTCTTCTTCTGTGTCTTTGGATTGCTAATTTTTTAGTTGAAGCCTTCTGCTTTAATGAGGTAGATGGAAAACCTTTGAAGAATTTTGTTTAGCCTAGCTTCTTGTTGTAAAGAGTAAAATGTGATATGTAAACACATTTTTATAAGGCTTTCTAATCAAGTGGAATTTATTATTTAAATAAAAATTGGAGAGAGTAGAAAGGTAGATAGAAACTCAATTTTTATTTTTATTTTATTAAAAGCTTTTTATTTACAAAACATGAGTGATTTTTCTACATTGACCTTTGGAAAACTTTTTTGTTCCAAGCTTTTCCTCTCCTTCCCCCCACCCCTACCCCTAGATGACAGGTAATCTAATACATGCTAAATATGTTAAGTTATTTGACAAAAGAAACCCATTTTTTAATTGTTCTTTTCTCCTGTGGCAGATAGTAATGGAAATCTTAGTTGTGACACATTTGGATTTGCTATAATTATTAGATTTAGAGCAAGAAAGAAAAAAGTGTTTCTAAATTGTGTGTGTGTGTGTGTGTGTGTGTGTGTGTGTGTAGGGTTATGGGGGTAGGAAGCAGGGTAGCTAGGTGGTACAGTGGGCTGAAGTTCGAAGACTCATCTTCCTAAATTCAAATCTGGCCTCAGACACTTATTAGCTATGTGACCCTGGGCAAGTCTCCTGTTTGCCTCAGTTTCTTCATTTGTAAAATGAGCTGGAGAAGGATATAGGAAATCCAGTATTTTTGCTCAGAAAATCCTAAATGAGGTCACAAAGCGTTAATAGCTCCAGAACCACAAGTTTTTCTTTTCCTCTAGAATTGGTGACTAAATGTGTCACTAGCAAAATCCAAATTTTGACACTATTTTGAGTATTAATGAGAGCCATTAGAAAATATTTTTGAGTATGCTAAAGTATAATTTGATTTTTATTCAATGGGGCTGAAATTTAGCTGTCTTAATCTTGATTCTGTATTGGCATCAGAAGATCTGGAATTAAATCCTGTTTCTGACCTCTGTAACCTTGAGTAAAGGACTAAATCTCTCTAGGTCAAGTAAATTTCCTTGCTAGAGGAATTCAGGGATTAGGCTTGATAACCATTGACTTTTCTTCTAACTCTAAATTTATGATCCTGTGAAATAATATTTAAAATTTTATTCCTGGAATTGCCTAACTCATTACTTGAGGAGCAATTCTATTTTTTGAGGTTAATGTAGAAAAGCCGAAAGTTTATCTAGTGCTTTGTGAAACATCAACTAGTACTGGAACTGTCATATCACAATATTAATTAGAAATTGTAGCATATTCCTGGATAATGAAGAAAAGTTTTGCTGATGGTCATGAAGCACTTTTCTTGGTATCTTGGTTGTGGATTCAGACCTTTTTCCATTAACCATGTTGGGAACTTGGTTGGAATACTTTGAAGGTCAAAAGACCAGAGAACAGACTACAAAGTGGATTTCTCCTACTCCATCTGCTTTCTTTTCTAATGAGGAGATAATGGATTTGACCAAAATTTCTGTCAGGAGGTGAGGATGATCATCTCTTTTACTTAAAACATCTTCATCCTCTCCCTCTCTTGACCCTTTAATATATATCAGAGTTATCTCTCCCTGGCAGGGAAAATGAATCTTTCCAATTGGGCCTCTCTTGGAATGGGATGGTGCCAAGCTGTCTCAATTTCCCTCCATTTCAACTTCACCCTAGAGAATTGGTAGAGCAATATATATCCCATCACAATCTGGGGTATATAGCACTAAGAGCCTGAAAAAATAATTTTAAAAGCCATTTTGAGGCCTGGGAGCACTAAAGAGCATGTGAGATCAGGGAAACTATTTTTATACTGCTATAACTCCTCTTTGAAGCCCATTTATTGAGACATGCCAACAGTACTGTATTTTAGGAGTGAGGTGAATAAAACCTTATACAATTGCAGTATTTGTCTCTCTATTTTTCTTTCCCTCAACCTAACTACACCTAAGTAAAATTTACCAATGGATATAAAACTCCTGTTTATACCTGGTTGGCTTGTTAGAGCAATACCCTTTAAAAGGCCTGTGGTGCTTCACATTACTGCCATACCAGGTTAAAAGGAACAATGTGCATATATTTTTTTTTAATGTGGGATGAATAGGAGGGAAAAGAAAATATTAATATACAAATTAATTCAAAATTGAAACTTGGTTTTTAGACTTGATGTTTAATAATGTGACAATTTTCAACAGCTATATTGCCTACTCAGGAAAACTGTCTTGCTGAAAGGTACCAGTGTATACTTAGGTAATTAATACTTATACCATTTTTTCACTAAGGAGTAATCATTTGAATAAAGGTTAAAGAAAAACTGTCCCCTTCTCCATTTTACTTAGATCAATTAAACTTCAATTAAATGTGTTATTGGATATACAAACCCAGAGTGAAGTAATCCATACTTGCAAGGAGCTCTTTTTTTTTTGTCATTATTGTATTTTTTTTTAATTAAAGCTTTTTATTTGCATAATATATGGGTTCTTCAACATTGATCTTTAACAAAGCTTTCCGTTACAAATTTTTCCCCCCTAGTCCCCTCCCTTCCCCTAGATGGCAGGAAGTCCACTACATGTTAATTATATTAAAATACTTGACAAGTTGAATATATGTATACATATTTCCATACTTATCTTGCTGTGCAAGAACAATCATATCTACATGAACCAAAAATACCTGAGAAAGGAAACCCAATACAAGCAAAGATCGATAGTATGAGAATGATAGGTTGTAGTCCATATCTCATATCCCTCTCTCTGGATGTATATGGCCTTTATTGAACAATTGGAACTGGTTTAAAACATTTCATTGTTGAAGAGGAGCTCATATTTTTTTGAGGTCAAGATTTCATTTGTGAAATTTCTATCTAGACATATTTTCCATTAAAGCATAATGCTATTACGATGTTAGTGCACTGTGATATATGCTGAAGTAAAGAAAGGTCTTTAGAACAAAATAAAGGATGTTTGTGAGAATAAACTAAATTTATGTGAAGTATCTTAGGTCCTTGATTGAGTGTTGGATAAGTATTACATTGAATACCATAATAATACCATATTGGTATGATTTCCATTGTTATTTGACTTATTATTGAAAGTTGAAGTAAGTTGCAATCAAAGCGGTGTAGTATATTAATTGGGTTATAAGCCAATAGTCTCTTTTTGAAGGAAATAGCACAGTATACAGTATAGAGTGATAGTCCTGAAGTTAGGTGGATTCACATCTCTCCTTTGACTCTTTCTAGCTATGAGTCTTAGTTTTCTCTTTTGTAAAATGGGGATAATACCTGAAATAACTACTGATATTCTTGTGAAACTCAAATGAGATAACGTAGATAAAACCTTATATATTACATATTTTTATCAGTGGATTACTTGGGATGGATGTCTAGAATATTCACCTACATAGCTCCTTGCCAATAATTTATGGTTAATAATCATTTCTTAAGTTGTATTTAATTAGGTTTATAAGAAGTCTAACTTGCTTCCAAGTTGAAAGTTAGAATGCATTATCATTGGGAATATAAGAAGGAACAAGGCTAACATTTTAGAATACATGTAGTTTTTCCTTTTTTTTAAAGGATAAAATTAATCCTCATAGGTTCATTCTTATAAAAAAGATAAAAACCTTTCATTTTTATCCAAAAATACCTTTAAAGAATTGATAACATGAGAACAGTGGGAAAAAAATTGCCAGTGTTCTAAGAAACTCTGAAGTCTGTGTATGCTATCAATCAAGAGTTGACCTCATCTCTCATGTTAAGTAATTTATGCTTTGGAAAGCTACATATATGCTCAATAAAATGGTATTTTATTGGAGTGAAAAATGTCAATGATGTTTTCTCCTGATGGCTAAACCACAGAACAGTGGTTGTGATGTTTTAGATTTTACCTCATGCATTAAAGTAAAAGATTATTGCATGTCTCGTGCTAATTTTGAGGTATTTTCTTGGTCAAGTATCTATTCTTATTCAGAGTTTGCTCAATCAATTTGGATGTGATATTTTATAGCTTTTGTTTAAAGAAGGAAAAAATACCCAATAGTAATACCATTTTTACTTTTATATTCAAGTAGGAAGTTATCAATGGACTCAAGTCAAGCAGGAAAGTTGGCCCAATAGTGATGTGCCCAATAGAGATTTGTGCTGTTTAACATTTAAATTAGTAACTTGGATAAAGATAGAAATGGCATGTTTATTGAATTTATACAGGACACAGATGAAGAAAAAGCTATCACATTAGATATTAGTCAAGATTAAAAAGAAAAGATTAGAACATTGGGACAAGTAGAAGATGACATGTAATGGAAATAAATGCAGTCTTAACTTTTGGATTAAGACTTTCAATAATAAAAGTATAAGTTGTGAGAGACAGGGCCAGAAAACAGTTCATCTGAAAAAGATCTAGGGGTTCTGGTAGTAAACAAGCTTAATATGACTGCAAGCTCAAGTTACAGTCAAGAAGCTTAAGTTACATTAAGTGAGTCAGAGCATCCAAGACTAGGAGATAACAGTACACTGTACCTTGCCTTGGATCATTATTATTTTCATTTCTGAATTCCATGTTTTATGAAGAACAATGATATAATGGAGAGCTGTCATCCAGAGGAGGGCAACCAGCATGATTGAAAGCTACAAGTGTAAGAATCATTTGAAGGAACCAGGGATATTTAACTTGAAGAAGAGTTAAGAAGGATGATATCATGATTTGTCTTGAAATATTGGAAAGATTGTCACATGGAAGAGGGAATAAAAAGACTTGCTTGGTTTAGTCCTAGCAGGCCCAACAAGGAATGATGGATAGGATGGGCACAGAAGCAAATTGAGGCCTGAGAGCTGAGAGTACAGTTCCCAATAATTAAAATTATCCCAAAGCAGAATAGGTTGCTTCAGGAGGTAGAGGATTTTTCCCTCAGTGGATTTTTTTTGGGGGGGGCAAAAGATGTACGACTAATTGTTATAAAAGGGAAGTGATAGAAAAGATTTTTTTCCAGGTGGATTCTGTACATGGACTCTGAAGTTCTTCCTAATACTGAGAATCTATGATTAAGTGAAATAATTTGTTACTTGAACAAGAAAAAAAAAATAAGCTGGTGCTGTACTTAGCAGATCTCTAAGGTTCTTTCCAGTTCTAAAATTCCATGATTTTATAATTTCTCTGGAGGAGTAAACCTCATGATTTGCCAACAGGACTTACATGAATGTTGGAGTTTTGCTATCTTAAGCCAATCCTATACTAATTTGTCGGCCCCCCCCCCTTTTTTTTTTCTTTCAAAGTCTTTGGAAGTGAGCCCACTGGCTAGGGGCTTTGTCTAATTCTAGGTTATATGTAAAGCAGAGTAAGTTGGTGTCTGACTACGGCATAATTGTGCACTATATTTTTACTTTACATCCTGAAGTTAGTTAGTTTTTTTTGTCAGATGATTATAGAATCTATTTTGTTGTTCATTCTTTCCTGACTCTTTGTGACCCTGTTTGGAGTTTTCTTGGAAAAGATGTTGGAGTGATTTGCCATTTCCTTCTTCGGCTCATTTGACAGATGAGGAAACTGAGGCAAACAGGGTTAAGTGATTTGTCTACAGTCACACAGCTAGTGCTTGATAGTAAATTAATAATTAAAAAAATATAGGAGAATTATACATGTGGCTTAAATGCTCTTTTTTGCATATAAAATTATACTATATTAAAGATTTGTGCAAATTATTTGCTTATATTTGTAAAGTTTCCCTTACCCATTTAAATTTTTAATAATGTTATTGATATCTTTAGATTTTTATATCACTGTCATTTCTAAATTCATTCCTTTTACTTTTCTTCATCTACAAAATTATATCTTCTTACAATGAATAGAATTAGAAAGGAATAAAAAGATCTGCAAAATTAACCAACACATCAATTGTGTCCAGCATAATAGCTTTTTATACATAAATGATGGGAGATATATTCCCATATCTCTTCTTAGGAGTCAAGCTTGGTCTTAATACCTATACAACATTCATGTTGTTCTTTCTATTTTCAGTATTGTAATCATTAAATGTATTGTTTTTCTACCTTAGCATTCTTCATTTCTATAAGTTCACATAAATCTTCCTATGCTTCTCTGTAATTTTAATATTTTGGTACTAAATAATATCATTACTGAACCATAGTTTATATCCTAACTATTGCTCAATCTATGGGCATGTACTTGGTTTCCATATTTTTACTACTACAAAAAGTGCTGGCATAAATACTTTAGTGTATATTTTTGACTTTCTTATCATAAATGTTAATAGCAAGCATTTATGTAGTGCCTTCACGTGTGAGGTAAAATTGGTTAAGAAATAGTATGTCATTTAATTCTCATGACAACCCTGGGAGGTAGGTGCTGTCCTACCTTATCCTAATTTTACAGTTGAGGAAACTGAGATTAAGGGACTTGTCTAGGATCACACAGTTAGTAAATGTCTAAGATAGGATTTGAATTTAGGTCTTCCTGACTTTAGGTCCAGCCCTCTCTCCATGATACCACTAGTTACCTCCTAAGTTTATAAGGAAATTCTTGCTTCACAGTTTAGGATGAAAAATTGGTCCTTGATTTCAAAAGTCATCTCACAACAGGAAAAAGCAAAAAGTTATAGTGATGAAATGATATTAGGAGTATAAGGTTTGGGACAGCTAGGTAGTGCAGTGGATAGAGCTCCAGCCCTGAAGTCAGGAAGACCTGAGTTCAGATCTGGTCTCAGACACTTAACACTTCCTAGCTGTGTGACCCTGGGCAAGTCACTTAACCCCAATTGCCTCAGCGCCCCCCCCCCAAAAAGGAGTATGAAAAAAAAAAGTTGAAAAACTCAAGAGAGGCAAAACTATTTCCTCTATGACATCATGTCTCTCAGAAAAGGTCAGAAAAATACACATCAGACTTCAGCCCTGACATTTCTTTTTTGTTTATTTTTTTTGGAGGCAGTGAGGGGTTAAGTGACTTGCCCAATTTGTCAGGGTTCACATAGCTAGTAAGTATCTGAGGTCAGATTTGAATTCAAATCCTCTAGACTCTAGAGCCAGTGGTCTATTTAGTATATCAGCTAGGTGCCTTCAGTATTGATATTTCTAGATCAATTTATTTATTAACAAGCGTTGTTTGTGTACCTGCTATGTGTTAGTCACTGTGTTAGACACTGAGTACATAAACACAAAAATGAGTAGTCTCTGCTTTCAGTGAACTTATTCTAGATTCTACCAATAGAGAAGCAAACAGTTGAAAAGTTTCTTCAATTTAATTTCTTTTTATTTATGTGAATAAAATTTTGTATCTTGATATTCTCAGAGGGCAAAATAATTTTTTTTTAAAAAATGATTCAGCTATTGTGTTTTTTCTAAATTTAAAATAGTAATTCATGAAAAAGGTTTTTAAAATAGATTTTAGTTTCATTTAACTAGTTTACAATGTAAGATAAATTATTTAAATGTGTGTTGCAGGAAACTGTTTAGTAAAGCCTCAAAAGAGAAACTTTGGTTTTTTTTAATAGCTTTTTTATTTTTCAAAGTCTATGCAAAGATAGTTTTCAACATTCACCTTTGTAAAACCTTGTGTTCCTTATTTTTCTCCCTCCTTTCCTTTCTCTCCCCTCTCCTAGACAGCAAGTAATCCAATATAAGTTAAACGTGCAATTTTTAATGTTTCTAAACATATTTCCACATTTATCATGCTACACATACACACAAAATCAGACCAAAAAGGGGAAAAATGAGAGAAAAAACAAGCAAACAGCAATGAAAAAGATGAAAATACTATGTTGTGATACATATTCAGTCCCCATAATCCTCTCTCTGGATGCAGATGGCTCTCTCCATCACAAGTTTATTGGAATTGACCTGAAAAGAGAAACTTTCAGTTCTGAAAATGACCCTTGAAAACTTATTTGTGTATTCTCCTGTAACTTACCTTCAATACAATGTGAAGGAAGGCCTCTATTTAATACATTAGGTAATCTAAAAATATTTAGACATACAAAATTCCACAAAAGCTCACACTTTAAAGTGTGCCTTTTTTGTAACCTGAAAAAAAAAATTATTGAGAAGTCAAACATTTCTAGCTTCTAATTTTACATCTCATGCTTTGTTTCCTTGTGTTTCAAAAGTTGACTAATTACTTGACATTCTAGGCTCTGAACAGGAGATGGCAGCATGACTACAGCCATCAGCCCTAATTCTGGCTCTCTTCAGGTTTAACATGGAGAAGATGTGGCAACGAGTTCTTAGTTATAATAACAGGTGCTATAGTAATACTCTGAATTCATCAATTTGGAGACAAAGGAAACAATTTCAAAATGAAATTATTTCATGTCTGTCAATAATATAGATTTTTATACATATTTTTCAGTATAACAGCCTCTCTTCTTGGAGAAATGAAATGGTTCAAATGCTTCAATTTAGAGATGTGTGTATGAAACAAAGTGCTTAGCCATATAGCAGAGGCATTTTTAATCTCTTTTTTCCATTAAGTAGTAGTTAACTAAGAAATATCAGTTGCATACCTGTTTTTAGCAACACATATTCTAATTGAGACAAATTAGAAAATAGGAATTCATCCAGGAACATGAACTTCCAAGTTGCTAGTTGTTTACAATTAAGAAAAGGCACTAAAGTAAAAGAAAAGCATCCTAGAGTCATAGAAAGAGAATCTGAATTTGGCCTCTGACACACAGAATTATAGATTTTGGGTTGGAGGGCACTTTAGAAGACATTTTACAGGTATAGAAATTGAGACTCAGAAAAGTAAGTGACTTTCCTAAAGTTATACCATTAGTAAATGGTAGAGGAAACATTTAAATACAGTTCCTCTGACTCCACATTCTGTGTTCTTTCCTTATACATTCTGTGTGATATGAGCAAATTGTGTTTAAGTTGTCACACACACACTTTATCTGCAGTAGAGGAGATAATGTGGGTTTCCACATTGGGACTTGCTCATACAAATGAGGATTCCTTCTGTCCCCCTCCAAAAAAATCAAGATAGTAATTCTGCACAATATCATTTAAGGAATATAATTTTCTGTTTTTAATATTTTTCTGTTTTTAATATTTCAAGTGCTCAAAACATCTTAGAATGGAAGAACCTTCCATATTGTGCCCCAAATTGTAATATATTTCTCATTCTGCCATTTGGAATTCCTGTGACAGCCTTTATTGGCTCCTTGAAGGACAGCATTTCATTCTTTCCTTTTTCCATGTAGTGCAAAGCAAAGCAAAATTGAAGCAGCTAGGTAATATAATGAATAGAGTGCTAAACTTGGCATCAGGAAGACATGAGATAATCCTGCTTCACATATTTGCTAACTATGTGATTCTGGGCAAGTCATTTAGGCTCACTCAATGTTAGTTTCCTCATCTGTAAAATGGGAATAATAATATCTTATGGAGTTATGAGGATTGAATCAAATGAGACAATATGTTAAACTTTAAAGTGATAAATATTAGAAATTACAGGGGATGTTGTATAATGGTATGCTGTTTAAGTAATACTGGTTCTTTTCATCTTATTAAAGGATTAGTTTTGTTTTGAAAGGGAGAAGTGAAGTAGAATACAGTGAATAAGAGAGGGTCAACTGTTTAAAATGATCAATCTCCCTTTAAGCCTGAATTATTGAGAAATTATTGAACCTGAATCACCTCTGAATTATTGAGAAATTTCATCATTACCTCAGCCAGGTTTGAAATGACATACAACATGATTACTAACTATGAGACCCATACGAAGGATCATTCAGTGTCATCAAAGAGATGCAACTTTGAAAGGGAGGACCTTTGGGGATGAGGAATAATAGGAAGCCACCTAAGCAGCTGCTGGATGGCATGGGGGTACCTGGGGTCCAAGAAACAAAAGGACCAGGCTGACTTACAACAGCTGTAGAATGCTGTGAAAGCACATCAGATGACAGGGTGACCCCACAGTTAGTAACCAGAGATGAAGTGGCTGTTTTTGAGAAAAGGTGACATTCAGCCTGTGAGGCAAACAACAACAGGCGCTACAGACAGCAGCTTTGGCTGCAAACCAAAAACACCCTTCGTTGCATGGAAAGAATTGTTGGTCATGCATAAATCTTTCAGCTGTATTTGTGCTTGTGGTTAGCAAAGCCATCTTGGTATATAAGGAATGTGTATTTATATGTGCATATGACCTATCAATTCAATATAGCAGTCAATACTGAGCCTTGTGTTCAATAAAGATTTCTGAAATGAACAAATGAATGAAAAATTCACCAAAAATCAGCTGGTTAGAAAATTCTATCTTTACTGATATTTCTATTCATTTAAGTATTTTATTTAACTGATGGCTGCCATCTTAATTAAGAAAAAGGTTCCCTATTAGGAAATATGTATTGGATCTGTGATTTCATTGGTATAAGAATTCCTCCCCATCAGAAGGAAAAACCCTATACCAATAAAGGTCAGAGCTTTTCACTTATAGTTTCAGAAGGATGTCTGCACACTGAGATCTCAAGTGACTTGCTTAAAAGTTACACAACTATAGTTGTCAGAGGCAGGATTTTAGCCCAATACTTCTTGCCTTTGAATTTTGTTTGCTATCCATTATCTCTTTAGCACTATTGACATATTGGATATAGTGTTCTTTGAGCTTGGCCAAGCTAAAAATAAAATCACATCTGTGTTTCATTGTGTTAATTTTTTTTGACATATTAACAATCCCTGATGTTGACAAGTATAGTATACTAATTTATTATCATTGCTGCATATTAGCTGAGGCACACACATATTATGAAGGGTGTATCTGTGCTAGATCAAAGTACTACACTAATGATGTTAAAGTCACTGATTTATAGCTCATGTGGGATTGATTGATTTTTGCCCAATATTTGGCTCTCATGAACTTGATTAACAAGGCTAAGTAAGGATTATGGATTCATAAATGAAGTATTTTTACTATCACATATTTCCCACTAATGGTGAAGGATCATCTTTACATGGAAAGAAAGACAGCACAATGTCTTGTATGTGTTATATAACAAACTGAGTGAATGGGGAATATTATTTACCAGACCTTTAAAATCTTTATGTGCCATCCTAAAAATAGGAAATAGAAGGGAGAAAAGTGGGAAAAATATGTTCCAATAACTAAGTTGGATTCATATGTAAGTATAGTTGAAACATTAGGATTGGGATTAAAAATGAACTCGTATATAATATACTTTACATACTATATAATAGAAGGCTGCAATCTGATATGCCACAAATCTCCATTAACCTCTGACATTGAATTTGTTCTATTCTGATTATTTTTTCATTGATACAAGTGTTTGGAGAGGAATTAAAGAGTTTTCCTTCACAAATGTTTTGTTTGATTTACAGCATTTTGGGCCCACTATTCCCGCTTAGAATACTTTACTGCTGAAAACTTTAAATAAAACATTCGTTAAATTCCCATAGGTCAATGTACATCCATTCTATGTTTAGTTCTTTGTTTCAGACTTATTATTTCAGCCTCCAAAATGTGTTTTTACTAACATAATAGTGTGATAAATGCAAGAAGTGTGTGCACAGCTTAAAACATTTGGAAATAGTTCTGCTAGAAGCTTTTCCTTTAGGCAGTTTATTTTCTATATAATGGTATTCTGTGTTCTCCTCTCTGCTGTCCCATGGGCTTCTGAAGGGTGAAGGTGAACACTGCAAATTCTAGTTTTCTACTTAAGAGTCAGGATAGTCTTTAATTTTTGATTAGCTGTTTGTGTTCACAGCTTTATCTGTGGGTATTTGTATCTATTTTGCTTTTGTTCTTTGCAAATTCTTATGGTTTGGCAAGGACCAGATTTTTTCTGACTTAATAAAATTTAGTCCTTCTGATAGAGTACTTTAGATGTTTATTCAGTAGCGTCAAAGAAATGCAATTTTGAAAGCAAGTTGTGAAACATTGTTGGAAATCATCTTGGATGTGCCTTCACCCTATTTTTGGTGTGTCCACTCTCTCGATTCTTAATTTACTGACTCAGAACCTTCATCTTAGGTCCTCAATACCTTTTTAGAGACCACTTTTTATGATGGTATCTTTTTTGTTTGTTGGTAAAGACAGATGGGATGCCATTCCAGTGCATTCTGGAAAATGACCCATTAGAAAGAGTTTTGAGAGAGAATATTTTAGGGCTTAGCTGTACATTGAGTGTTTCTTTACATCTTTAATGAGTCATCCTAATAGCCCAAGGTGTTGTTTCAGGCTTTTGATATGTTACATTCAACATTGTTTTTCTGACTGCATTGGGAGAAAATAAACTGAAGCATTAACATCTTTTCCCATATGTTCCTTTAAAAATGCTTGAAGAATAGAATTTTGACTGTTAGCAGCTCCTTCTATGTGCCGAAGATGAAGGATGCATCTGGATATTCAAATTGGTTCCTCTTCCTCTTGCTTCTTGAGTCTTTTCCCCAGAATTCTCCAGAACAATTATATATATATATGTATATGTATGTATATATATAACAAAAATATATAATTCATGACCCCAATAGCCAGTGGGATCTTGAGAAAGCATCAGTTTCTCCTTGGCCACCATGATGCAAGGTCAAACTCTGATAGAGAGTTACAATAACATTGAATGTTTCAGCAGATTAGTAGAGGAGTCTTAGAACCCCTTATTTCACAGTACATGGAAAGCTGCCAAATTGTGTCATTCTGGCACAGAAAAGACCTTGGAGTTTTGGAAGCAATGTCAATATAATGCTAAAACTAGAAATCTAAGTATCTATAGTAAATGTATTCAGGGGTAAAAGAAAGGTATAGGGAGACTTCAGGAGAAATAGTTTTATCCTGGCTACAGTTGCGATAGATAGGGGTAGATCATCTCCATTCTTAGTTCTCCCAAGTTCTACTAGTCTGTACCCTCACTTCATTCACCCGCTTCTAATATTCAACTTCCTTCCTATTTCCTATGAAGCTACTGACAACTGATTCAAGGAATGGGAATGGAAGTCTCCAAAGTGCTGTAGGAAGGAAATGTGCTTCTCAGATACTGGACCCTGGATAAAAGCTATAGCACTATGGCACTGGTCCTAGCAATCTGGACAGTACAGCCTGAGAAATGAACTGCTATTTGAGAACCAGCCAAGCTAATTTTGGAGAAGGTCATCACTAGAAATTTGGCTACCATTTAATGAATTCTTTTGGCCACAGCAATCCAAGAAACCACTTAATAGGATATTCAGAGCCTTGCTTGGAATCTGCATGAGCAATATGCATACTAACATAGATCTTTGGAGGCACTGATATAAGACTATCCTGGAGAATAGGCTTTATGATACATCATCTCCAGATCACTCTTTGCCTGGCATTTGTTCTTAGAGTCATGACCAAAAATATCAATTACTACAAAGCAAGTAATCACCTTAAAAAAACAATTTATTAGCATGTCCTTATTCAGATAATAAAATATACATCAGAAGCATTTTGCAACACAATGAAGTCCCAAATATGTCTTTTTTCTTCCATAAGAGAAAAATGGATAATTTGGAAAAAAGTTTTGATGGGGTATAATTTGAAGTAGGTGTTTTGCCTTCATTGTGGATACTTTATCTTGAGACAACAAAACCGAATATTTATCATGAGAACTTATGCTAAGCTTTTCCTTAAAAAAAAAAAAAAAAAGCAAGCCTCCTGAAAGAATCACTTTATTCAAGCTTGAAGCCAGAGTTCTTTTAGTCCTTTTTCTCAAAGAAAAGTATATAGATTTTTTGGAAAAAAATACTACCAATCTCTTTATTCTTTCTTTTCTATCTTCTTTTCCCTGAGTAATACCATATATATTTTAGTCTTTATGGATACATTGTTCATTTTAAAAATAGTATTAAATATTCCAAATATACATTTTGTATGTGCATATATGCATAATATCTACATATAACTATATATAAACATATATATTTTATACATGCAATATATGTTATATAGAGTAATTAGCATATGTGAATAATTAATCATTTATTAATTCCCCTCTCAAAGCACACACACACTGCCTCCACCCCTAAGTTCTGTTTTCCCTTTCCTAATACTTTTCTGACTGAAAAAAAATTTTTGACTGTTCTCATTATTAGATTGTTTTCTTAAATAATCATCAAAATAATAGATAATTTATTTTCAGATCCCTTATTTCATTATTATTGAAATGAAAATAGAAATACTTGCTTATAAAATTATGGAAATTTAATAGAAAGATAAGAGATTATATATTAATATATAACATTTTACAAACATTAAATTACTATATAAATGGAAATTATTACTACAATTATTATTAATTCTTCTTCTTATGATAATCCTATGCCCAATAGTCACTCAGCAAAGGTCTTGTAGTGATGATAAATGTATCATCTGTATCAATACAAAGCATTATTATCACACACCAAAGGTGTAGAAAAGAGTCAAGTAAACTTAGTCTCAGGGAAAAAAAATTTTGCATTGTATTTTAGTAGTATGCTAATATTGAAAGAATGTTTCGATTGATTTCAGGAGAACTGAGTTCTAGTTCCTGCTCTCCCAGATATGTTTGGTCTTGAAATTACTCTGCAGCTCAGTTTTCCTGATTTTCTTTTTAATATTGTTAAAACAGATAGGTAACAGAGCATGTAGAGTGCTGAACCTAAAGTCAAGAAAATGTAAGCTCAGAGTGATCTCCATCAAGTCCCTCAACCTGTTTGTCTCAGAGTAATAAGAGGTGAATAATAGTACTTACCTTCCAGGATTGACATATCAAATGATATAATATTCATAAAGTGCTTTGTGAACTTTAAAGTGCTATATTAATGTTAACTATATTAATTTTAATAACATCACCTAACTTTCTAAATATGTTCCTTTTTACTTCTCTTCCCAGAGAATCATTTCCATTATAGTTAATTTAAAAAAAAAAAAAAAGCATTCATCAAAACTAACTGAAACAGCAAACTAGTCTGATACAAGTGTTCTATATCCATAGTCTCTCACATCTGTAAAGATGGAAGGAAGGTTCATTTTTCTTATTTCTTTTTCAGAGTTGTGCCTGATCATTATAATTACATTCACTTACTTTTTCTGGTTTTATTTGCATTGTTCTCTTCATTGCATATATTATTTTCTTGATTCTGCTCACTTCACTTTGCACCATATCACATGTCTTCCTATGCATCTCTGTAATTTTCAAATTCATTGTGTTTTACATTACATTCAAGCACCACAATTTGTTTAGCCATTTCCCAGTTGTGGGACAATTAGGTGGTGCAGTGGATAGAGTGTTAGCCTGTGGGACCTTAGCAAGTTACTTAATTTTTTATTTGCCTCAGTTTCTTCATCTGTCAAATGAGCTGGAGAAAGAAATGGCAAACCAATATTTTTGCTAGGAAAACCACAAATGGGGCCACAAAGGGTTAGATATGACTGAAACAACTGAATAAAACCAATGAATTTATAGACCTAGATCCCATTTCTATAAAAATTGTATCTACATATATTTTGACTTACTTTTCTTCCTACCTTTGTCAGTTTTCCTCATTTTAAAGATTTATTTTCCTCATGTATAAAATAGGAATAATACCACTTGCAACACAATATTCCTCCTATTTTGAGGGAAGCATTTGGCTTTCTTCAAACTCCAAAATGCTCTAGAATCTAAGAAGAATGTCATATACAAAATAACACTCCTTAATGTGTCAGATTGCCTTTTTGGTGATTTTTATGTGATTAGCATACTAAACTCTGCTCACTTATGCTCGATGTTCTGTTTCTAATAAACATGTTCTATTCACAATTTTAAACAGTCAGAGAAGATATTATTAAAGAGCATTCTTTTTTTAAAAAAATAAAATAAAATTTTGTCATTTACAATTTTCATTACAGTATTTTCCTACCATCTTCCGGAAAGCCATCCTTTATACCAAAGACTGGAAAAGAAGGGGAATACGATTCAATCTGAAGTTACCCTTCCTGATTCTGATATGTGTGCTAGCATAGTGTTTAGGTGTTTGGAGGATGGTAGCTACTTTTGTGTGGTATTACTCACTGTTTGAAGATTCTTGAGTTTTGAGATGATGAAGTAATTTTATATTGACTGAGAAGATCAGTGACTCTTTAGGAAAAGGCAATGATACCATTCTTAGTTCTTTCTTCCTTTAATTCTCCAGTATAGAAAGTATTTCCTTCTTACTATATTTGTTGTAAAGGGGTTGGGGGTGGGAAAGAGCCCTTTCCCTCAATCCAGACCATATATATGATGAGCTCTCTAATTTGGCACCTAGATCTTATTGAAATTCAACTCAGGACTCTGGTTGCCTTTTCCAGTTTTTGTTTCTTTTACTGAGTAGATGATGAAACATTGGACTTGAAATGGACATTTCTAGGCTTTGAGGTAACTTCAAAAGGTCCAGAAATTCTGAGTGCATTAAATGGAACTCACTGGGAGCAGGGGAAGATTCTACATCAGAAAGGATGGCCACCAACAAGAGGAAAAGCCTTAGCTTTTCTGGCTATCTGTTCAGTTTCCTAGTTTCTTAGGTCTGCAAGTGGGCAAGGGTGAAAAAAAAAAGCAAATTGGGAAAGAAAAGCACTGGTGAAAAGATTAGGTAGCCATCTCAAAAAATAGACTTTATTTACACTAGACAGAATGAATTCCTTGTATCTAGAATGTGTTATCATATTTTTAGAAAGCTTTCTCATCATTAAAGATTCACATTTCACATAGGGATTTAACTACATTAAAAATTAAAATATCTTTGACTGTAAATTCATTGGTTAAGATGCAATAGGAATATTTATGATCAATCACATAAAACCTATAAAGAAGGACACAATAGTTCTATGTTCTCTCCATGTAATCCTTCCTCTCTCTCCATCAGTTTGACATTCATCAGTGGAGTGGTTAAGCAGCCCTAGACCCAAAATTATGCTTTCTACTAGGTTATCAGAAGCTAACCTATATGGACTTAGTGGATCATCTGTGCCATCCTTTTTACCTCTTACTTAGAGAATAATAGATCAATGCTATCCAGTGCTATCCAAAAAGTTTAACAAATCCAATGCTTATACCTCTCCTCTAATCTCTGTGACTGCCTGTCTAGATTAAAACTGTCTTCCCTGGCCACCAATATATGTTGTATTTCCCTAACAGAGTATAAACTCTTAGAAGACAGGGACTGTATCATGACTTAGTACAATGGTGGAAACATAGTGGATGATTAACAAATGCTTGCTGATTGAATGGTGAAGGGAGTTAATGTACCAAGTTTCCCAACATCAGTGAAATAATAGGTCCAATTCTTCTTCCTTCTCTCCACTTCCCAAAAAGCATGCATCATGGTGGCAAAGAGGAATAGATTGGTGCTGGCCTTAGGCAAAAGTGTGAAACTAGGTTTGCTTTTTAATTCCTTTCCACTTCTCCTTTCTTTATTTACCTATTCCATCCTGATTCTTCTACCCCTAATCTTGTGGTCATTGCTGCCAAGAACACTACACATTAAAATTGCTTTTCTCTTTTTCTCCTTCCCCATCAAACATCCAGGGATGTGTTATCAAAGGTTGAACAACCAACTCCTCCAAAGCCCAATATATGCTTTTAAGTTTAATTTGCATTATGACATTTTTTTCATTACTATCAAATCCAGACAACCAACAAAATAATAAATCAAGCTGTAATTTGCAGCATTTATCAATTTCTGAGGTGTAAATGCTTGAGCTGAAATTTTAACAAAACCTATTCTGTCTAAGCTAGTTTCAGGACACCTAAATTCCCTCAGTACTTAGCCTTTTAGCCATTAGTGCATTCTCATGGAAGCATGTGACCTACTAACATCCAAAACTTAATGGATTACCCAGCCTAGTAAAATTTGTATTTTAAAAGAGAACCTAGACAGGTAAATGCTTTAATTTAAAAGGACTAAGTAGAGAAAATTTAAAAACTGAAGAATAGCCTTTTTCCATGTTCTTAAAAAAATTATCTACCACATTGCTTTGTAAATAATAATTGTTGGGAACTGCAATCTCTAAGCTACTAGCAAAGCCAGAGCATTGAGATCGGATGTGCACAGCACTCATTCAGAAAACATTTCTTTCTATAATTAATATCATTGAGTTTTTTTTTTTAAATACTGGAAGTTTTCTATCCTAATAACATCAATTTTATTATGAGGCAAATGACAGATATATTTCAAAAGTATGAAGTCTTGACACTCAAGACCCTACAAGTTCCCCTTTAGAAAAATACAATCCTAAGAATATAAAGAGATTAAACAATCCATAGGACTAACAAAGTATAAGTAAACTAACAAGTTACTAACATTCACCTTTTATTATTAGCCATGAAGTAAGATAGCTCATAGTTAGCATTTAACCATGAAGTAAAATAATCAATAGTTAGCATTTAAGTAATTTAGTTATATAGTTAATAGTCAGTATTTAACCATGAAATAATATAGTTAGCATTTACTCAAATGTCAAATATAGTAATCCATAAATTAGAAGGAATCTTCCAACTAAGCACCAGATAGAGATATGTCACTGAGTTAATTGTCTGTAAATCTGACTATGTTGACCTAGGGAAATGTATATGTAATCATTATTTAATATACAAAATAAAGCCTGAGGGAACTTGAGGGCAATAGCAGAAGAAGCAGCAGCTGCTAGCAGCAGGGCTACAGCATCTCTCCCATCAGTTCCTCATTCAATCTGTACCTCTGACTCCTGTCTTCCTTTGATGCCGACCCTATTCCTCCTGCCTCAGTTTCCCCGAGAATCCTTGTAGAGGCTGGATCTCTACAAATAATAATAATAACAACTATAAATAATATTAAGCAATATTTATATAGCACTTAAGGGTTTGCAAAGTGCTTTATATTATATGATTTTTGCAACAATCTTGAAAATGGGGTGGTTATTTTCCCCATCTTCTGTGGCTTTTCACATATTACTGACAGTGGCTTAATAATATAATAGTAATATTAGTAATATTAATATCAATAACAATAATTAGTATTAGATTTGACACTTATACAGTACCTAGAGTATGCCAGGCACAGTGCTAAGAACTTTATAGATACTATCTCATTTGATCCTTACAACAACCCTAGGAAGTAGTTGCTATTATTATCCCCATTTTACTGACGAAGAAACCGAGGCCCACAGAGGTTAAAAGAAGATTGTCTATTGCTCCATTAAGCTGAATGTGTTATTTTCTTAATGAGTTTAGAAAAGAAGCATTTGTAGACCTCAAATTCAAAAACTTATCACTTTCCCCACTAGTAATTTGTATTCCTTATGTATATAAAGGAAATCTTATAGTAAGTAGAGACTGGATATTGGGATTAGACCTCTTTCAGCCTTGCCTCTGATTATTACTTGAGCAGATGCTGATCAGAACTGGTAGAGGGAGTTTCCTCACTGGGAGTTTCCTATACCCTCACAGACTCAATGCAAAATGTAGGTAAGATGCCCACTATTAAGAATTATTACAGATCTGGTCAACATCCACCTTTATGAGTGGTAGTTATTGTGTGAGAATGAAGGAAAGTTGAAAGCTTACATCGAGTCGTATGGTTTCTTGTAAATTGATCAGCTGAAAGAGAAGGTTTAATCCAACATAAGGAAGATTCCAAGCAAGTTTCGGTGAAGTATTACCTCATATGCCATATAAAAATACTTTTAAAATAATAGGCTATTTTAACAGGAAACTAATGTTTTTAAAGGAGGTACAGTCATAGGGGAATGATGTAAACAAAGCTTGAGTGGGAAGTTTATACCCTTCTATTGGAAGGTATTCCAGTTTAGATAAAAAAATGACTAAGTGGGTTAATTGGTTGACATAGGGAAGAGATTCTGATATCTGAATTGTCTTCTGTGTGTGTGGTCTGTCCCCGGCTAATCCTTTTCTCCTTCATCAGTACTCTCCAATTTGATGAAAAAAAGAAAACAACCCACCCCCCCCCAAAAAAAAACAGCATATGGAAATCTTCTATGGGGTGTTAGTGATAGTATCCATCTTACCATTGTTGAATCTGGTACTAGAATACTCATTGTTTATATTCAAAGTTTCTCATGTTATATTGCCCACAGTTTATCTTACACTCTTGTAGAGAAGTGTTATTACTAAACTAGTATTAAAAAGCATCAGGAATACAAGTTATGTTTGAATCTGCTGCTCTTTTCCTACTAAGATTTTCTCCAATTACTTAATTATCTCATGTACCCAAAAAGTGGGATAAACTCTAGTGAATGTTAATTGATGATTTGGTGGGCCCATAATGATCTGTGCTTAATTCACACTAATTTTAAAAGTTTCAGTTGAGCTGTTTTGCAATGTTGTCTTTTTTTCTTCAGATTCTGAAAAGCTATACTTATAAATTAATTAAATTAATAAATTGATTGTATCCATGTATCATAGGATCTCAAAGTTAACTGGGGCCTTGAGTCATTTTATACAAGTTTTAACTCTGTGGTAGGAGCAATATTCTCTAAGATCCCTGCCATTTGCACTAGGTTATTTTTTTTTTTTCCTAAGTGGGATGGAAATCATCTCTGAGACTTAATTGCTCTAGGGGATTAAGACTTCAACTATTAAAATAGTTGGTCATAGTATAAAAGTCTCTCCTATGAGAAGTCACTGACAAATCAGACCTGCATAATTTCTGACCAGGCATGCTAAGTCAGAGATAAGGGATCTGTGCCCAATTGGACCAATGCTGTATCCTTGCTGAATATTATTCTCATGCTATATTAAATTATAATTCCTTTTGTTAAATGTTAGATGGTAAACAAGAACTTTGTTTTGTTCTAATTGTGCTGGACCAGATTGAGTCAGATCTGTCCTGGAACAAATTTTATAAAGAAATTCACTGTATATTATAAGGTTATATTATATTGTATTATGTTACAGTATGTTATAATTTATTATAAAAACTATTTGTTGTACAATATATTATGACAATTATGACTTCCCAGGGTGATTGTGAGAATCAAATGATATAATATTTATAAAGTACTTATCACAGTTCATAGAAGATAGTAAATGTTTAATAAATCTTTTCGTCCCTCTTTCTTCAAAGTAAATATCTTCTTCAAAGTAACTATTCTTTGTAATGACTAATTGATTTTTAATGGTTAAATAGACTGGGATGCTAATCGTTGGCATTTAAAAGTGTGTGCATGAGAGGTACAAATCACTGGGAGATCAAGCTAGAGAAGAAATACCCCAATAAAACCCAGAGAAACTCTTGATCCCTGGGGCAGGGGATGGATATGACCAGTCTGGCTTTGGGGAGTGAGCCAGAGCTTATTTGATCTATTTGAATATTTCCAGAGGCAAGAAATTCACTACTTCAAAAACTTCGAATTCTGTTGTTGGTTAGCCCAGAAGGGATATTCTGTGAGGATTAGTGCCTCTGGTGTTGAGGATTAGTGCCGAGAGTTCTCAGGGCTGCTACTCTACCTAGGATATCCACCTTCCCCCTCTTACCTGTGCCTTCAGCATGTGGCCACACTCTGGTAAAACTGCTCTGCAGATGTGCTAAACCAGGTTGAGGGTAAATGATAATCTTCAAACCCCTCAATGAATAAGCAGGATGTCTTTCAAAGACTTCTCTCTGTGAAATGGGTAGATAGAACAATTTGTTCTGATGGCCAAGAAGGTAGCTGAAGCAGGCATCATGGAGCACGTAGAGCTTGTTTAGACACTGAAGATGCCAAGGTCATCCACTGTATCCTGGGCTATTGCCAGTCTTGATTTTGTTTTGCCACTCAATCTTGATGATTCTGGAGTGAGGCTGAGGATTTTCTGCAACTTTATCTCACTTAAATTCAATTCACATTCAGTCAGGTGATAAAATTGGTCCTCTTTTAAAAGGAGAAACAAACAACAGCCCTGAGAGAAAATTCTTATGTTGACCTGGTGCTTTCTATCAGTTTGTCCTTTAGAAATACTCATAATAAATCTATTTCTTCTTATTTTGTCAATGTTCATTTTAAAAGGCAGGTATTGGGAAAGCACCCAGAACTGAACATAGTATATAGATGTGATCTGATCAAGAGTATAGATTTAGAGCTGGAAGTATTATTAGATTTATTGTAACTGAAATTTAGATATATTAAGAAACTTATTTAGGCTCACAGAGTTAATAAATATCTGAGCCAGAATTTGAACCTATGTTCCTACTCCATGTCTAGTGCTTAATTCACTATACACACTACTTTCAACAGAGTTCAATGGGTCTACTATCTTCTTTAATTTGGACACATATTGGTCATTTTATTAAAAAGGTTTCTCCCCCGCCTCCTCCCCATTACAGTCTTTATTTGCTTTGACACATGGTACAAGTCCTCTCCATTTCTTTTGGTAAATCTTTAACAAGGGATCCACCTCATGTGTCAGTAACATTCCTCTGGATTTTTTTTTTTTTTGGCATTTCATGGATACCAATGCTATCTATCAATCACTCTCACTCCTTAATTTTTTTCTTTTTCTTTTTTTCCAGTTACTCCTTAATTTTGCTACGTGACTGATCCATTTCCTTTTCCAGGAATAAATTCAGTGTCTGTTGGTAAATGTTTCACAACTGGAGTGTGTTGGTAGATGTTTAATAACTCACTCTCAAAAAATGCATATTTGACAAAATTTTAAGTTTAATTTGTATTGTTAGTTTTTTCTCCATCACTTTCTTATGTTTCATCAACAAAACAAAAAAACAAATCTTGCAATGTCGCTGATTTCTAATATGTAAATGCTCACACTGAAAATTTAACAATTGATTGTTAAGCTAGTTGACTCCAGAACACCCCTGGAATCTCTCTGATGACACTCTTTACATGTTTTTTCTTCTGTGTTATTCTTCATTGTTAATATGATGTGGTTTACTCACATCTACTATATATGTCTTCATTCCCTTTCATTTGTTCCACAACTTAAATCCTTTGACAGTTATTATATGTCATGACTCATAGTCACAGAGAATAGAACAATATTGATGTTAAAAAGATGGGCTGTTGTTTTGGGGAGAAACTTGGGAATCATTAAAAGTAGTTTGATATTTACCAGAGGCAATCCAATCTGTTCTCTTCCTTCTATTTAATTTTTGTTCATCTTCTTGTCTATCTGTAGTGCCTATCTAGCATAAGTGCCAAGAATTAACTCTATAGGTTGTTCACAGAAAAGCATATTATAGTCTATATAAGCATCATTCTTCATCTACTTATATTTTCCTGTGAAATACAAATTAGTTAAATTGTTAATTTGAATTAGTTAAATTGAATAGTTAAATTGAACTGCAACATTAATCCACAAGTTCACATTTGTTGTATATAAATTTTTGACCATATATTAGGTAATATTTGTACAATATTTTAGGGCTTGCAAAGTACTTTGCATTTATTACCTCATTTGATCCTATGGATTCACCTGGCTATGCTATATTTGGTTTACATCCCTCCAATTTATTATTATTTTTTTTGCAAGGCTATAATAAAAAATCTTACCAAATGCCTTCTAGAAATCCAGATGCTGTAATGTCATTTAACTATGGCATATACCAGTAGCTTCCTGTTACTTGAATTTGTCAAGGTCCTTCACTATCTAACACCTTTACTGGTCTTGCCATTCCTGATACACAATATTCTATCTCCCATCTCCATTCCTTTGCACTAACTGTCCTTCATTCTTTCATCTTACGTCCTTCTCTTGGAATGTTTCCTTTATGACTTAAGGATTCACCTTCTCTATGGGATTAGCTCATTCTGTCTTCTCTCTCTCATTAGGTGGAATAAGTGCTGGATCATCTCTGACTCCCAGGCTAACAGTGTACTCAGTACCCTCCTCCCTTGGAGTCTAAGTTGCTGATAAAAAAAAAAAAAGAGAGAAATAATGCACATACTTTTCCTTAGTAGTAGGGAAACCCACTTTGTAAAAATCCACTAAAAGTTTTAAATGTATTTTATCTGAATTGCATCAATGACTAATCAGAAATGTGTAAAAGATTGTCCATGAGTAAATAAATATTCTGAAAAGACTTTCCATAAACTTTGGCAGACAGGCCTGGCCAGATATTGCTCCTAAATCTAAATACTTCCAATGCTTTTTTTTTTTTTTTTTTTTTTTGCTGAGGCAATTGAGGTTAAGTGACTTGCCCAGGGTCACACAGCTAGGGAATGTTAAGTGTCTGAGACTAGATTTGAACTCAGGTCCTCCTGACTGCAGGGCTGGTCCTCTATTCATTGCGCCACCTAGCTACCCTCCAATGCTTTTTATTTTATACCCACCCACACTCCTAGTTTGTTTGTTTGTTTGTTTGTTTTTTTTTTAACACACATTCACATACATTTACATATACACCAAGATGCAGTATAACAAACAGGGAATATAGGTTCACCAAGCTCATAAAAGTTCATATATAAATATATTGGGACAATTGTACCTTAGGGATCTGTGATAGAAATCAAAAGGAAAATATTGCTGTTAGTGTAACTTTTACATTGATGAGGACTGATGTCTGACGCATGTAGTTGTTTTTAGTATATCATGAAGGGGAATTTTAGCCTCAAAGATTCATCCTGCACTTCTCATAGGGATACTGAGTCCCCCCCAAAATATGCAAAAATTTGTCTATTTTTATCTTCTGTGATCTTCTTTATCTCTTATTTGATCATGAACTTTTTTGCTATCCATAGTGGTTCTTGTACCAATATGTAGAAGACTAACACAAAGCTAGAAGAAACTCTACAAGTCCAAAAAAGTGGATTTCTTTTGGGAAGTAACCAAAGGGAGCAGTTTTCAGCTTTTGCACTCCCAGCATTCTATAGTTATCTAAATTTTTTTCTAGCTAAAATTCATCTTTACAATAAAGCATATTTTTCAACAAATATCACTAAAAATCTGAGTTATACATTGGATTTTACTTTCATTTTTAAGAGATGTAGAGGTAATGTTCACTTCATAACTAAACATTTAAAAGTTATTTGTTATTAAATTTTGGGAAATAGGTAGGAGAGTCTAATTTCTATTCCAATTCATAATTAGCCTGAGGAATCTAGTATACTTATTTATTCTTCACCTGGGCTACTGATTTTGTTTTTTAATACAAGTTCAAAACTTTACATTTGTTGATATTAAATTTGTTATTTTTATACCTTTCTAAATAAAATGCAGAATATTCAAAATATTTTTCAATATATTTTAAATATTTCCAAATTATGTGTAAAAATTTTAACATTAATTTTTTTAAGAATTTGAGTTCCAAATTCTTTCCCTCTTTCCTAATCCCCCCCCCCAAGGCAAGCAATTTGATATTAATTGCATATGTTGTCATGCAAAACATATTTACGCATTAGCCATGTTACAAAAGAAAACAGACAAAAACTATCTCCCCCCTCAAAAAAAGTAAAATAAGTATACTTCATTCGTATTCAGAATTGATTAGTTCTTTCTCTGAATGTAGATAGTATTTTTTATCATGGGTCCTTGGAATTGTCTTGAATCATTGTCTTCATCAAAGCAGCAATAACAACATTGCTGTTAACTATGTACAATGATCTTCTGGTTTTATTCACTTTGCTTGAGTTTAATATGTCTTCCCAGGTTTTTTTTTTTTTTTTTTTAAACCAACCTGCTTGTCCTTTCTTATAGCACAATAGTATGTACCCACAATCATATATCACAACTTCTTCAGCCACTTCCCTATTAATAGGAATCTCTTCAATTTCCAATTCTCTACCACTAAAAACAGAGCTACTATAAATATTTTTTGTTCACATAGGTTCTTTTCATTTTATTTGATTTCTTTGGAATACAGACAGCATTGGTATTGCTAAATCAAAGATATCATGCAAAGTTTTATAGCCCTTTGAGCATAGTTCCAAATAGTTCTCCTGCATGGGTGGGGTACTTCACAACTTTACTAATAGTGCATTAGTGTCCCAATTTTTCCATATCCCCTCCAGCACTTGTCATTTATCTTTTCTGTCTCATTAGACAATCTCATAAACATGAGGTGTTATCTTAGAGTTGTTTTAATTTGCATTTATCCAATATAGAACATTTAGAGTGATTTAGAACATTTTTTTTTTCATGTGACTATTGATAGCTTTGATTTCTTCTGAGAATTGCCTGTTCATATTCTTTGACCATTTATCAACTGGGGAATGACTTTATTTTTTATAAATTTGGCTTAGTTCCTTATTTATTTGAGAAATGAGACATTTATCAGAGAAATTTGCCATAGAACATCTTGCCCCATCCTCATTTTCTGCTCAGTCAAAATCCTTTAAAGTAATTATTTATAAAGTAAAATGAGTGGAAAATTAAAAACTCTCACAGGATGTGACACACATTTCTTAATTTTTTCATTTTTCAATTAACAAACTTATCTTTCTCCCCACCTATTTTTTTTTTTTTTTTTTTTGCTTTTTGCTAAGGCAATTGGGGTTAAGTGACTTGCCAGGGTCACACAGCTAGGAAGTGTCTGAGACCAGATTTGAACCTAGGTCCTCCTGACTGGTGCTCTATCCACTGCGCCACCTAGCTGCCCCTCCCCACCTATTTTTAATCTTTTGAGGTGATCTTATAATATGCAGAATCAGGAAAAACAAATTTCTATATTGGTCATGCTCAAAGAATATATGTATCAATCTTCATCTTAAATTCATCACTTGTGTGCTATGAGAGAGACAGCAGACTTATCAATCCTTTGGAATTGTGGATGGTGAACACACGATAAGAGATTTTTCAGTCTTTTATAAGTTTTTTATCTTGAATAAATTGATCTCCTGGTTCTGCTCCCTTCATTTCCTATCAGTTCATATAATTCTTCCCAGGTTTCTTTGGAACCATAACTTTTATCATTTAATATAGTACAATATGTTACTATGCTATAATTTAATAACAGTTATTTAGTGCTTTAAGGTTTTGCAAAGCACTTTAAATATGTTATTTCATTTTATTGTCACAATAATCCTGGGATGTAGGTGTCATTTTATAAGTGAAGAAGATGAGACATATAGGTAGCATGACCTAATTGGGTCAGACAGGTAGTAAACTTTTAAAATTGAATTCAAATTCGGGTTCTCCTTACTCCAAGTCCAGCACTCTATGGACTATGCCACCTCGCTGCCTTTGTTCGTCATCATTTCCTAATTGGTAGTTATTGACTGTTACAAAAAAAAAAAAAGGTGCCATAAATATTGTTTTTCACATGCATCCTTTTCCTCTTTTAAAATATATATTTGGGAGGGGAAGGTTAAAGCAAGAAGTACTTTTATTTGGTCAAAACTCAATTTAGTAACTTTGAGGTCATGGATCCTGATTGATTTCCTGAATGGGGTATTAGTTCACACTACTCTATCAAATGTGTTAATGTGCTTGTTTAACCATAATCCCTCTAACAACTATTATCTTCCCTTTTTTTCATCATCATTGCCAATCTTTTGGGTGTGAGATATAACCTCAAAGCTGCTTTTAATCTGAATTTCCTCAATTTATTAGTGATTTGAAAAATTGTTTCCTTATTGATATTTTTCCTTTGTAGGTTTCTTATTCATACTCTTTACTATCTATTGGCATATGGCTCATATAAGTGTAAAGCAATTTCATATATCGTAGAAGTAAAACTTTTATCACAGAAACTTGCTGCAAAGATTTTTTTCCTCAATTAACTATTTGTCTTCTCATTTTTTTGGTGAAAATTTAAATTTTATGTAATGAAAACTTTCCATTTTATATTCTGCAATCCTCTCTTTTTATTATTTGATTATGAGCTCTTCTGTGATCTGCAGATCTGACTGGAGTTTTCTTTTTTGCTCTTCTAATTTATGATGTTATCTTTTATATTAGCAAGTCATGCACTCATTTGGAGCTTATCTTGGTACATAGGATAAGATATTAGTCTATACTAATCTTTGCAACACTGCTTTCCAGTTTCCTCAATGATTTTTGTCAAGTAGTGAATTCTTCCCTCATAGCTAGGATCATTGGGTTTATCAAGCACTGTAACTACATTTGTTTTATTCTGTATATAGTGTGACTAATTTGCTTAAGAATTGACCTCTATTTTTTAAGCAATATTAAATTCATCCTTTGAATCTTTGCTACTTTGTGGTGAAGTTTGATATGTGGTACTGCTAGCCCCCCTCCTCTCTCCACTTTTTTTTTTTTTATCATTTCCCTTAAGATTCTTAACTTTTCGTTCCTGCAGATAAATTTCATTATTACTTTTGCTAGCTCAGTAAAGTTATATTCTGGTAATTTCACTGGGTATGGCACTTAATAAACTTAAGTTGCATTGTCATTTTTATTATGTTTTGGCTTGCCCATGAACAATTAATATTTCTTCTATTATTTTTGTAAAGGGGGTTTTGTTGTTTAATATGCTCAGTTCCTGCATGTGTCTTAGTGGACAAAATTCTGAAATAATTTAAACATTCTATAATTATTTTAAATGAAATTTCTCTGCTTCTTCCTGCTGGATTTTGTTAATGATATACAGATATACTAATGATTTATGTGGTTCAACTATATATCCAACTGTCCAGCAAAGCTGATTGTCAAATTATTTGTGAGCATTTACACCTTGGAAGTGAACAAAGCTATAAATCAGGGCTTGATTTATTATTTTATTGATTGTCTAGACTTAGAGTGATAATGGAAAAAAATAATAATAAAGATTAAACTTAAAATTGTGTCATGTACTGATTTTTCTAAGCCACAGTCGTTAAATTAAATTTCACTCTGTTTATAGTCTAAGGAAAAAAAAAATTGGATCTATATAACTTAATCTCTTTGGTGAAGTAGATTCACAAATTTATATGTACAGGCAACCCTAGATGTTAATGAATCCAACCCTATCATTTTATAGATAAAAAACTGAGGTATGAAGACATTAAATGGTTCGCCAAGGATCACACAATTAGTAAGAATATGAAGTAGAATTTTTATCCAGGTCTTTCTGACTAAATTTAGTACCTTCTGCATTGTACCATGATATTTGTCAGGGACAACCTTCCAGTCAAGAGAAGTTTCTGATGATTTAAACAGAACATTTGAACTTTTATCCTTTCTCTCAATAGATACATCAATCATTGTTCCTCCTTTTTATTTTCAGTCCTTCAGTTCATCTATAAGAATGAACCAAAGTAGTTACCTTATGCTAATAGGAAAATACAAAATTAATTTTAAAAAATTATAAATCTAATTTTAAAAAAGAAAAATTAGATTAGACAGCTGCTTCCTTGGACAGAGGGTAAAAAGGTAACAGTTATTTCTCTATTGTTCAGAGCTCTCTGTTAGGGGAAGTTCATCTTAGATGTAACATACTCTTCATTTATGCCTCAGACAGTCCCATCTACTGCTGGTGGACAGAAATAAGAGGAAAGATGAAGACTGGTTCTACTCAAACACTGGCCCTGTTGGCTATTTCTGTTTCTTTCCAAATTTCATTTAATCACCTTGATGCTGTTACTGAAGCTCTTTCAACTTGGAATTCAATTATGTGTTTGTGCTCAGCATCTTCCATCTTAATGACTGAGCTATTGATAAATAATTTAAAGCACGACAAAGTCAGAGAGAGAATCTTATGGTTTGCCATTAGAGACCTTCCTCTGGGATGATAGTAAGCAATTCACAAAGCAACACAAATTTGGTGGAGTTATTCAACCAACTATAAATTCACCTTGCTGTACAACCCACATCTCTCCATCTAATTCACAAGTACTTTGCAAGATTTGGTCAAGTACCTAATTGAAATCTAGAGGCTTAAGTGCTACATAATGATAGGCTTCTCTTGATAGATCTTTCAAAAAAGTAAATGAAGTTATTTTAGCATGACTTGTTTTTAATGAACTGATGCTGTCTCTTGGTGATTATCGATTTTTCCCTTCAGTGCTCATAAATCATCTATTAAATAATTCATCTTAGAATTTGTTGGGAAATTAGCATCAAGATTTTGGGTCTGCTGTTTCTGTAATTTTCTTTTCTGACCTTTTTTGAATCCTGGGATATTGGTCCATCTCCAATACTTTGCAACTTCTCCTGTTCTAGATTATTTCTCAAAAATGATAGTGATTTTATGATTGTGACTGAAAATTATTTTAGTACATGAGAAAGCAATTTATTTGGGCTTGAAAACATACTCATTTAAAGTAACTTGACACTTTTTTGTTGCAGCAAAAAACTAGAAACCAACAATAGCTGCCAACTGTGGGGAATGGTAACAAACTGTTAAAGATGAATATAATAGAATATTGTATAAGAAATGACATAGGATTCAATCCCATCAGCATACATACTCCCATCTTTTTTTTTTTTAACACATTTGTTTGAGAGATTCATGAAATCGTAGAAATAGCAGTAAATATGGAGCTAAAAAACTTCATTTTAAGTATTTGCTTTGACACTAAGAACATGTGCCTCATCTATCTCATGATAGAGAGGAAAGCATTTTGTAAACTTTGTGGACAATTATCATTGTAATTTTCTATTTAAAGAAAAAGAACATAAGGCTTCATTAGTGACTTGGGATATTTGTTTTATAATTCTTACAATGCATATATGTTACATATAATATATATTTTGTATATATAATAGCTCATAAAGTGAGTAGAATGAGTTTTGATATTAATTGCAGATAGGACTGTGAGAAATTACATGCTAAATTGATTTATTTTTATTTATTATTATTATTATTATTTTTGCTGCTGAATTTATTTTTAACAAAATTACCTGAATTGTGAAGGTAATCTTACAGTGCCACTCCCTGTGAAGGTTGTGAGTAGCCCGATCACCAAGCCCCATTTGGTCATTGTTTGGGTCCTGATCAGTCATTTCTGCTTTGGCCAGAAATCCTGAGGGTCTTGCCCTCCCAGATTTATTCATTTATTTAGTTTTTTTTTTGGACTAGGTGAAAGAGGAAATTCTTTGCTTCAATTGCTACCTAGTCTTACTCATTGAATGGGTGCAATCTTAGTCAAACTGAGACCTCTTGGAGATCTTACCTTAAAAAGGTCAAGGTCTCCCACCTCATCTAGTGACATCTCTAGTCCTCCTGATCTATATCTTGCCACTGGATCCAGATGGCTCTGGAGGAAAAGTGAGGAAGGTGACCTTGCACAGCCCTCCCTCACTTAAATCCAAGGAGGAAATTCTCTTTTGTTAACCACCATTGACTCTGTCAAATAGACTGGCCTTCATCCCTTTGAGAAGATACTAATCCTGTCAGTCTGGCAGGCAATAAGCATTTATTAAGCACCTACTATATTTCAGGCATTGTGCTAAGCACTGAGGATATAAAAAATACACTGAGTAGGAAAAAGATAGTGCCTGCTCTCAAGGCACTATCTAATGTCTGGAAATGAAAGCAAGATCAGTGGGCATGGTGGGGCAGTGAAATAGCAACTTCTTCTAGAAGACCCCAGCTAAGGAAGAAATATTCTGTCCTCCATAGCAGATTGCCCTTCAGATTTTTTCAATCCTACTTGGCTTGATTAAATTAATTAAGATGAGGGAACAAAGGAACTTTTCTAAACTTCAAAGGGATATATATATATATATACGTATATATATATATATATATATATGAATATATATATATATAGTCTTAGTTAGCAAATGTTTATTATTCTGTAGACTACACTATGACATTTTGAAACTTTGTATAATTGACTTCCAGCAGAAAACCAGAAGAAGCTAATGAGCTAATAATAAATGAGAAAGCACATGAATTGGGCTCACAACCTTGAATTCTAACTTTGCCTCTGCTGTTAACTGTCCATATGACCTTGGGCAGATCATTTAATTATGAGGAAGTTGAGAAGTCATTTAATTTATCCTGCCTCATTCAGGAGTCTCATTGGGAGCATTGCTGACAGTGGTCATCCATCATTTTCTTGAATACTTCTAATGATGGGGACATTCTTGATAAAAAAATATTCTCTAGTTTCCTCAGCTACAAATGAAAGGGCTAAATCAACCTCTAAGTTTTCCTTATAGTCTAAAATTCTAAAATCCTCAGTGTATGTGTCTCAAATGGGAAGTAAAGCTTTGTGAAAAATATTTATTGAATAGAGAAATTGTTTGTACAATGTGATTGTTCACAGTATAAGACATTTATATAGGTAAATATATAAATTAGAATGTAATAGGTGAATGAATATAAAGTACTATTAGAATACAAATGAATAATTTTAAGTTTTGGTTAGTCTCATTCTTGTTAGTCTCATACTTTTGTTGTTCCCCACCCCCTCCATTATAGCAATCAGTACTTTTTATTTCCTCTATAGTAGGCACAAATAAGAGATTTATGATATTCTAGCTCTGTTGATTGCTTAGTTAAGCCTTTTGATAATAGAACAAAGTTATCACTAGAGTTTTACCAGTATTATTATTTTCCAAAGGATTATCTGGTTCTTTATCCAGGAAACCTGGTGACAATGATAAACCTGCCCAAACTACACTCATGTAGTTTGTAGAATATCCAGAAGGATTTGGGGGAAATCACAGCTTTATTTCTTCTGAGGATTCTTATTATTGACAAATTATAAGAGTCTTCTTACATACCTCACTGTAATATAAAGTTGCAATTTCACTGAGCTAGCCTAATGACCTCATAAACCAGAAGAGCAAACGTTGAGTAGTTTATCAATGTCTACAATACGCTTGCCAGATGAAATTTTTGTCTCGAGAGCAGTTCTTGAGTGTATGTTTTTCATTACTGTAATTTCCCTTTAAGAGAGTACATTTCTATTGAAAATATACAAAGAAAAATGTAGAGTTGAAATGGAATTGTCTTCTGGAAAGATGCAATCAACTGCTGCTGTTGTGTTTTCTAAGCAAAAGTTTTATTCTTGATTCAGTTGGCTCTGAGAGGTGAATTTTAGAATCCCACAGCATAAAATGATCATTATCTGAGAATTGAAATTATTTTGAGATTTTTTTAAAGGCTAATTCCAAAACAGATCTGGGTTTCCTGATTTAACTGAGTAATCTAGTAAAATTAGACACCACTGATAGAGAATAAATGAAAATTCAGATGTGGTCTAAAATTTACCTGCATTCTGCATTTGAAGAAGACATTGCTAAGAATATAAGTATAATCAATATGGTAAAAAAAATTAGAAAAGATCAAACTTCTCATTTTTCATTTCATATACTTATTAAGCACTTACTATGCTCAATTCATTGTACTCACTATAAACAATTTAATAGTTTTCTACTTCTTTTTCTATGTCTCTTTCCTTAAGCTATTTATCCTTAAACCCAAATCACTCTGGTTCTCATTGATTGGTCAATAATAAGTCCCACTCCAAGCTTCATCATTGTTTGAATTATGCTGGCCCCAAGTTAGTGTAAATAAAATTGTTTCTGTTTTGGTTAGGAACTCTGAGGGTTTTTCTCTGGCAGATTTTATTACTCATTAATTTATTTTGACTAGGTAAAAGAGGGCTTTTTTTTTACCTCACTTTTACCTACCCTTAATTATGAAATAAGTGTTGTCTCAGAGAAACCGAGATTTGGGGAAAACCTAATTTAAAAAGGTCAAGGCCTCCTACTGCATTGGGACCATTTCTAGTCATACTGATCTCTGTCTTGTCACTGGATCCTGATGCCTCTGGAGGAGAGAATGAGGCTGGTGACTTTGTACAACCTTCCCTCAATTAAATCCAATTTATTTGCAATAATAAATTGCATCTCCTTCCTAATGTCATGGTCCATCTGTTAAATGGAGATAAAAATCTATATAGGTAAATATTATATAAATTGAAATGAGGTAAATGAAAGAGTATAAAGTGTCATTAAAATATACTATTTATTTATTGTTATTGTCTTCACTACAAATGATTATATTCATTACAGCAGGTTTAGCCAGGCCTGGATCTGCTCACACATGTAAGAGATCTCAAATCCTTTCACTTTCCCATGAGAGAAATGATTCATTGAGGACCCTTACTCAAATTTTAATTAGTATCAGTTCATTACAATTGTATAAGGAGTAATGCTTGTTAGTAATTATTTTAATATATTCACCTAGTAATGCATATCTACTTAATAACCTAATAGATATAAAAATAGTGTATTAAACCATACTTTGCATGAGTCATATAGGAATGTAGATTTTAGTAGAAGGGCCTTATAATAGGCCTCCAACTTTAATATTCTTTATTTGTTGAACAGCAATGGAGCTCACTTTTGAAACCACAAGAATGCTGACAAAGATATCGCCATCTTCATTTGCTCAAATTTCATGACCAATCCAATCATGGGTGATGGCATAATATGCAAAGTCCCCCATCTCCCATTGTTCTTGGAGCATATGTACAGTTTTTATCAGCTCCTCCTGCCTCACCTAAGAAAGGACTCATCCATCTTGTGACCACCTAGTTAGTGGGGATATTCCTTGTTTTACCCAACTTGTGATCCTGCTAACATGTTATTTTTGCTTATTTTTGATTTTGTGTCATATGTCAATCAATGGGATTCTTTATTTTGTATAGTCACTTTAGAATGTATAGGTTATAAATCTGGTTTCAAACCCTAAAAAAAACCAGATCCTAGGAGAAAAGGGCATTTCAGATCATGAGGAAGATCTGAAGTCCACTTAATGAGAGGGAACCATGAACATTTTAATAAAGCGCTATTGACTCAGAGTTCTGCCTCAGCCACTTTTATTTCAGTTTGGACAATTTTAACCCTCACAAAACTATCTTTTCCTTTGTAGAGGCTCCTAAAGACTCAGAAAAGTGCCGTTAAGAATTTTCACATTTGTTAGGGGTTGTCACCATTGTTCTCAGACACTAGAATAATGCCATAGATGTTGATAATAGTATTCAGTGTGCCCTAAAATTCATCAGCTGTACTCCTGTCTCTCCATATGATCTAATTTTCAGTTACCCCCAAAGTCATACTATAATAGGGAAGAATTGAATCCTCCCAGCACCTCACCTGAACTTTTACATATACGTACTTACTTGCCCTCAGCAAGGTAGTCCAAGAAGGTAATCAATGATTGTAGAATTGACTGACCAGTCAGTGACAACACTAACAGTAGGCCATTCCCCTATTTCTTCCAAAGAATGCCTTATTATAAGGATACACAAAGACCAGCAGATCCCCACAATAGGACACACTATGATACTGATAAACATTTGTAAACAACATGATATTTTTGTTCCCTTACCTGCATGCTCAGTTTTAATCAAATTGATTTGTTATCTATTTCCTACACTAGAATTCCATTTGGCCCTCTTGCATAAACAATACCTTCTCCCACAATCCCCCAAACTAGAATGTGCTTCCTTCTGAGAATCTCTACTTTTTTTGAAGCGCAGTTCAGGGGCCAATTTACACATGAAGCCTTTTTCTTATTTCCCTAGTTATCACTCTCCCTTTTGAAACTGCCTTTTATTGCTTTACATATAACTATTTATGTTTATTTTGCCTGTTCTTCTTGAAGGCAGAGGCTGTTTAATTCTTGTATTGGTTATCTTCAGTACCTAGCACAGTGCAATGGAATAAAAATGCAATGGAATAAATAGTTCAAAGGAATAAAAACTTTCCTATAAATTGAAAATATAGAACTTACTCATGCTACATAAGTTTTGAAGGTGATTCTTTTTACTTAAAATTTCCTTGTCGGAATCTTGGAAAACTCAAGGGAAGTTTTACAGAGATTTATCTATCTATAGCTTGTCAGGTGACTTAGCAAAATGTTTCAGCAACAGGCTTTCTTCCAAAGTTTGTACAGACTAAAATGTCTATCTTTGTTACGCTGAGGAGGTAGAAGGTTAATTGTCTGTTTCTTCTTTGATTTTGTTGTTCCTTCAGTGCATGGTACTCCTAACACGTATAGACAATAACACTAGACATATTTGTGAATGGAGATGTGAGGGACAGAAAGGGAGAGTTGTGCTCCTTAGAGTAAGCATAAAATGGTCCCTATAAACCATGTATTGAATGCTTAATAAATGTTTATTGAATTGAATTCAGTGGGGTATATTCAAGTGTACTATAGGCAAATAAAAAATACATTTTCCTATCTTTAGGATACATCTCCCCTCTTTTTTTTTCTTTCTTTTTTCTTTGTTTGTTTACTTTTTTATGTTGTCCACCTGGGAGGCTGGGATTACGTCAAATTTTGTAGTGAACAACTTAAGCTTAAAATATTCACAAAGTAAGTTACAGTGCCACAGCACTTGGGGCTTATGCAGAATTGCTTATATAAGACAGAGAAAGTACAAATCCTAGAAAGCTGTTTCTTACTAACCTGGCTTCATAAACCTATACAGAATGATTTTTAACAATAGTACTGAAAAGCAAAAAACCAAAACAGGAATTAATCTACTGCACTATTTACTAGCTGACTTTTTAGATCTCACTTCTGCCTGCATTTAGATGTACAGATGTATCCCAGGAGAGCAAGAAGTAGCAGGTGAGGGGGTTAAATAAGCTCCTTAAAATGGTCTCTACTCTCCAATGGCACTGTTTTGAAAACCTGGGATTAGTCACTAAAAATACTGTTTATTCCATTATTGAAATGAACTGGGTGGATAACTCTCTCCCCTATTGACTGGATGTCTTTAGAAAGTGAATTATACCCATGTGACTATAAGTCTTGCTATTAAGTGTGAACTTTGCATTCAATTGTAATTGCAAACAAAATATGGCTTACTAGTAAAGAATGCTGAACTTGTAACAAAGTATGCCTTTTATTTTGTGTAGGAATATGGATCTTAACCAAATGTCTCCACATGGTTCCAATTAAATCGGGGAATGTTTAATGTAAAACCTAAATTGATGAAAATAACCTAACTTTCTGACAAACCAACAAATGGGAGTTGAGAACTCATTTTGCATATAGTTTGAGTAGGCTGGGGAAATGTCACCTGGTCATCAATTTTTGTTCAAAAATGTTATATTTGAAAAGAAAGCAGGATCACTGTGAAAGTAATTGTTCTTCAGAACTTACCTATAAATAGAAAATATAGAACTTACTCATGCTACATAGGTCTCGAAGGTGATTGTTTCTACTTAAAATTTCCTTGTTGGAATCTTGGAAAACTCAAGGCAAGTTTTACAGAGATTTATCTATTGTACTCATATCAACAGCTTGTCAGATGACTTAGAAAAATTTTTCAGCAGCAGGCTTTCTTCCAAAGAATGTGCAGGATAAAATGTCTTTGTTATGCTGAGGAGGTAGAAGGTTAATTGTTTCTTCTTTGATTTTGTTGTTCCTTCAGTGCATGGTACTCCTGACATATATGGACAATAATGCTAGACATATTTATGAATGGAGATGTGAGGGACAGGAAGGGAGAGTTGTGCTCCTTAGAGTAAGCATAAAATGGTCCCTCTAGGCCAGTATGTGGTGATATGCACACTACTGAGAGAAGAGAGATTTGAAACATCTTTTAAATATAATCTGAAATTACATTGTTAAAAATCAGACCCAGTGCCTGGGATCATAAGATTTAATTTTTTTTTTTTTTTTTTTTTTTGCTGAGGCAATTGAGATTAAGTGACTTGCCCAGGGTCACACAGCTAGGGAATGTTAAGTGTCTGAGACCAGATTTGAACTCAGGTCCTCTTGACTTCAGTGCTGGTACTCTATCCACTGTGCCACCTACCTGCTTCAAGATTTAAAATTTCTAGAGATCTCAGGGGCCATTTAATTTAATCCCCTCATTTTATAGATGAAGAAATTGAGGCTCAGAGTACATAGGAAAAAGGGCACACAGGTGGTATCAGAGGAGATATTCAAAGTAAAGTCGTTTGACTTCAAAGCCTGTTCTCTCTTTCAGTATAACATGTTGCTTCTCTGAAAATATAAAAAAAAAAAGAACAGCAAAATTCCCATTTTCCAAATATGGAAACTGAGGCCCAGGGATATTCAGGGATATTATTCCCTAAGATAACACAGGTAGTGTCTTTTTCAATTTTTTCATCTTAACTATAAAAATTAAGCCCCAAAGGTTCATTTTTTTAATTTGTGGGAAATGGAAAAAAGTTCAAGGTAAAATTTCCAAATGGAAGTACAGACAATCCATTTTCATCACTTTTACACTAGCCTGGTATAACAGGCACCCACCCAAATTGGGCACAGGGCCCTGAGTCTTTCTACTTCCATTGCCTGGGAAACCCAAGCCAAAAGGAAGCTTTAGGTTTGCCTGCCTTGATATCCTTGTCCATATTCTAGTACCAGCTGGACCACAGGTCCAGCCTTGGCACAGACCCAGCCAGCAGCCTACTCCAAATCCTGCTAATACCATACAATGTTTTTCTTCTCACAACACTGGGGTGTAATCAATTTGCATCGTGAAGTGGCCACTCAACACTTTAGTAAATTGTAAAATTATTTTTTTGTACATTGCACATTTGCACTCTGCTGTCTTTTGGTCACTCTCAAGCTGGAATTAGAAACCTTTCCCCAACACCCATGTGGAAGCAGAACAGTTTCTCAAATGTCAGTTCATATTCACCTGAAAAAGCTCAAGCACGACTAAATTACAAAATTCATCTTTATTTTGACCCCAAGATTTCATGTCTACTCAGGGGGCCTATTTAAAATTTAACTCCGTAAGGAGTAGAAGCTAAGCTTTCCTTGGATTAACCTCTGTTTTAAATAGTTAACTTCATATATTCTGTTAAGTTGTTGTTGAGATGATTGGTGGGGTGGCCACATCATTGGATCAAGAAATCACTTTCATGAATCCCTGATTATAGAGAGGAGCAGGTAAGCCTACAAAGTCTGAATCCTTGGGTACACTGAAGGCAGAGGGAAAGAGGGTTGTTTTTTTTTTATCATAGATCTAAGGAACTCTAGGTGGTCTAGAAGATGATTAGTAGCCATATTTTCAGGAGTCTTCCATTGGACTCTGGTAAGTTATTGGATGATACTCTAGGACTCAGTGACAACAAATCTTCTACGATTCCTATGGACAAATCAAAACTTCTAAGGGAGTCTTGGAGAAGGCACCCTTAGCAGAGGTGTGCAGATTAAGCTCTAACCAAAATTAAGAAATAAATAGTGTTGATCATAAATGTTATCTCTCTCCACAAACTGGTCTCCTCAGAGGCTTCTACTTCATACTTCAAAGTAACTATGTTTTTTATTTTTTATTTTTATTTTTATTTATTAATTTTTAAACTGTGTTTTACAAGTCCATCCCCCAACCTTTTTCTCATCATGACAGACCTATGTTATTCTTTATTTCCTCATGTTCCTGACCCCTTAATGGAGGCTAATTAAATAATAAATTCATTCATAGTTATGATTTATAGTGTATGGGTAGGAGATCTCATTATTTATAAGTAAAAGTTAATAGAGTAATTTTGGGAGGCAATGCTTAAACCAATATAACCACCCACACTTCTCCAAAATCTTCTGGGTTCATATGTTTTACAAGTTCTAGCTATTCACTATACTATTAACCAGCCCATATTTTCCCATCTTATTTACAAGGACAAATTTATCAAAATCTTCCTCCAAATGATTCATTATGGAATGGGAGTGAGCCCGAGTTCTTAAAGTTTGGACTATGGAATAAATGCTCTGTTAGATTCTATTAATTTGGAAAGGGTTCAAGTATGGTCCCAACAACAGATTATATGTCTATTATTTGACAATTAGTCTAGCAAAAGTCTGAGGGAATTGCCAAAAGTTGACTTCATAATGTTTCCTTTGGGTTGCTCAAACAAATCTTGCAGATCATGTACTAAGGAATAGATGGATGGATTATATTTTGTATCAATAGAGGGAGTACCTGTATTGGCAAAATCATATTCTTAAAATACTGTAGGACACCAATCTTTCATGAGCAAGGAAACAGAGGCAGAGATTAAGTTACTTCTTGGCATAGTAGATAGAGCACTGGGCCTGGAAACAGAAAGACTCATCTTCCATCTAGATACTCCAGTATCTTGCTAAGAAAATCTAAAAATGATATCATGAAAAATCAAACACGACTAAAATGACAGAACAGCAACAAAACAAATAGCTAGCAATTAATAATAATAATATTATGTCTGAGGATAGAATTGAACTCCAGGCTCAGTTCCCTATCCACTGCCTGCTAAACAGATGCTTTATTCCATACATATATACATATACACATTATTTATATGCATATACATACATGTACAAGTATATACACATTATATATAGAAACATAACATGTTTTATATGTTCACATCTCTCTGTCTCTGTCTCTTTTGCTATCTCTCCCTCCTCTCTCTCTCTTTTTTTATTCCCTCTCTTTCTCTCTCTCTCTCTCTTTCTTGCTCTCTCTCTTCCCTTCTCTCCCCAGCCAAATTTGAATTAATTCAGTTCACAATTTAATTAGTATGACAGATGCACAGTTTTGTTACTGGGTTTATATTTGAAACTTTCACTATTGGGTAATACTAGCCAGAGCTTAGACTCTGATGGTAGAGCTTTTGAGAATTTGGGATTACTCATCTATAGTTTGTTATGAGGCAAAGTGCTGAGGGTGACAAGAAGTCATTTCTCATAATCTTTCCCTTCATCCTATCTCATTAATAAATGGTGATTATCTATAGTCACTTCTATAGGTTTGGTATTCACTTCCAGGTCAGTATGTTTAAGCCAGTTGGTCATTGGATGGTCCAAAATCAGAAGCAGACTTCTCCCAGAGACTCTGGGAAATCCCTGTTCCTAGCTCAGCACTTTGTGCCTGCTGTCTACTTATTTTCCAGCCTCCAGGCTTTTTGGTATTCATTTCTTGGTGTCACAAAACTCACTCAAGTCACAAGGCAATGCAATTCAAGGGATTGCTTTTTATAGAAGGTGGAAGTTGTGTTTTGAAGAAAAAGAGGTATTCATAGAGCCAGGCTTATAGTTGATGGGTTTAGAGTATCATTCTCTAAGAACACAACTCTCCAGAAAAGCAAGAAATAGTAGCATAATCGAGAGGGCAATATTCCCATTGCTAGATGTACACTTAGACACATCAACACATAAAAAGATCATGACATCCTTTTAAAAGTCTCTTGTTGGAAAAACTAGTAAAAATAAATCCTATCCAAATAATTTCAAGATACACGTATAAAGAATCTGGGAATCAGTCTTCCAAGACATACTTAATTACAAAACAATCTTTAAAGAATGAAAGATTATAAATAATCTGAAACATAGTCATTGGTTATGGATGGCCTGATTAAAGTTATTTGCAAATTTCTCTTTATATCAATCAAACCAATGAGAGGTTACTATAAAGCTAGACTAAATATGAAATTTATTTTAGACTCAGAATAAAAGGATTAGATTCAAGAGGAATCATGAAAAAAATAGCCAGGAAAAAAATAGTATTTCCAGACCCTAAACTACATAATAATAATAGTAATAGTATTGCATTAACACAAAATAATGTGGTTAGATAGTTTACATAGGATTATACAGCTAAGAAATATCTAAGGCAAATTTGAACTTAGGACTTCTTTCTCCAGATCTAGTAGTTTATCCACTATATGAATCAGCTTCCTCAAGAAAATAACTATCTTCAAGGAATTTATATCTGGGTGATAGAAATAACACATAAAGTAATATTTACATATAATATATATAAAAAAATTTTGGAAATCATAGGGTCTGACAGTGAGGAGGATAAAAAAAGCCCTCTTGAAGAAAATGACATTTTAGTTGAGTCTTGAAAATGAGGGATTCTAAAAGGTAGTGGGCAAGGAGGGAGAACATTCCAAGAATGGAGGACAGCCAATACAATGGTAGATAGAGATGAATGAGCTATCATGTGGGAGATACTAGCAGCTAGCACAGTGCTTTACACAGAGCAGTGTTTAATAAATGGTGATTTAATGAGTTATTCATTCCATACATACAATTCAATTTCCAGACTTTTACTCATAGCTAAATACACATTTGGATGATCTTATATAAAAATGTACATATCTGTTTCTTATGTATTCACATATATAAAAAGTTAGTAAGAAGATAATTTCCTTTAACCAACTGCTAAAACAAATACACTAAGGTAGGAGAAGAAAATATTGTCCTTACCACCATTTCTACACAAATCGGATACCTTTTTTTTTGGAAAAGTACCCTTTCCATTCTCAAGAAACTCATTTGCTAGTGTTGGGGAAAAACGAGATTTTGAAATGAGGAGTGAAACTTTTGGGCTAAAAAAATGAAAGGAAGAGAGTCCCTGAAATTTTGCCAGAAGCCAGTAGTAGATCTCAAGAGAAAAATTTTGAAAACTTATTTTGGTATATGGTAGCTACTTTCTTCTACCCAGGTAAAACAAAGAACATTTTGTTAATAGAGCTATTTCTTTCAAACAGTTTTCATAGTGTAAGTAACACTCTAGGGATAAGAATGTATGCTTTCCCTCTCTTCTCCACTATGAAAGCTCCTCATACTTTCACTCTACCAGGTTGTATTTCTCTTGCTTTTCCAAGACCAAAGCTTAACTAAATTCTCAAAGTAGTGCTTGATAAAGATATGAGTGGTTAGAAATATTTAGCCACTTGGTCTTGTGACCACAACAAATCATTCGCTCAAACAGAACACGAAGGGCTTTTATTTTCTATTATAGGAAATACAATCTGGGTAAAATGGGGAATGTTCCCAAATGGGTGGTGTTGGTTGAGCAGTTCAAAGTTAATTCATACTTACCTTGGGCTTTGGTTCCTATTGTCTCCACACATTTCTTTTTTGAAGGAACTATGCTAGCATATGCATCTAAAACTACATTGCTAAAATATATACATTTATATAAACCAGAGTTTGTATGTATTGCACTATTTTTGGTAGTTTTAGAAGTTTAAAATACTTTTTCTCAAGACATTGTAAAGAAGACCAACTGGTGCCAAATAATCAGCAATGATTTAGAGCTGTTTAAGCCCTTAGGATATATTTTTCTACTTTCCCAGAAGTTTGATAACTAAAGACTATAAACTTAGAATACTTTGTATTAATCCCTGTAGGGTGTCACTATTCACTACTCAGCTTTTACAGTGTTTTATAGAGAGCAACATTGTTTTGTTTTTGACTCAGAAAAAAAGTAATTTCTCTTTCCCTTGAAATATTGATGCATGTTATAGTCTAAATGTTTATGGACTATATCTAGGAGGAAATTGTATATTCAGCAAAAATACCATGTTTTCTTTTTTGAAAGTTAAAATGTTATTACTATTTTCTTAAGTGTGAATAACTCACCTGGAAGAAAACAATTACTTTGCTTTGCTCCTTTCTCTCACATATAGTAGGGAGGAGAAGAAATTTGTTTTCACATTTGTAAAATTTAAGGGCCCAAAGAATGTATTACATGGAAAATACTTTATGTGATTTAGGTCTTAAAAATAATTGAGAAATTACTGAACTTTTAGTACATTCACCTACATTGATTATTATTAAGAAAACAGTACATTCAGTAACATAACTAACCTATTTATAGTTCTCGTTTCACAGTCAAGATCAAGTAATTCTTTTTTCCCCCTTTATTCCAAAGAATACTGCCTTTAGATCCTAATTTATATCTATACTTATCTGGCCATTCAAATATATTGTCCTTACCACCATTTCTACACAAATTGAATACTTTTTTCTTGAAAAGTACCCTTTCCATTCTCAACATAATTCTTCCTTTTCTTTTAGAAATGTACCTTTTTTTCCCCAATTAATAAGCATTTATTTTTCTTTCCTTTTTTTCTCTTACCTCCTCACCAATGGAAAAAATTTAGAAAAATAACTGAAATCAAATACTTATTAAAACAACAACAACAACAAAATGCATAGTGAAGTAAAAGAAATTTCATATTGACCAAGTCTGAAAATGTATTTTTCATCCTGAACCTTGAGTCCATTACTTTTTTTGTGAGGAGAAATTGGGACATGCCTTATAAATCTTTTATACAAAGTTCCCCAGATTTTTCTGAAACTATCCCTTTCATCATTTCTTATAGTACAATTATGTTCCATTATGTTCACATTTATTCAGTCTTTTTTCCAATATGGGCACTCTATCCCCCCTTTTCCACTTCAGATCTTTTATAATTATTTGTCCTTCCATGACTAAATATCCTATTATTCCCTCTCTGCTTATCTTGGTCTCCTGAAGACAAAGCACAGAAATCTGAAATCACAGGGGTCTTTCTTTATTGGTTTAGGACCATTTGCCAACCTGGAAGACAGCATTTTTAAAAAATCTGATCATTATTTTAAAAGGTTTTATTGATACCTGTTCTTTTTTATACTCCAAATAGTCCTTGGTCCTATAGACCCTACTTTTAAAGCAAAACAAACAAAACAAAACAAAGCTTCAAATTAAGCAAAACAAACTAACATCTTAACTATATCTAATACATAATTCTGTAATTGTAATATTCTACTTCTATATGGAGAAGAGGGGAACATGTTTCATCCTCTATTCTTTGAGACCAACTCAATTAACTTTGAATTCAACTTCATTTTAATGTTTTTTCTTTCTTTCTTTTTTCACTATGTACCCAATATACCCTCATTTTTATATGCATTTTATATTTAGAAATATAGACTGATGTATTTATATGTTAATACATATACACATATCATACTACATGTTTATATAAATATATGTATATGAACATACATGTTTGTGTATCTGAGTCTATGTTTACATACTAGTTTATTTGTACAGTGGATAGAATATAGGCTCTAGAGTTAGAAAGACTCATCTTCTTGAGTTGAAATCTAACAGACACTAGCTGTGCAACTCTAGGCAAGTCACTTAGCCCTATTTGCCTCAGTTTCTTTATCTACAAAATCAGCTGGAGAAGGAAACAATAAACCATTCCAGTGTCTGCCAATGAAACCTTATATGTTTGTATTCTGTCATTTTTGTGTATCACCCCCTTTGGAGTTGCTATTCAAAATCATATTGGCATGGGGACCTAAGAAGACAACTACTTCTTTCAGTATTCCAAGGATAACCATGAGGGGCTAGCCTTCTAGTATTATTGCCCTGAACCCATATCAGTGTGCTCCTCCTTTTAAAACCAATCAACTAGACCTAGTTAGCTTTTAGCAAAAGCTTTTACTAAGATAATATAAATAAGAAGAGTAGGTACAAAACATCCTCCCTCCCCCCAAAAAAAACTGAGGTAAAATCTTCCACAAATACATAAAAAATCCATTAGAAGTTTGCATTCAATCTTAAGAGAACAGGAATATCTCTATTTATATCTATATCCACACATATTTAACTTTTGTAATACTATGAGAAATGACTTCTAAATGGAAAACAGGGAGATGTATGATTTTTAAATTTTATTTTATTGTGAGCATTTGGACTAAAAGCAGGAGCACTAAGAGAAAAAATGAATAAGAGGAATTATCTTTATCTTACTTCTGCTTAATTGTATTTTATTTTGTTAAACAATAAATTTGCCAGATCTAATATTATTTCTCATAAACACCTGTGATTGACTCTGTCCTTATTTTTTCCCAGCATTCCTTTATTTTGGCTTGAAGACACAATGAGAACCACAGTAGAGAGAATGATTTTTTCTTTCCTTTGGAGGACTGGGAATTCAATCCCCTAAGTCATTGTTAGAAAGATTTTTTGTCTACTAAGGCAACAGTAGAAGGATTTTCAAGTTAAAAAAATTTTTTTATGGATAAAATAGTCTAACTTGCTTTTTAAAAAACATACAAATGAGGAAACTGAGCCCAAGATGTTAAATAATTTGCCCGATTTGTCACATAGCTAGTTAGTGTAAGATGTGGGACAAGGTTTCTTGATTTTTATTCTTATGTTCTTTCAAAAATTGTTGTTGTTCAGTCATTTCAGTCATGTCCAACTCTTTGTGACCCTATTCTGTTCATGGGGCTTTCTTGGCAAAGATACTGGAATGTTTTGCTATTTCCTTCTCTGGTGACAAATAGAAGTTAAGACAAGGTCACAAAGCTAGGAAGTTTCTGAGGCTACATTTCCAATTTTATGTCCAGTGCTCTATTTGCAGTGCCTCCTACCTGTGCCTTTCAAGTATACTAAACTGTAATTCAGGACAATTTTGGTCCCATTATTATAAACAATAAACAAATACCTTAATTAAAATCCCATATGAAGCCTTGTTGTAAACTAGTTTAAATAAGACCTTCGATCTAGATTTTGCCTCAGCCAGCTATAACAATCTGTCAGGAGAGTTTCCATTTAGTAGAATTTTCTGTTTAAGTGAAGTTTTTCTGTTCATACCTATGATTGTGAAAACAATGGTGATATTTAGTAGCAATTTTCCCCAAATACCACAAGATGGCACAGTATTAACTAAACACAGATTATTCATTGCATGGTATTTTAGAAAACAGACTCCTGCAGTGTCACTTTTTCATAGCAGAAAATTAGGTGTTTGTTCATTCCTTTGCATTTGAAATAAATAAAACTCAATTTTGTTGTGTTTTCAAAGAATGAATTTTTTTTGCTACTTTATAAAAATAGTTCTTTTTTTGTTATTTTTAAATTCTAAAGCATTGTATTTAAGAGAATCAACAATTTGGTTATGTACTTGACAGAACTTTTGCAAACATTGAACTTTCATTTTATTCCATTTTCAAAAATTATTTATTTATTTATTTATTTAATATTTTCCCCCGGTTACATTCGAAACAATTTTTTTTAAACATTTTTTTAAACATTTTTTAATTTTTTTTTAAACATTTGTTTTTAAGATTTTTTTGAGTTTGGGGCAGCTAGGTGGCTCAGTTGATATAGCACCAGTCCTGAAGTCAGGAGGACCTGAGTTCAAATATGACCTCAAACACTTAACACTTCTAGCTAGGCTACTCACTTAACCCCAATTGCCTCAGGAAAAAAAAAATTGAGTTCTAGGTTCTATCCCTTAACCCCACTCACAATTAAGTCACCAAAATTGAAGTTATGCAAAACATTTCCACAAAAGTCAAGTTGTGAAAGAAAACAGATCTCCCACTCTAATGAAATCCTCAATAAAAGTTACAAAGAAACAGATAAAGAAAGAATCCTTCAATCTATATTCAAACACAACCAGTTCTTTCTCTAGGTAAGGATAGGATTTTTATCATAAATCCTTCAAAATAGTCATGGATGATTGTACTTCTGAGAACAGCAAAGTCATATACAGTTGTTATCCCAGAACATTGCTATTATTTTATATACAGTATATTTCACTTTGTTCATGGAGGATTTTCCAGGTTATTTTTCCCTGAGAGCATCCTGCTACTCATTTCTTAAACAATGATAATATTCCATCACAAACATATAACCACATAATAAAGCCATTGCCCAATTGATGGGCATCCCATCAATCTCCAATTTTTTTTT